>CM075874.1:25066856-25666856 GCA_038021265.1 Cyprinella venusta
TGAAATTTTGACCCCCTCCGATCTTCTTGAAACTCTGGATTCTGACAGAGGGCCACGAGACTTCGACCAGCGCGCAAAAATGGAGGCTCTAGACCCTTCCAGAGCCGAGATATTGGATGTCAAAGTTTTGACCTGAAAAAAAAAACATAAGGGGTAACACTGACGTTTTTGGCTGAACTTTTGACCCCCTCCGATCTTCTTGAAACTCTGGATTCTGACAGAGGGGCACGAGACTTCGACCAGCGCGCAAAAATGGAGGCTCTAGACCCTTCCAGAGCCGAGATATCGGATGTCAAAGTTTTGACCCGAAAAAAAAACATAAGGGGTAACACTGTCGTTTTTGGCCGAAATTTTGACCCCCTCCGATCTTCTTGAAACTCTGGATTCTGACAGAGGGCCACGAGACTTCGACCAGCGCGCAAAAATGGAGGCTCTAGACCCTTCCAGAGCCGAGATATCGGATGTCAAAGTTTTGACCTGAAAAAAAAACATAAGGGGTAACACTGTCGTTTTTGGCCGAAATTTTGACCCCCTCCGATCTTCTTGAAACTCTGGATTCTGACAGAGGGCCACGAGACTTCGACCAGCGCGCAAAAATGGAGGCTCTAGACCCTTCCAGAGCCGAGATATCGGATGTCAAAGTTTTGACCTGAAAAAAAAAACATAAGGGGTAACACTGTCGTTTTTGGCCGAAATTTTGACCCCCTCCGATCTTCTTGAAACTCTGGATTCTGACAGAGGGCCACGAGACTTCGACCAGCGCGCAAAAATGGAGGCTCTAGACCCTTCCAGAGCCGAGATATCGGATGTCAAAGTTTTGACCTGAAAAAAAAAACATAAGGGGTAACACTGTCGTTTTTGGCCGAAATTTTGACCCCCTCCGATCTTCTTGAAACTCTGGATTCTGACAGAGGGCCACGAGACTTCGACCAGCGCGCAAAAATGGAGGCTCTAGACCCTTCCAGAGCCGAGATATCGGATGTCAAAGTTTTGACCTGAAAAAAAAAACATAAGGGGTAACACTGTCGTTTTTGGCCGAAATTTTGACCCCCTCCGATCTTCTTGAAACTCTGGATTCTGACAGAGGGCCACGAGACTTCGACCAGCGCGCAAAAATGGAGGCTCTAGACCCTTCCAGAGCCGAGATATCGGATGTCAAAGTTTTGACCTGAAAAAAAAAACATAAGGGGTAACACTGTCGTTTTTGGCCGAAATTTTGACCCCCTCCGATCTTCTTGAAACTCTGGATTCTGACAGAGGGCCACGAGACTTCGACCAGCGCGCAAAAATGGAGGCTCTAGACCCTTCCAGAGCCGAGATATCGGATGTCAAAGTTTTGACCTGAAAAAAAAACATAAGGGGTAACACTGTCGTTTTTGGCCGAAATTTTGACCCCCTCCGATCTTCTTGAAACTCTGGATTCTGACAGAGGGCCACGAGACTTCGACCAGCGCGCAAAAATGGAGGCTCTAGACCCTTCCAGAGCCGAGATATCGGATGTCAAAGTTTTGACCTGAAAAAAAAACATAAGGGGTAACACTGTCGTTTTTGGCCGAAATTTTGACCCCCTCCGATCTTCTTGAAACTCTGGATTCTGACAGAGGGCCACGAGACTTCGACCAGCGCGCAAAAATGGAGGCTCTAGACCCTTCCAGAGCCGAGATATCGGATGTCAAAGTTTTGACCTGAAAAAAAAACATAAGGGGTAACACTGTCGTTTTTGGCCGAAATTTTGACCCCCTCCGATCTTCTTGAAACTCTGGATTCTGACAGAGGGCCACGAGACTTCGACCAGCGCGCAAAAATGGAGGCTCTAGACCCTTCCAGAGCCGAGATATCGGATGTCAAAGTTTTGACCTGAAAAAAAAACATAAGGGGTAACACTGTCGTTTTTGGCCGAAATTTTGACCCCCTCCGATCTTCTTGAAACTCTGGATTCTGACAGAGGGCCACGAGACTTCGACCAGCGCGCAAAAATGGAGGCTCTAGACCCTTCCAGAGCCGAGATATCGGATGTCAAAGTTTTGACCTGAAAAAAAAACATAAGGGGTAACACTGTCGTTTTTGGCCGAAATTTTGACCCCCTCCGATCTTCTTGAAACTCTGGATTCTGACAGAGGGCCACGAGACTTCGACCAGCGCGCAAAAATGGAGGCTCTAGACCCTTCCAGAGCCGAGATATCGGATGTCAAAGTTTTGACCTGAAAAAAAAAACATAAGGGGTAACACTGTCGTTTTTGGCCGAAATTTTGACCCCCTCCGATCTTCTTGAAACTCTGGATTCTGACAGAGGGCCACGAGACTTTGACCAGCGCGCAAAAATGGAGGCTCTAGACCCTTCCAGAGCCGAGATATCGGATGTCAAAGTTTTGACCTGAAAAAAAAACATAAGGGGTAACACTGTCGTTTTTGGCCGAAATTTTGACCCCCTCCGATCTTCTTGAAACTCTGGATTCTGACAGAGGGCCACGAGACTTCGACCAGCGCGCAAAAATGGAGGCTCTAGACCCTTCCAGAGCCGAGATATCGGATGTCAAAGTTTTGACCCGAAAAAATAACATAAGGGGTAACACTGTCGTTTTTGGCCGAAATTTTGACCCCCTCCGATCTTCTTGAAACTCTGGATTCTGACAGAGGGCCACGAGACTTCGACCAGCGCGCAAAAATGGAGGCTCTAGACCCTTCCAGAGCCGAGATATCGGATGTCAAAGTTTTGACCCGAAAAAAAAACATAAGGGGTAACACTGTCGTTTTTGGCCGAAATTTTGACCCCCTCCGATCTTCTTGAAACTCTGGATTCTGACAGAGGGCCACGAGACTTCGACCAGCGCGCAAAAATGGAGGCTCTAGACCCTTCCAGAGCCGAGATTTCGGATGTCAAAGTTTTGACCCGAAAAAAAAACATAAGGGGTAACACTGTCGTTTTTGGCCGAAATTTTGACCCCCTCCGATCTTCTTGAAACTCTGGATTCTGACAGAGGGCCACGAGACTTCGACCAGCGCGCAAAAATGGAGGCTCTAGACCCTTCCAGAGCCGAGATATCGGATGTCAAAGTTTTGACCTGAAAAAAAAAACATAAGGGGTAACACTGTCGTTTTTGGCCGAAATTTTGACCCCCTCCGATCTTCTTGAAACTCTGGATTCTGACAGAGGGCCACGAGACTTCGACCAGCGCGCAAAAATGGAGGCTCTAGACCCTTCCAGAGCCGAGATATTGGATGTCAAAGTTTTGACCTGAAAAAAAAAACATAAGGGGTAACACTGTCGTTTTTGGCCGAAATTTTGACCCCCTCCGATCTTCTTGAAACTCTGGATTCTGACAGAGGGCCACGAGACTTCGACCAGCGCGCAAAAATGGAGGCTCTAGACCCTTCCAGAGCCGAGATATCGGATGTCAAAGTTTTGACCTGAAAAAAAAAACATAAGGGGTAACACTGTCGTTTTTGGCCGAAATTTTGACCCCCTCCGATCTTCTTGAAACTCTGGATTCTGACAGAGGGCCACGAGACTTCGACCAGCGCGCAAAAATGGAGGCTCTAGACCCTTCCAGAGCCGAGATATCGGATGTCAAAGTTTTGACCTGAAAAAAAAACATAAGGGGTAACACTGTCGTTTTTGGCCGAAATTTTGACCCCCTCCGATCTTCTTGAAACTCTGGATTCTGACAGAGGGCCACGAGACTTCGACCAGCGCGCAAAAATGGAGGCTCTAGACCCTTCCAGAGCCGAGATATCGGATGTCAAAGTTTTGACCTGAAAAAAAAACATAAGGGGTAACACTGTCGTTTTTGGCCGAAATTTTGACCCCCTCCGATCTTCTTGAAACTCTGGATTCTGACAGAGGGCCACGAGACTTCGACCAGCGCGCAAAAATGGAGGCTCTAGACCCTTCCAGAGCCGAGATATCGGATGTCAAAGTTTTGACCTGAAAAAAAAAAACATAAGGGGTAACACTGTCGTTTTTGGCCGAAATTTTGACCCCCTCCGATCTTCTTGAAACTCTGGATTCTGACAGAGGGCCACGAGACTTCGACCAGCGCGCAAAAATGGAGGCTCTAGACCCTTCCAGAGCCGAGATATCGGATGTCAAAGTTTTGACCTGAAAAAAAAAACATAAGGGGTAACACTGTCGTTTTTGGCCGAAATTTTGACCCCCTCTGATCTTCTTGAAACTCTGGATTCTGACAGAGGGCCACGAGACTTCGACCAGCGCGCAAAAATGGAGGCTCTAGACCCTTCCAGAGCCGAGATATCGGATGTCAAAGTTTTGAGCCGAAAAAAAAACATAAGGGGTAACACTGTCGTTTTTGGCCGAAATTTTGACCCCCTCCGATCTTCTTGAAACTCTGGATTCTGACAGAGGGCCACGAGACTTCGACCAGCGCGCAAAAATGGAGGCTCTAGACCCTTCCAGAGCCGAGATATCGGATGTCAAAGTTTTGACCTGAAAAAAAAAAACATAAGGGGTAACACTGTCGTTTTTGGCCGAAATTTTGACCCCCTCCGATCTTCTTGAAACTCTGGATTCTGACAGAGGGCCACGAGACTTCGACCAGCGCGCAAAAATGGAGGCTCTAGACCCTTCCAGAGCCGAGATATCGGATGTCAAAGTTTTGACCTGAAAAAAAAAAACATAAGGGGTAACACTGTCGTTTTTGGCCGAAATTTTGACCCCCTCCGATCTTCTTGAAACTCTGGATTCTGACAGAGGGCCACGAGACTTCGACCAGCGCGCAAAAATGGAGGCTCTAGACCCTTCCAGAGCCGAGATATCGGATGTCAAAGTTTTGACCTGAAAAAAAAAACATAAGGGGTAACACTGTCGTTTTTGGCCGAAATTTTGACCCCCTCCGATCTTCTTGAAACTCTGGATTCTGACAGAGGGCCACGAGACTTCGACCAGCGCGCAAAAATGGAGGCTCTAGACCCTTCCAGAGCCGAGATATCGGATGTCAAAGTTTTGAGCCGAAAAAAAAAACATAAGGGGTAACACTGTCGTTTTTGGCCGAAATTTTGACCCCCTCCGATCTTCTTGAAACTCTGGATTCTGACAGAGGGCCACGAGACTTCGACCAGCGCGCAAAAATTGAGGCTCTAGACCCTTCCAGAGCCGAGATATCGGATGTCAAAGTTTTGACCCGAAAAAAAAACATAAGGGGTAACACTGTCGTTTTTGGCCGAAATTTTGACCCCCTCCGATCTTCTTGAAACTCTGGATTCTGACAGAGGGCCACGAGACTTCGACCAGCGCGCAAAAATGGAGGCTCTAGACCCTTCCAGAGCCGAGATATCGGATGTCAAAGTTTTGACCTGAAAAAAAAAACATAAGGGGTAACACTGTCGTTTTTGGCCGAAATTTTGACCCCCTCCGATCTTCTTGAAACTCTGGATTCTGACAGAGGGCCACGAGACTTCGACCAGCGCGCAAAAATGGAGGCTCTAGACCCTTCCAGAGCCGAGATATCGGATGTCAAAGTTTTGACCTGAAAAAAAAAACATAAGGGGTAACACTGTCGTTTTTGGCCGCAATTTTGACCCCCTCCGATCTTCTTGAAACTCTGGATTCTGACAGAGGGCCACGAGACTTCGACCAGCGCGCAAAAATGGAGGCTTTAGACCCTTCCAGAGCCGAGATATCGGATGTCAAAGTTTTGACCTGAAAAAAAAACATAAGGGGTAACACTGTCGTTTTTGGCCGAAATTTTGACCCCCTCCGATCTTCTTGAAACTCTGGATTCTGACAGAGGGCCACGAGACTTCGACCAGCGTGCAAAAATGGAGGCTCTAGACACTTCCAGAGCCGAGATATCGGATGTCAAAGTTTTGACACGAAAAAAAATCATAAGGGGTAACACTGTCGTTTTTGGCCGAAATTTTGACCCCCTCCGATCTTCTTGAAACTCTGGATTCTGACAGAGGGCCACGAGACTTCGACCAGCGCGCAAAAATGGAGGCTCTAGACCCTTCCAGAGCCGAGATATCGGATGTCAAAGTTTTGACCTGAAAAAAAAAACATAAGGGGTAACACTGTCGTTTTTGGCCGAAATTTTGACCCCCTCCGATCTTCTTGAAACTCTGGATTCTGACAGAGGGCCACGAGACTTCGACCAGCTCGCAAAAATGGAGGCTCTAGACCCTTCCAGAGCCGAGATATCGGATGTCAAAGTTTTGACCTGAAAAAAAAAAACATAAGGGGTAACTCTGTCGTTTTTGGCCGAAATTTTGACCCCCTCCGATCTTCTTGAAACTCTGGATTCTGACAGAGGGCCACGAGACTTCGACCAGCGCGCAAAAATGGAGGCTCTAGACCCTTCCAGAGCCGAGATATCGGATGTCAAAGTTTTGAGCCGAAAAAAAAAACATAAGGGGTAACACTGTCGTTTTTGGCCGAAATTTTGACCCCCTCCGATCTTCTTGAAACTCTGGATTCTGACAGAGGGCCACGAGACTTCGACCAGCGCGAAAAAAATGGAGGCTCTAGACCCTTCCAGAGCCTAGATATCGAAAGTCAAAATTTAGACCCTGGAAGATCGGAAGATCGGAGGGGGTCAAAATTTCGGCCAAAAAAAAAAAAATGACAGTGTTACCGCTTATGTTTTTTTTTCAGGTCCAAATTTTGACCTTCGATATCTCGGCTCTGGAAGGGTCTAGAGCCTCCATTTTTGGGCGCTGGTCGAAGTCTCGTGGCCCTCTGTCAGAATCCAGAGTTTCAAGAAGATCGGAGGGGGTCAAAATTTCGGCCAAAAGAAAAATGACAGTGTTACCCCTTATGTTTTTTTCAGGTCCAAATTTTGACCTTCGATATCTCGGCTCTGGAAGGGTCTAGAGCCTCCATTTTTGCGCGCTGGTCGAAGTCTCGTGGCCCTCTGTCAGGATCCAGAGTTTCAAGAAGATCGGAGGGGGTCAAAATTTCGGCCAAAAAAAAAACGACAGTGTTACCCCTTACGTTTTTTTTTTTTTCGGGTCGAAATTTTGACCTTCGATATCTCAGCTCTGGACGGGTCTAGAGCCTCCATTTTTGCGTTCAGATCTAAGTCTTTTTTTGTGATGTTGTTTGGAATGATTCAATTCATTTTATAATAACTATATGTAAACTGCTTGTAAAGACTTTATAGAACAGTCTTTTATGTAAAACAGCTTTTATTTGAAACCATGTGTAAAAGGCTTTATAGATAGTCTTCTGTTATACAGTTTTTATATGTAAACTGTTTATAATAAATACACAGAAATATATTGTAACAAATGTTTATTGGTTTTATAAGAAAGACACAGAAACATATTGTAACAAGAATGCTTTATTAATGGAATCTAAGCAGTATTATGCATGTAAGTATGTATTACCTTAATGTTGCGTTCCAGACTAAAATGTAAAACAGCTTTCTATGTGAAACGATATGTAAACAGCTTCTAAAGACTTTATAGAACAGTCTTTTATGTAAAACAGCTTTTATTTGAAACCATATGTAAAAGGCTTTATAGATAGTCTTCTGTTATACAGTTTTTATATGTAAACTGTTTATAATAAATACACAGAAACATATTGTAACAAATGTTTATTGGTTTTATAAGAAAGACACAGAAACATATTGTAACAAGAATGCTTTATTAATGGAATGTAAGCAGTATTATGCATGTAAGTATGTATTACCTTAATGTTGCGTTCCAGACTAAAATGTAAAACAGCTTTCTATGTGAAACGATATGTAAACTGCTTCTAAAGACTTTATAGAACAGTCTTTTATGTAAAACAGCTTTTATTTGAAACCACATGTAAAAGGCTTTATAGATAGTCTTCTATTATACAGTTTTTATATGTAAACTGTTTATAATAAATACACAGAAACATATTGTAACAAATGTTTATTGGTTTTATAAGAAAGACACAGAAACATATTGTAACAAGAATGCTTTATTGATGGAATGTAAGCAGTATTATGCATGTAAGTATGTATTACCTTAATGTTGCGTTCCAGACTAAAAGGTAAAGGATGCTGAGAAACCATGTGAGGAGAAGGAAGATCAAGCTAAAGAAGGCTGAGATTGTTGAAGGGACTGAAAGAGTTAAATATGGATCCAGGTCTAGGATTGGACAGATTGTGCATATGACTTGAAAGAGGTGTGACATGTAAATGTATTATAAAAAGTAAAATGAAATGTATGAGGTTAGACTCTGGAAACTGGACCAGACTATCCATTGTTTGATGATCCAAGTCTGAAACCTGCTGGTGTAACTTGTGAACTGCATTTATTTAACTAATTTTGTTAAACTGTTTGAAAGAAAAACTTTGGAAAACTTTATAAAATAAAAATACAAATAATAGATAAAAAAAAGTTTGCCCGCCAAGAGTCGCTGCTTGCAGTAAAGAACTTAGCCACGGAGGGGTCTTTCTACTGGGGTGTGAGTATGAATTTGTGTACTTATTATCTATTGTAGAATTCAAACATCTTTACCTTACCTGAGAATAAACAAAATAAGGTAGAAGGTGAATGATTTATAACGAGGGTACTAGGATAGATCTAACACCATAAAACAGCGTCGAAATTTTGAGTTTCTCTGATCTTCTTGAAACTCTGGTTTCTGATATAGGGCCATGGGACTTAGACCTGTGTGCCAAAATGGAGGCTCTAGACCCTTCCAGATCTGAGATATTGAGATCCCACGTAGCATTTATGCCCTTATAAATAAATCAGTATCTCAGCTCTGGAAGGGTCTAAAGCCTCCATTTTTGCGCGCTGGTCGAAGTCTTGTGGCCCTCTGTCAGAATCCAGAATTTCAAGAAAATTGGAGGGGGTCAAAATTTCAGCCAAAAAAAAAATGACTGTTACCCCTTATGTTTTTTTTTTCTGGTCTAAATTTTTACCTTCGATATCTCGGCTCTGGAAGGGTCTAGAGCCTCCATTTTTGGGCACTGGTCGAAGTCTCGTGGCCCTCTGTCAGAATCCAGAGTTTCAAGAAATCGGAGGGGGTCAAAATTTCGGCCCCCCCCCAAAAAAAAACAACAGTGCTACCCCTTACGTTTTTTTTTTCGGGTCCAAATTTTTCACATTCGATATCTCGGCTCTGGAAGGGTCTAGACCCTCCATTTTGCGCGCTGGTCGAAGTCTCGTGGCCCTCTGTCAGAATCCAGAGTTTCAAGAAGATCGGAGGGGGTCAAAATTTCGGCCAAAAAAAAAAACGACAGTGTTACCCCTTATGTTTTTTTTCGGGTCCAAATTTTGACCTTCGATATCTCGGCTCTTGAAGGGTCTATAGGTTCCATTTTTTTCACATCACAAGACTTTTTTTCAGGTCACGAGACTTCGACCAGCGCGCAAAAATGGAGGCTCTAGACCCTTCCAAAGCCGAGATATCGAAGGTCAAAATTTTGACACAAAAAAAACGTAAGGGGTAACACTGTCGTTTTTTTTTTTTTTGGCCGAAATTTTGACCCCCTCCGATCTTCTTGAGACTCAGGATTCTGACAGAGGGCCACGATACTTCGACCAGCGCGCAAAAATGAAGGCTCTAGACCCTTCCAGAGCCGAGATATCGAAGATCAAAATTTGGACCTGAAAAAAAAACATAAGGGGTAACACTGTCATTTTTTTTTTTGCCCGAAATTTTGACCCCCTCCGATCTTCTTGAAACTCTGGATTCTGACAGAGGGCCACGAGACTTCGACCAGCGCGCAAAAATGGAGGCTCTAGACCCTTCCAGAGCCAAGATATCGAAGGTCAAAATTTGGACCTGAAAAAAAAACATAAGGGGTAACACTGTCATTTTTTTTTTGGCCGAAATTTTGACCCCCTCCGATCTTCTTGAAACTCTGGATTCTGACAGAGGGCCACGAGACTTCGACCAGCACGCAAAAATGGAGGCTCTAGACCCTTCCAGAGCCGAGATATCGAAGGTCAAAATTTGGACCTGAAAAAAAAAAAAACATAAGGGGTAACACTGTCATTTTTTTTTTTGGCCGAAATTTTGACACCTTCCGATCTTCTTGAAACTCTGGATTCTGACAGAGGGCCACGAGACTTCGACCAGCGCGCAAAAATGGAGGCTCTAGACCCTTCCAGAGCCGAGATATCGAAGGTCAAAATTTGGACCTGAAAAAAAACCATAAGGGGTAACACTGTCAATTTTTTTTTGGGCCGAAATTTTGACCCCCTCCGATCTTCTTGAAACTCTGGATTCTGACAGAGGGCCACGTGACTTCGGCCAGCGCGCAAAAATGGAGGCTCTAGACCCTTCCAGAGCCGAGATATCGAAGGTCAAAATTTGGACCCGAAAAAAAAACATAATGGGTAACACTGTCGTTTTTTTTTTCGGCCAAAATTTTGACCCCCCCTCCGATCTTCTTTAAACTCTGGATTCTGACAGAGGGCCACGAGACTTCGACCAGCATGCAAAAATGGAACCTCTAGACCCTTCAAGAGCCGAGATATCGAAGGTCAAAATTTGGACCCGAAAAAAAACATAAGGGGTAACACTGTCGTTTTTTTTTTGGCCGAAATTTTGACCCCCTCCGATCTTCTTGAAACTCTGGATTCTGACAGAGGGCCACGAGACTTCGACCAGCGTGCAAAAATGGAGGCTCTAGACCCTTCCAGAGCCGAGATGTCGAAAGTCAAAGTTTCGAGCCGAAAAAAAAACGTAAGGGGTAACACTGTCGTTTTTGTTTTTTTTTGGCCAAAATTTTGACCCCCTCCGATCTTCTTGAAACTCTGGATTCTGACAGAGGGCCACAAGACTTCGACCAGCATGCAAAAAATGGAGGCTCTAGACCCTCCCAGAGCCGAGATATCGAAAGTCAAAAATTCGACCCAAAAAAAAAAAAACATAAGGGGTAACACTGTCGTTTTTTGGTTTTTTTTTTGGCCGAAATTTTGACCCGCTCCGATCTTCTTGAAACTCTGGATTCTGACAGAGGGTCACGAGACTTCGACCAGCGCGCAAAAATGGAGGCTCTAGACCCTTCCAAAGCCGAGATATCGAAGGTCAAAATTTTGACCCAAAAAAACATAAGGGGTAACACTGTCGTTTTTTTTTTTTTGGCTGAAATTTTGACCCCCTCCGATCTTCTTGAGACTCAGGATTCTGACAGAGGGCCACGATACTTCGACCAGAGCGCAAAAATGAAGGCTCTAGACCCTTCCAGAGCCGAGATATCGAAGGTCAAAATTTGGACCTGAAAAAAAAACATAAGGGGTAACACTGTCATTTTTTTTTTGGCCGAAATTTTGACCCCCTCCGATCTTCTTGAAACTCTGGATTATGACAGAGGGCCACGAGACTTCGACCAGCGCCCAAAAATGGAGGCTCTAGACCCTTCCAGAGCCGAGATATCGAAGGTCAAAATTTGGACCTAAAAAAAAACATAAGGGGTAACACTGTCATTTTTTTTTGGCCGAAATTTTGACCCCCTCCGATCTTGAAACTCTGGATTCTGACAGAGGGCCACGAGACTTCGACCAGCGCGCAAAAATGGAGGCTCTAGACCCTTCCAGAGCCGAGATATCGAAGGTCAAAATTTGGACCTGAAAAAAAACATAAGGGGTAACACTGTCATTTTTTTTTGGGCGAAATTTTGACCCCCTCCGATCTTCTTGAAACTCTGGATTCTGACAGAGGGCCACGAGACTTCCACCAGCACGCAAAAATGGAA
Organism: Cyprinella venusta; assembly: GCA_038021265.1. Lineage (NCBI taxonomy): Eukaryota > Metazoa > Chordata > Actinopteri > Cypriniformes > Leuciscidae > Cyprinella > Cyprinella venusta. The sequence continues at coordinate 25,078,502 of CM075874.1, forward strand.
GCTCTAGACCCTTCCAGAGCCGAGATTTCGAAGGTCAAAATTTGGACCTGAAAAAAAAAAACAACAGGGGTAACACTGTCATTTTTTTTTTTGGCCGAAATTTTGACCCCCTCCGATCTTCTTGAAACTCTTGATTCTGACAGAGGGCCACGAGACTTCGACCAGCGCGCAAAAATTGAGGCTCTAGACCCTTCCAGAGCCGAGATATCGAAGGTCAAAATTTGGACCTGAAAAAAAAAACATAAGGGGTAACACTGTCATTTTTTTTGGCCGAAATTTTGACCCCCTCCGATCTTCTTGAAACTCTGGATTCTGACAGAGGGCCACGAGACTTCGACCAGCGCGCAAAAATGGAGGCTCTAGACCCTTCCAGAGCCGAGATATCGAAGGTCAAAATTTGGACCTGAAAAAAAATAAATAAGGGGTAGCACTGTCATTTTTTTTTGGCCGAAATTTTGACCCCCTCCGATCTCCTTGAAACTCTGGATTCTGACAGAGGACCACGAGACTTCGACCAGCGTGCAAAAATGGAGGCTCTAGACCCTTCCAGAGCCGAGATATCGAAGGTCAAAATTTGGACCTGAAAAAAAAAAACATAAGGAGTAACACTTTTTTGTTTTTTGGCCGAAATTTTGACCCCCTCCGATCTTCTTGAAATTCTGGATTCTGACAGAGGGCCACGAGACTTCGACCAGCGCGCAAAAATGGAGGCTCTAGACCCTTCCAGAGCCGAGATATCGAAGGTCAAAATTTGGACCTGAAAAAAAAAACATAAGGGGTAACACTGTCATTTTTTTTTTTTGGCCGAAATTTTGACCCCCTCCGATCTTCTTGAAACTCTGGATTCTGACAGAGGGCCACGAGACTTCGACCAGCGCGCAAAAATGGAGGCTCTAGACCCTTCCAGAGCCGAGATATCGAAGGTCAAAATTTGGACCTGAAAAAAAAAACATAAGGGGTAACACGGTCATTTTTTTTTTTGGCCGAAATTTTGACCCCCTCCGATCTTCTTGAAACTCTGGATTCTGACAGAGGGCCACGAGACTTCGACCAGCGCGCAAAAATGGAGGCTCTAGACCCTTCCAGAGCCGAGATATTGAAGGTCAAAATTTGGACCCGAAAAAAAAACATAAAGGGTAACACTGTCGTTTTTTTTTTTTGGCCGAAATTTTGACCCTCTCTGATCTTCTTGAAACTCTGGATTCTGACAGAGGGCCACGACACTTCGACCAGTGCGCAAAAATGGAGGCTCTAGACCCTTCCAGGTCCGAGATATCGAAGGTCAAAATTTCGACCCCCCAAAAAAAAACATAAGGGGTAACACTGTCGTTTTTTTTTTTTGGCCAAAATTTTGACCCCCCTCCGATCTTCTTGAAACTCTGGATTCTGACAGAGGGCCACAAGACTTCGACCAGCGCGCAAAAATGGAGGCTCTAGACCCTTCCAGAGCAGAGATATCGAAGGTCAAAATTTCGACCCGAAAAAAAAAAAAACATAAGGGGTAACACTGTCGTTATTTTTTTTTTGGCTGAAATTTTGACCCCCTCTAATCTTCTTGAAACTCTGGATTCTGACAGAGGGCCACGAGACTTCAACCAGCGTGCCAAAATGGAGGCTCTAGACCCTTCCTAAGAACCAAGATATCGAAGGTCAAAACTTGGACCCGAAAAAAAAAACGTAAGGGTTAACACTGTCGTTTTTTTTTTGGCCGAAATTATGACCCCCTCCGATCTTCTTGAAACTCTGGATTCTGACAGAGGGCCACGAGACTTCGACCAGCACGCAAAAATGGAGGCTCTAGACCCTTCCAGAGCCAAGATATCGAAGGTCAAAATTTCGACCCGAAAAAAAAAACATAAGGGGTAACATTGTCATTTTTTTTTGGCCGAAATTTTGACCCCCTCCGATCTTCTTGAAACTCTGGATTCTGACAGAGGGCCACGAGACTTCGACCAGAGCGCAAAAATGGAGGCTCTAGACCCTTCCAGAGCCGAGATATCAAAAGTCAAAATTTCGACCCGAAAAAAAAAACGTAAGGGGTAACACTGTCGTTTTTTTTTTATGGCCGAAATTTTGACCCCCTCCGATCTTCTTGAAACTCTGAATTCTGATAGAGGGCCACGAGACTTCGACCAGCGCGCAAAAATGGAGGCTCTAGAACCTTCCAGAGCCGAGATATCGAAGGTCAAAATTTCGACCCGAAAAAAAAAAACGTAAGGGGTAACACTGTCGTTTTTTTTTTTGACCGAAATTTTGACCCCCTCCGATCTTCTTGAAACTCTGGATTCTGACAGAGGGTCACGAGACTTCGACCAGCGCGCAAAAATGGAGGCTCTAGACCCTTCCAAAGCCGAGATATCGAAGGTCAAAATTTTGACCCAAAAAAAACATAAGGGGTAACACTGTCATTTTTTTTTTTGGCCGAAATTTTGACCCCCTCCGATCTTCTTGAAACTCTGGATTATGACAGAGGGTCACGAGACTTCGACCAGCGCGCAAAAATGGAGGCTCTAGACCCTTCCAAAGCCGAGATATCGAAGGTCAAAATTTGGACCCAAAAAAAACGTAAAGGGTAACACTGTCGTTTTTTTTTTTTTGGCCGAATTTTGACCCCCTCCGATCTTCTTGAGACTCAGGATTCTGACAGAGGGCCACGAGACTTCGACCAGCGCGCAAAAATGAAGGCTCTAGACCCTTCCAGAGCCGAGATATCGAAGGTCAAAATTTGGACCTGAAAAAAAAACATAAGGGGTAACACTGTCATTTTTTTTTTGGCCGAAATTTTGACCCCCTCCGATCTTCTTGAAACTCTGGATTCTGACAGAGGGCCACGAGACTTCGACCAGCGCCCAAAAATGGAGGCTCTAGACCCTTCCAGAGCCGAGATATCGAAGGTCAAAATTTGGACCTGAAAAAAAACATAAGGGGTAACACTGTCATTTTTTTTTTTGGCCGAAATTTTGAGCCCCTCCGATCTTCTTGAAACTCTGGATTCTGACAGAGGGCCACGAGACTTCAACCAGCACGCAAAAATGGAAGCTCTAGACCCTTCCAGAGCCGAGATTTCGAAGGTCAAAATTTGGACCTGAAAAAAAAAACAACAGGGGTAACACTGTCATTTTTTTTTTTTGGCCGAAATTTTGACCCCCTCCGATCTTCTTGAAACTCTTGATTCTGACAGAGGGCCACGAGACTTCGACCAGCGCGCAAAAATGGAGGCTCTAGACCCTTCCAGAGCCGAGATATCGAAGGTCAAAATTTGGACCTGAAAAAAAAACATAAGGGGTAACACTGTCATTTTTTTTTGGCCGAAATTTTGACCCCCTCCGATCTTCTTGAAACTCTGGATTCTGACAGAGGGCCACGAGACTTCGACCAGCGCGCAAAAATGGAGGCTCTAGACCCTTCCAGAGCCGAGATATCGAAGGTCAAAATTTGGACCTGAAAAAAAAATAGGGGTAACACTGTAATTTTTTTTTTTTGGCCGAAATTTTGACCCCCTCCGATCATCTTGAAACTCTGGATTCTGACAGAGGGCCACGAGACTTCGACCAGCGTGCAAAAATGGAGGCTCTAGACCCTTCCAGAGCCGAGATGTCGAAGGTCAAAATTTGGACCTGAAAAAAAAACATAAGGAGTAACACTTTTTTTTTTTTTGCCGAAATTTTGACCCCCTCCGATCTTCTTGAAACTCTGGATTCTGACAGAGGGCCACGAGACTTCGACCAGCGCGCAAAAATGGAGGCTCTAGACCCTTCCAGAGCCGAGATATCGAAGGTCAAAATTTGGACCTGAAAAAAAAAACATAAGGGGTAACACTGTCATTTTTTTTTTTTGGCCGAAATTTTGACCCCCTCCGATCTTCTTGAAACTGTGGATTCTGACAGAGGGCCACGAGACTTCGACCAGCGCGCAAAAATGGAGGCTCTAGACCCTTCCAGAGCCGAGATATCGAAGGTCAAAATTTGGACCTGAAAAAAAAAACATAAGGGGTAACACTGTCATTTTTTTTTTTTGGCCGAAATTTTGACCCCCTCCGATCTTCTTGAAACTCTGGATTCTGACAGAGGGCCCCGAGACTTCGACCAGCGCGCAAAAATGGAGGCTCTAGACCCTTCCAGAGCCGAGATATTGAAGGTCAAAATTTGGACCCGAAAAAAAAACATAAAGGGTAACACTGTCGTTTTTTTTTTTTTTTGGCCGATATTTTGACCCTCTCTGATCCTCTTGAAACTCTGGATTCTGACAGAGGGCCACGACACTTCGACCAGTGCGCAAAAATGGAGGCTCTAGACCCTTCCAGGTCCGAGATATCGAAGGTCAAAATTTCGACCCCCCAAAAAAAACCATAAGGGGTAACACTGTCGTATTTTTTTTGGCCAAAATTTTGACCCCCCTCCGATCTTCTTGAAACTCTGGATTCTGGCAGAGGGCCACGAGACTTCGACCAGCACGCAAAAATGGAGGCTCTAGACCCTTCCAGAGCAGAGATATCGAAGGTCAAAATTTCGACCCGAAAAAAAAAAACATAAGGGGTAACACTGTCGTTATTTTTTTTTTTTTGGCTGAAATTTTGACCCCCTCTAATCTTCTTGAAACTCTGGATTCTGACAGAGGGCCACGAGACTTCAACGAGCGTGCCAAAATGGAGGCTCTAGACCCTTCCTAAGAACCGAGATATCGAAGGTCAGAATTTGGACCCGAAAAAAAAACGTAAGGGTTAACACTGTCGTTTTTTTTTTGGCCGAAATTATGACCCCCACCGATCTTCTTGAAACTCTGGATTCTGACAGAGGGCCACGAGACCCTTCCAGAGCCGAGATATCGAAAGTCAAAATTTCGACCCGAAAAAAAAAACGCAAGGGGTAACACTGTTGTGGTTTTTTTGGCCGAAATTTTGACCCCCTCCGATCTTCTTGAAACTCTGGATTCTGACAGAGGGCCACGAGACTTCGACCAGCGCCCAAAAATGGAGGCTCTAGTCCCTTCCAGAGCCGAGATATCGAAGGTCAAAATTTGGACCCGAAAAAAAACAAAAGGTGTAACACCGTCGTTTTTTTTTTGGGGCCGAAATTTTGACCCCCTCCGATCTTCTTGAAACTCTGGATTCTGACAGAGGGCCACGAGACTTCGACAAGCGCGCAAAAATGGAGGCTCTAGACCCTTCCTGAGCCGAGATATCGAAAGTCAAAATTTCGACCCAGAAAAAAAAAACGTAAGGGGTAACACTGTCGTTTTTTTTTTATGGCCGAAATTTTGACCCCCTCCGATCTTCTTGAAACTCTGAATTCTGATAGAGGGCCACGAGACTTCGACCAACGCGCAAAAATGGAGGCTCTAGACCCTTCCAGAGCCAAGATATCGAAGGTCAAAATTTGGACCTGAAAAAAAAAAAACGTAAGGGGTAACACTGTCGTTTTTTTTTTGGCCGAAATTTTGACCCCCTCCGATCTTCTTGAAACTCTGGATTCTGACAGAGGGCCAAGACACTTCGACCAGCGTGCAAAAATGGAGGCTCTAGACCCTTCCAGAGCAGAGATATCGAAGGTCAAAATTTCGACCTCAAAAAAAAAAAACATAAGGGGTAACACTGTCGTTTTTTTTTTTTTTTTGGCCGAAATTTTGACCCCCCTCCGATCTTCTTGAAACTTCAAGAGCCGAGATATCGAAGGTCAAAATTTGGACCCGAAAAAAAAAAACATAAGGGGTAACACTGTCATTTTTTTTTTTTTTTGGCCGAAATTTTGACCCCCTCCGATCTTCTTGAAACTCTGGATTCTGACAGAGGGCCACAAGACTTCGACCAGCGCGCAAAAATGGAACCTCTATACCCTTCGAGAGCCGAGATATCGAAGGTCAAAATTTGGACCCGAAAAAAAAAACCATAAGGGGTAACACTGACGTTTTTTTTTTTTGGCCGAAATTTTGACCCCCTCCGATCTTCTTGAAAATCTGGATTCTGACAGAGGGCCACGAGACTTCGACCAGCGCGGAGAAATGGAACCTCTAGACCCTTCCAGAGCCAAGATATCCAAGGTCAAAATTTGGACCCGAAAAAAAACATAAGGGGTAACACTGTCGTTTTTTTTTTTGGCCGAAATTTCGGTTCCATTTTTGCGCGCTGGTCGAAGTCTTGTGGCCCTCTGTCAGAATCCAGAGTTTCAAGAAGATCGGAGGGGGTCAAAATTTCGGCCAAAAAAAAAAAAAAACGACAGTGTTACCCCTTATGTTTTTTTTTTTCGGGTCCAAATTTTGACCTTCGATATCTTGAGGCTCTTTTGAGGCTCTAGACCCTTCCAGAGCCGAGATATCGAAAGTCAAAATTTCTACCTCCGAAAAAAAGAAAGGGGTACCACTGTCGTTTGTTTTTGGGGTTGAAATTTTGGGTTTCTCTGATCATCTTGAAACACTGGATTCTGCTAGAGGGCCATGGGACTAAGACCTGAGCGCAAAAATGGAGGCTCTAGACCCTTCCAGAGCTGAGATATCGAAACTCAAAATATCGTCCCACAAAAAAAAAAAAAAAAACGAGAGGGGTCCCACTGTCATTTTTTTATTTCGAAATTTTGAGTTTCTCTGATCTTCTTAAAACTCTGGATTCTGATAGAGGGCCATGAGACTTAGACCTGAGTGCAAAAATGGAGGCTCTAGACCCTTCCAGAGCTGAGATATCGAAACTCAAAATTTCGACCCGAAAAACAAAACAAAAGGGGTACCACTGTCGTTTTTTTTTTTTTTTTTTTTTTCGAAATTTTGAGTATCTCTGATGTTCTTAAAACTCTGGATTCTGATAGAGGGCCATGAGACTTAGACCTGAGTGCAAAAATGGAGGCTCTAGACCCTTCCAGGGATGAGATATCGAAACTCAAAATTTCGACCCGAAAAAAAAAACAAAAAACGAAAGGGGTACCACTGCTGTTGTTTTTTCGGGTCGAAATTGAGTTTCTCTGATCTACTTGAAACTCTGGATTCTAAAAGAGGGCCATGAGACTTAGACCTGATTGCAAAAATGGAGGCTCTACCCTCCAGAGCTGAGATACTCAGAATGAGTTTCAAGAAGATCAGAAAAACTCAAAATCCCCCCCCCCCCCCAAAAAAAACCTGACAGTGTTACCCCTGTCGTTTTGTTTTTTTTTTTTGTGCGAAAAAATAAGTTTCTCCAATCTTCGTGAAACTCTGGATTCTGATAGAGGGCCATGGGACTTAGACCTGAGTGCAAAAATGGAGGCTTTAGACCCTTCCAGAGCTGAGGTATTGAGATTTAAAATAGCATAAATGCTACATGGGATCTCAATATTTCAGTTCTGGAAGGGTCTTGAGCCTCCATTTTTGCACTCAGGTCTAAGTCCTATGGCCCTCGATCAGAATCCAGAGTTTCAAGAAGTTCAGAGAAACTCAAAATTTCGACCAAAAAAAAAAAAAACGACAGTGTTACCCCTGTCGTTTTTTTAGTGCGAACAAATAAGGATCTCCAATCTTCTTGAAACTCTGGATTCTCATAGAGCGCCATGGGACTTATATATGAGTTCAAAAATGGTGGCTCTAGACCCTTCCAGAGGTGAGATATTAAGATTTAAAATGTCATAAATGCTACGTGGGATCTCAATATCTCAGCTCTGGAAGGGTCTAGAGCGTCCATTTTCGCACTCAGGTCTAAGTCCCATGGCCATCTATCAGAATCCAGAGTTTCAAGAAGATCAGAGAAACTCAAAATTTCGACCCCCCCAAAAAAACTGACCGTGTTACCCCTGTCGTATAACTTTCTCCAATCGTCTTGAAACTCTGGATTCTGATAGAGGGCCATGGCACTTAGAACTGAGTGCCAAAGTGGAGGCTCTAGACCCTTCCAGAGCTGAGATATTGAGATATTTATAATGGCATAAATGCTACATGGGATCTCAAATCTCAGCTTTGGAAGGGTCTAGACTCTAGAGCCTCCTTTTTTGAACTTAGGTCTAAGTCCCATGGCCCTCTATCAGAATCCAGAGTTTCAAGAAGATCAGAGAAACTCAAAATTTCGACCAAAAAAAAAACAAACAAAAAAAAAACGACAGTGTTACCCCTGTCGTTTTTTTTTAGTGCAAAAAAAATAAGAATCTCCAATCTTCTTGAAACTCTGGATTCTCATAGAGCGCCATGGGACTTATATATGAGTGCAAAAATGGAGGCTCTAGACCCTTCAAGAGCTGAGATATTAAGATTTAAAATGTCATAAATGCTACATGGGATCTCAATATCTCAGCTCTGGAAGGGTCTAGAGCGTCCATTTTCGCACTCAGGTCTAAGTCCCATGGCCATCTATCAAAATCCAGAGTTTCAAGAAGATCAGAGAAACTCAAAATTTCGACCCAAAAAAAAAAACTGACCGTGTTACCCTGTCGTATAACTTTCTCCAATCGTCTTGAAACTCTGGATTCTGATAGAGGGCCTTGGCACTTAGAACTGAGTGCCAAAGTAGAGGCTCTAGACCCTTCCAGAGCTGAGATATTGAGATATTTATAATGGCATAAATGCTATGTGGGATCTCAAATCTCAGGTTTGGAAGGGTCTAAAGCCTCCATTTTTGAACTTAGGTTTAAGTTTCATGGCCCTTTATCAGAATCCAGAGTTCCAAGAAGATCAGAGAAACTCAAAATTTCGACCCAAAAAAACAAAAAACAAAAAAAACCCCAAAAAAAACGACAGTGTTACCCCTGTCGTTTTTTTTTTTGTTTTTTTTGGTGCGAACAAATAACTTTCTCCAATCTTCTTGAAACTCTGGATTCTGATAGAGGGCCATGGCCATGGGAGTTAGACATGAGTGCAGCTAACTGAATGCAACTAAACATGCAAGTAAATATCCAATATAATTTTGTTGACAACATGTATTCACTGCCTCAATGAGCTCATTGTTTCTGCCTAAAAATAAATACAGTCACTGCTGACAACAGATCACTCTAAATTGTAAGACATAGGCCTATGTATTGCCTTTAAAGCTGCTTTGAATCGATATGTATTGTGAAAACCACTATGAACATAAAGTTGAATTATATTGTTATTCATATTTTAGTTGAGATAATTGTTTTGTACACTCTAAAAAATGCTGGGTTGTTTTAACCCAATGTTGGGTCAAATATGGACAAACCCGAAATGTTGGGTTAAAAATGTAGTGTAAAAATTTAACCCAACTGCTGGGTTAGTCCATATTTGACCCAACGTTGGGTTAAAACAACCCAGCATTTTTAGAGTGTACACAGCAACTATTTTTTTCTTATAGCAAAAGCTATAGTTAGGCCTACAGGTAAAATGATAAAATAATTGAATAATGCTCAATCATTCAGGTTGTTATCCTATAAAGTCAGTCGATAATAGCTGTACATTTATCACTTGTCACAGTTCGTATCAGTCAATCCATTGTGGAGTGTAGGTTATGTCCTCTGTATTTGGAAAATGTGAAAAGTATTTCAATAAACAAACTTTAAAAAAACAAATAACAACAAAAATATGTCCACATAATCTATATATTGCACACATACAACCATAACTCTAGCCCCCTTGCTGAGGATGAAGTGAGTCAGCTGTTCCCATGACAACTACGTTTTACTGAGAGAATCCATTAGGACCTCTTGGATCATTTTTTGCAGAGGTATCAAAGGACTAAGACTCATTCTATCAAATATCTAATGTGTTCCATTAGACCTCAACCATCATGACTTTAGGAGGTCGATGATTGCTCTTAGTGCCCACTCATCTTTATAAAATATTGAAATCTGTTTTTCCCTAGATGCATCTAAAATTGAAGATAAATACATTTGTGTAACTCAAAATCAGTTATGGGATTTATTTTTTTATTTTTATTGTAATAAATTGTCATAGTTTAACTGTGAAGGCATATGCTCAAGTCTGGCCGGAGAGAGGCGATACTGAAATTCAATACCACCAGAGTGCTTTTTAAGGATCCAAATAATTAAACTAAGTTGCTCTCGGAAAAAAAAAAAAAAAAAAAAAAAACATGATTTAGCCAGCTACCCAAAATGCACATCTCACATCTCTGTTAAATGAGTTGCCAGGCAGACTCTATGGGTATCTTTTCAACAGTCATTGCATTAACTGTATTACAGCAACATCACCATGTATTCACAAAGGCAATTTAGTGGCCTGTAAAAGACAGTTGAGAGCTGATTCACGATTGTATTGCAAACAAATCACCGACAACCCGGTCTCATCCCAATTCGTCATATAACTGACGTTTTGGGACGTCTTGGTCATAAGTTAACCCCCCCCCTCCCTCCCCAATCGAGTAATTAATTGAATACATTTCTCCTTATATAGAACCATTTTGGCTTAAACTTTTTTCTTTATTTTATTCTAAACAGTCAAGAATCAAACCCCGCTTAATTAAAAAAAAACTAACTTGCTTAGATGTAAATGTAACTTTAGGAAAAAAAATGTATTATTTATCAAAATAGTGATGGCAATTGTAGTAGATGGTCAATATCAGAAATGCAATATAGCTCACAATGGATGTTACAGTGAATTGCAAGCACACAGAGAGAAGGTTGGAGTAGCTTATTTCAACAGCAGAAGCTCATCTTAGCCTGGATGGTCAGATATGCATGTAAATGAGAGGTGATAGACAGATTTCTCAGTCTCAAAGTGTTGATGGCTGCCAGAAGATCTGTTCCAATATGTGGGCAGAAGGATATTTATTCCTTACTGGCTACTCTCATCAATCTAATGCACCAGTGACCCATGATCTAATCAACCAGACCCCCAAAAAACAAACAAAAAAAAGACCCATCAAACTTTACCGCTGCTCATATTATATGTAAATATTTTCCAAGAAAAATCAATTCGGAAGAAACAATAACAAAACAAAAACTTGCAGTCAGAGATGCAAATAAAATTGGGGAGTACATGTTACGTATTATTTTGACATGCATTGCAGCCTTGTAAACTATATAATTGTGAATAGAATGCTGACAACAGACAATATGCCTTTTAGCAAGGATGTTCTTGGAGGAAAAATCAATGAAGAAAGGAACAGGTAGAGGTGTTTTTTAAACAAAAACAAACTTATAAATTTTTCATTTTATTTAAATTTACATCCCCAGTAAAATGAAGAAATGTTTCACTCTAGATTCCCACTGGCTTGAATTCATCAGTTCTGTTTATGACAAGAGGCAGAAACACTGATTAGATGCTAATGGCATTCGTGGCTGTTCTGTCCTTAACATTAATGATAATTAAGCAAACCCGCCATCTTATCATGCACCGAGTCTTGTGCAAACTAAGGCTTCATAACAATCCAATACGTGATATTTGAACAGTACATGATCCGTTTAACCACAAATACTGAAAATATTTAACAGCAGATATTATTACATGGGTAAAGAAATCAAGTATGTATTACTCTGTGCTTGGTATCCTGTAAATGTAAATAGCTTTATTGAGGCCTCAATTTTAAAGAAAGAATAAATAATCAGATTATTATTATCAAGTGCTGATCCAAAGCCACTTGAAATGACCTGACCATTCAAACCAGTGAGCAATATAACTTTACAAATTTGTCCCCTGGTTGAAAACCTGCATAAGCATTTCCCTCAGATTTGCATACATGCATTAATTCCTGTGTCAACATTGGCTATGATTGTTATGTTAATTATTCTGTTTTATTATTTGATCTAGTGGTTACTTATATTTATTCAAACTTAAAGTACAATATTATAGTATTACTTAGAGTTATTACAGTACTTAGAGACAGTATTATATTGGAAATAAAACTTTTTAAAACATTTTGATTGTTTTTTTCACACTCATCTTGGTGACACACTGTGATCTTTTTTTTTTTCTTGGCAAGGTTTTCAATATGTGGCTAGATATCAAAATCACATGAAGATCCAGAAACATTTCTCGTTCTCTCGTCGACAATTTTAGAGACAATTTTAAAAAATATAAAAAGGCTCAGGATTTTATTTTGCCAATATTCCATCATATTTTTCTCTAGATGGCATACGGTCAGTTCAGTCGCAACTACGACGGTTTGGCTAAAGATCAGATGGTTCAATATGTGCATCTGGCTCTTGGACCTGTCAGACTACAGCAGACTTCAATCTGATGAAGACTTCCAAGTGGCCAAGCTTAGCATCTGGTCTCCAACAAACCCGACATAAATCACAGGTAGAACTGGTAACTCTTAAATCATAGAAAAAGGAGTAAAAAATGATGGCTGTGTACTGAGAACTTCCAGAAATATTTTGTCTGGGAAGGACTGGAATGGTCTGCAAGTTAATGATCCAATCTCTCTCATCAAGTCTTATTTATCGAGCCATCTGTAACAACAGATGCTCTCTCAGTTTAAATGTCTACTGGCCAGCTAATATGGTGACCTATGAAGCAAAACAGACTGAGTGGAGAAGATGTAAGTCTGTGGTTGCTCTGAAATTCACTGTCTAACATCCATTATACAGATTCATTCATTTATACTAATGTCATGCAAGTCAAATGTAATTTCACTCTCATTAGGACATGGCACTAAGAAACCAGATAATTCACTCGAAAGAACTCTTCTAGCACATTTAGTCTTTTTAAATCGGAAGATTTCTGTTCTGTGTGAAAGAGTTGCATAACATTTCATTATAAAAACAGTACTCCGTTATTTTGTTTATCTCTGTTTGTTTGATCTGTTCTTTTAACAAGCCCCAGAGAAATCATCCTGTTTCCTGAGTGATACAAAGCGGACACAAAAGGTAACTTTTAACATAGCTCATCATAAATTTTAGATAAAAAGCACAATGTTGCAACAGTAGAGAGCCAGAGCCATGCAGGGAGGATATTGTCAAGTGCTTGAAATTGATTCTCTGTTATATAATTTCATTTCCGCATAACCGGTGCGATTAGAAGCCACAGAATGGTGAAGAATCTTTTTTGATTTAACTAATCATGCAATCAGTTGAACAGGATTCCATTATCAAAATGTGTGCTAATTGCAAATTTACCCCTGAGGGTCAAACTTAAATATTATGCCTCTTAGCACATGTAGGCCTACTGTAAATGTAAGTCATTAATGAGGGATGTGACATGTATTATGCATTGATGTAGAATGAGTTGAATTAACATAAAAGTACATGTAGAAATCTGGCAAGTTGGATGAACTTAATAATGTCTTAAGAGGTACCAAAACAACATGCTGTAACAGCTTGACATAAATACAAAGCCTCCAGATGGTGCCCTGTTTTTCATGAAATGAAGCCAAGAGCAGTGCTCGACAGAATCACAATCTTGACAAATGTATCACCTCAAAGCAGCAAGGCCAAGAAATTATAAGCCCCCAAATTTGCACAGATTTCCACAAAAATGAATTTCTCTCTTTAACTGAACTTGAAGAAAAATAGGTGCTTTATTACTACAGAAATTTAGTTCTAATACATTTTAATTAATTATTTTGATTTTGATTTAAAGTTAAAGGGATAGTTCACTTTGAAATTCATTTTTGATATGTTTTAGCTTGCCTCAAGTGCATCCAAGATGTAGGTGTCTTTGTTTCAGCAGTATTTTCAATCCTGATATTTTTAGGTCAAACCGTTTGTGTCTATCAGTCATATAAGGGAGGTCTATGGGGTCCACCTTAAAGAGCATGCACAGAGAAGTGCAAATTAAACATGATTTAATGACTCGGAAAAGTAAGTACACATTGATGGCCTAAGACACGAAATGAGTGGTTTGTTTAAAAAAAGAACAGTATTTATATCATTTTTATCTCTTGTAACCACAATCACAAAGCACCCCCGCCCTCACATCACTTGGACGTGCGGCTGTGGTTACAAGAGGTAAAATTAAATAGACGAATCCGACGAGCGCTCTTGTGTAGGCTGCCATCTTGTGGCGACGCCATTACTGAGCTGTTAAACTGGCATAGACATATGCACCGGTATGTAAACAAACCTCGGAGATAAGGTGATAACGCACCCTCGATGACAGCTACAGCCAGGCAGACTTGTTGGGTTGATGATGTTAGACAGTGGCCTCCAGTCACAGATGAAGGTACAAACAATCTTACAGATTATTTATGAAAATAGCTTGGCAAGCTAGCTAGGCTAACGTTTGCTACCGAATAAACTAAAAAAAGATCTGTCCATTTGGCAACAATAAATAAATAAATGAAATCAAATAAACAAATTCATGTTTTTCATTTGTGTCCATTATTTATCTCATTTTTACATTGCAACAGGCATGGGTAAGGTAACGTTACAGCTAGAAAGTATACACAATATCGACCAACTAGTGTTTTTAAACCATGGAAAGAGGTCAATATAACAGCAGGAGAACAATTATGTCACATAACATTACATTTAGCTCAGGAAAGCCATTTAATGACCATAACATGTTAACTGAATAGAAAAAAATAGCAAGAGAGGAGATTTTCCTGATCACTGTATCACATATTTATTATATTTTTTTACTTATGTCATTAAATAATTGTTATTATACGTGAATGTCCGCGTCTTGTACTCGCCAAGGAAATCTGTGTAAATCGTACGGCACCAGACAGGGGCAGTCGACCCGGGGTATTCACAATGTTTTCTCTTCAAAATTGAAATTTTACTGCCACCATTCAAACAATTTATAACAGAAACTGTTTACCCACTCGACATTATACAAGGGGTAACGTTGTAACGTTGGTGACAGTCTTAAATCGCGGGCTATTTATTCCAGTGGACGCAAGTTGCAACTAAAACAATAGGAGGCAATGGCGCAACGCTACCGAGCAACAGCTCAGTAATGGCGCCCGCTTACTTCGCCGGATTCGTCTATAAATACTGTTCGTTTTCTCACACAAACTGCTCGTTTCATGTCTTAGGTCATCAATGTGCACATTTACGAGTCATTGAATCATGTTTAATTTGGACTTCTCTGTGCATGCTCTTTGAGGTGGACCCCATAGACCTCCATTATATGACTGATAGACACAAACGGTTTGATCTTAAAATATCAAAACCGAAACTACTGCAGAAACAAAGACACCTACATCTTGGATGCCATGGAGGTAAGCTAAAACATACCAAAAATTAATTTCAAAGTGAACTATCCCTTTAATTGAACACCTGTAAATATACTGTATCACTAGACAAATATAGATAATGTTAAACATGAAAGTATTATGCATTTATTTAAGACATGTATCCTTATAGAACCTGTTTGAAATGGGTTCCTTAAAATTGAGTCAAGAACCCTATGGGTTAGAACCTTTTTTTCTAAGAGAGTGGAATGGAAACATATAAGAAATAGTAGTAAATAGCGTAGATATCTTGGATGTTTACAGAATGTCGAACGACACTTGCGCGTGGGCGCAGATTTCATTGTGTTTCAATATGCATGCACATGGTTTGTAGGGAGAAAGTACGAGCGCATGCACAGCAGCACGCGCAGTTGGAAGTCGAGTGCGCTCGCGAGCAGATGAGAAGAGAAAAGGAGGGCTGCGCAAAGTGACCAGTGGAGTTGTCCTTCTAGCTGCCGTTCTATATCTTTCTAAACCTTTTAGAATTACGATATATATTTTATTCTTCTTTATATGTTTTTGAGTCACATTAGAGTACATTTGGCATTGTACAAGGGAAGCGCATAATGGAGCCTCCAACAGTAACTGTTAGTGATTTTTTCGAACAGTATCATTCAATTCTACACAACTCGAGCTTTATGGAGGAATCAGCAGGACTTCAGTCCAACTGGAGCGAGGGCAGCGAGCCGAAGGCGGTGAGAGGCAACAGTGCGGTTGCTATCGCTGTGTGCATCACTGCGCTGTATTCAATCATTTGCGTGGTGGGACTGTTTGGAAATATTCTGGTTATGTACGGTGTGGTCAGGTAAGGTAATTAATTTATACAATGAATATACTTTGTAGCTCAAAAAGTATCTGCAACTGGGATAATCAGTCATTATTTAATGAACCACTCTTGACATTAATAGCTGAGAAATGCCTCTTAGCCCAAACTGCTGGTTGACTTTCTGTGTAACTAGTGCACAAAGTATTAAAAGAAAGATAAACGTAATTAGTATCACCTATTTGAACACAGGAAATATATAGCATGTAGCCTGCAGAGAATGTCTTGTTTCTTTTCAGAGTTAAAATGTCATTATGGGTGTAACAATATAGCTATCGTGCCACTATATAGGCCTAGCCTATTACAATACAAAAATGTAACAATAAGTGATAGTGACAATATGGATAGTCCCCCCAAAAGAGTAAGTACTACATAATGTTGATTATAATGTATAATAATGCAATGTGGGAATATTCGTGGGTCCTGATAATGCCAAATCTCTGATGCTACCAATAAAAAGTGGCAGAGATTATTTTAAATATATCTATCAGTGATAGAGTGCAAGCATATATATTTAAAATAATTCTGTATTTTCAGCTTCAGAATCATGAATATTTTTATTATGGTTACAAACACCAAGTCCAAGCCTATTCATTTAAACCCACGTAATATCAAATTTAGCATTTTAATCAACAGTAGCTACATTTTTTGTTAACCTTTTACCATATGTCTTGGAGTATCGCAATAATATAGTATGGTGAGTTCAGTATCGTGATATTTATTGAATCATGACATGAGGGTTAGATGTCATGTTTGTAAATACTAGTTTTTTCACTGTATAACAAAAAGATCCTCCAGGTAACATTGCAGATCAACACCAGGCAAGCCCGATGACCAATGTAGAACCTCTAAGCACCCTTTCTAAAAGTTCAATAAACTTAAAAAAAAATGAAATACATAAGTTCCTGTAAGAACCCCAAATACTAACATTTAACACACTACTTCTATCGCTCACCTTGTTTTCATGTCTGCCAAAACTCTTCCCTGACTAGGGTATTTTGAGGTACCTTTAAAATGCCTATAAAAAACTGTCTTTATTTTAAGAACCCCAAATTCCTTAACCCCAAGTTTAAAGTGTTTAAAACCATTTCACACAGCTGTAAACAAACTAATTAGAGTTCCTTTAAACAAATACATAAAGCATTCTATTTATAATACCTTTCAGGCATTTCAAATATGAAATAAGCATTAGAACGTTGTAAGGAAATGAACAGACTAGGAAATCCAAGGTAACCAAGGTAAATTATGTTAGATTGATCAATGCAATCTAACATAATTTACCTTGAGAATACCTACATTTAAACTAAACTATTAAAGTGAACATGCATTTTACAGCTCAATTTAGAGAAGAAAATGGAAGTGAACCAGAAAGAATTTGAATATAAATAGAGCCTTTGGCATGTGAGTGGTTCAGATCTTTCTATCTATTCACAGCACATATTCAAGAGTGCAAAGCCATTGCCTGAGGGAAAGTCTGAATGGACTAATCATATTCGGAATCTCTGGATTGCCTACCTTTGAGGAGACACAAAAAAAATGTAGCAGAAGAGAATATTATAGTGTATCAGACACTACAGCCTGGAAGGATGAAGCTGTACAATAGAAAGTTTGATGTGAAAAGAACTCATTAATAATTCCCCCTGAAGTTTCAATTGCATTCGGAAAACTTGATATGAATGCATTTTAGATTGCATCTACATCAAAGTTTTCACCTCGTTCTAATCCATTATGTCTCACACTGCACCAAAAAGCCATTTTTTTTTCATTTTTGTCTGGTTTCCCAGTAAAAATATCGTCTTGGTTACGTAACCCTCGTTCCCTTTCGTTGTCACTCTGAGTTACATCGGATGATGACGAATGGGTTTTCGCTTAGAAAGCCTATCGACTTCAAGTATTAAAAAAATTGAGCCAATGGCAAAGAAATGTCATGGGACTTAGAGAATTAGAGAATACACATATGACCCAGAGGGATGCATATGGAGAACACTGGGGGTGTCCAGCCGCAGGTGGAATACCTCAACCCCAGGGATGGCAAAGTGGCTTTCGAGGGAAAGACATGCTCAGAGAGTCTTACAGTGGAAATACACATGTGGGGGTCGCCCAGAAGGGGGGCATGCATAGGGCACGCTTCGTCAACAGAGAATGTGTGCAGGTCCCCTACCCTCTTGAAGGAGGCCAGTGCAACCAGCAGAGCTGTCTTCATAGACTAGAATTTAATCTCCACTGTTTGCAGAGGCTCAAAGGGAGCACTCTGCAGGGCAGTTAAAACCACTGAGAGGTCCCAAGAGGGAACGAGAGGAGGGCGAGAAGGATTCAATCTCCTCGCTCCTCTCAGGAACCTGACGATCAGGTCATGCTTCCTTACGGACTCCACTCTAAACCGGTGCACAGGATCTGACTCAACAAATGCCATATGCACACCCGAAGGTGGCAGCACTGTCGAGTCTTCATTTCCTGAAGATTCTAGCCTGCCCTGTGTTGCTGCGATGGACATCAGATCCAATTCTGGAGCGTCAAGGGAAACCTGGGGGTGTCAGTAAATAGACCCGGGGGAATCCCCTGAACACTCGCGGGTTGCATCACTGAAGAGGGGGGTGTGATCCGCGGACAAACAGTCTGCATTTTGTTCCACGCCCTCATCCTCAGGTCACCTTGGCCACCAGCCGAAGTACTACCTCTTTTGGAGGGTGTAGATCAGGGTGTGAATCATGGAGATCATGGAGTCTCGAGCGTAATGACGTGATGCCCATTTTCCCACAGAGAGAACGTGAGTCATCCACAAACGCTGCTCTAGCGTGATCAATGCCCAAACACGCAGAGCCGAGAATGTGCCCATCAGAGTCAGAAATGAATCGACTGCAAACAGAAATGCACGGGCAAGCCGTCTTCAAAAATACGTGCCACATGCAGCTCTTTTGTGAGAGGAAAAAACTCAGACAGAGCAGGGAGAAACACTCAGGCAGATCACTGCACAGTCCAGCAGGCAGTGTGAACTCACTGGAGATCGCCATCTCATCAATACCAGAGAGTCGCTTGTCTCGTAGAGTGAAGTCAGAAATGGCTGTGCAGTGAAGAGAAACTCTTGGCTCCGAAGCAAAAAGATATCTGCATATTGCCGGCGTCCTCCTTTTATACCCACGAGGTGGGGTGGAGTTGTGCCATGCAAATTCCGTAGACCTACGGCATGTCTTTGGTATTGGCTCGTTTTTTAATAATCAAAGTCGATAGGTTTTCTAAACGAAACCACATTCGTCGTCATCTGACGTAACTCGTGTGTGTGACAACGAAAGGGACTAAGTGTCCTTAAAAGACGAAACAGCAGAAACATCTGCAGTATTAAGGTTTTTGGTTAAAACAACAACAGCAACAAAAAAACTATTTGCTTCTCTAGCTATAAACTCACACACACCATTCAGAGGTCAATATAATGGCACTAACTCTAAACAACAAGGCCTCTTGCAGAAATATGTGCCCCGATGAGCATGAAACACGTGATTGATGGCAATGCTACAATGCAGCACAGCAAAGCAGTATTTCCTTATGAATTAGGGGCGAGTGTAAAATAAGAGATGCAAACATGAGTCATGGATATACAACAAAACATGTTATGCACTTAGTACAAAAGATTTAATGGAACTTATAATAATGGATTTATTCATCACACTACACGTGTAGCCATGTACAAAGAGAGGAACAAACTGTAGTGTCACTAATGGATGTGCTGTATTCTCTCTTCAGCACTATGAGACTTCAAATGTCAAGTCCTCAAAAGGGATCACTGTGTGTGCTCCAGACATATCTCAAAGAGAGGATAATCAATGGATTACACTTTTTGCGTTTGGCATTGATCTTTTCTTTAGTAACTATTTGCATCCTTTTACAGGCAACCCCATCATTTATCAGCCCATTATTAAGTAAAAAAATGATCATACGATGGCACATAGAGACTATTGAGACACCTTCATTTTCAGAAAGCATGTTGTTAGCCCCTGCTGGTAGATGTTGTAACTACACAATTCACTATTTCTCCATAGACATAGCCATTATTCATTTTTGGTTCCTGTGATGGGTGGGGGGCGTCCCATCCCTGTGCGTTGAGCTGACCAGGTAAACTAGTTGTTTCCAGTGCTGACGGTCTTCTGCCAGCTGCTCTGCATCCTCCACAGCAACTCCATGTTGTTGGAGGTTGCCCGCAAGGACGCAGAGCCATCGGGTGCAGGGTTTACCTTGTGGTCGTCTCTAGCCTGCGCCCCTCGGATCAAACTGGAGAATGGTTCTTGTCAGATGGTCAGGAGGGAGACAGAGGACATGGCTAAACAGCGGGTGCGACGTTGCGCAGCCAGGCAGGATACTCTGGGCTGGCACGTGCAGGCTCTAAGCACTTCATTGGAAACCTGCCGGTCAATGATGTGGAGTGTCCTCTCCGATTTCCAAGGCTTTTTTCGGGGAAGGTCGAAAGCAGCCGAAGACATTGTGAGCTGACTGGATGACACTTTCCTTAAATTTCTGCCAGTCGTTCACCCTGTCAATAGTCAAGTTATCAAAGGGTCAGCAGATGGCGCAACTGAAGTCTGACAATGTTTGGATCACTGAGTAAGGAGTTAAGGCGAGGTTGAGTCTTACTGTGCTGGTTGGCTCGCAGCTTTAAATTAAGCTGGGCCACCAGCAAGCAGTGGTCTCTGTTGCCAAGCCCTGCTCCTCGGTACAGTTGGTGACGAAAGGCTTCCGGGCTGTACCATGTCCAGTGATGGATAAGCTTCTGGGAAAACCAGGTATCAGCAACGTATAGGTTGTTGTGATGGCAGAGAACGAGAAGGCGGTGACCATTGTCGTTTGTGGACCTGTCAGCAAAGGTAGTGCCGACAGGTGAGCCTGTGGACCGATCCCTGTTAGAAAGAGAGGCGTTGGCATCGGTGAGGATGATGGTGATGTCGTTTGGTGAGGCTTGGCCAACAGCCTGATGGAGTTGATCAAAGAAGGCATTCTTTGCATCCTCATCAGTAACATTGGTGGGGGCATAAGCAGCGATTACTGTCATCTTGCCATGTTGGTGGAAAAAGTGGGACGACAGTAATCAGTCGCTCAGGGGTGTCCAGTTGATGAGGGATTTGCGGAGGACCTTTGGATGACAAGTGCCACGTCATAAAGGCCTGTCCATCCACTGGGCCACTCCAGAAAAAGCAATAATCGCCTGCTGTTGTTTCACCATTGCCGTGCCATCGAACACAGAGCCCTGCCAAGGAGATGTTATGGCGGCAGAGCTCTCTGGACAGCAGGGTGGTAGCTCTGGGGCGAAGTAATGTCTAGACATTCCATGTGGCGGCTCGGGTCCAGTGACAAAGGTTTAACCGTACTTGTTGGTCAGGGGCAGGCAGGGGTCCGTTGCCGTGCTGGGCTGTCCGGCTCTGATCGGTTTCATAACAAAATAGTTTCTCTTGGGTGGGTGGTTAGCCCTCCGCAGGATAGTCGGTTGGTGAGGCTACCACCTCGCAGTATACTGATATGCTGGGGTCTTTGTTTGTCTGGAAGCAAGCTACCAAGGGTTTCGCTCTCCAGGGTCAATGGAACAACCAAGCACCCTCACCACGTCAAGGCCAGACCCGAGAGAGAGGTTTAGCCATTATAGCCTATAATAATAATGATTATTATTATTTAATAATTAATAATCATTATTGGAATAAACGTTGAAAACAGTTTAGAAGGGTGTTAAATGATCAACCACGAATGGAAATATGTGCTCATGTTAATCATCTCATATTTATAATGAAAAGGGCAAAAGCGAGAGGAGCCTCCAATCATGTACAATCAGCGCATCCAATTCATCATTCATCTGCATCTGAATTCTTGAATGCTCATATCATCATTGCAAACCCAGGTGCAGCTGATCGACATTCAAAAACGATGAAGTGCTTGTGTAGCTGATTCTCTCAGGCTGACTTTTGCTCTTTTTTCTTCAACAGGTACACAAAGATGAAGACAGCTACCAACATTTACATCTTTAATCTGGCTTTGGCCGATGCATTAGCCACCAGTACTCTACCCTTCCAGAGTGCCAAATACCTAATGGGCACCTGGCCATTCGGTGAGCTGTTGTGCAAAGTGGTCATGGCTATTGACTACTACAACATGTTTACCAGTATTTTTACATTAACCATGATGAGTGTGGACCGTTACATTGCCGTGTGCCATCCAGTGAGAGCCCTGGACTTCCGCACGCCTGTCAAAGCAAAGATCATCAACATCTGCATTTGGATTCTATCCTCTGCTGTCGGCATCCCAGTCATGTATATGGCCGTTACATTTACAGATAAAGGTGAGAACAAAGTGAGTGGGGGAAAATGTAGAAGTATTTAATTTTATAGCACAATAAACTAGATGTTAAGTGTTTGAGTATATTTTAGATCCAAAATTGCTAGTTACCATACCTATTTTGTCTATTTTTCAAACTACTGTTTGTCCATTTTTGCTCTGCTAACAAAATCGGTATTAACAAAACCCTGCTGAATTAGTTAACGCTATCTGAGCAATACACAGTTTTGCTGTGGATGAATCATTCTTTTTAAACAAATCAGTTGAATGAACAATTCAACGCTCGCTCATAAAGGCTTGTTTCAGGTTCTGAAGAAATCAGTGTTTTTAAATAATCTATTGATTGAATTCAATGACTGATGCACCGAAACGGCAAACTGTTAGGTTCTATATTTGGTTTGAAACATACTTCGCGGCTGTTAAATCAGTATTACAATATAGTACGAAAATGGGTAGTAGTATGAACAGACTATTCTTCATGTCGTCAAAATCACGTGACCTGCCAGTGCCAGTTACATTGCTTCACTGCCACTCACAGCTAGGGAATTACAAAACAACTGATCAGTAAATTCAATCCAATAAATCACTTTAGAATTAACCTTTCTTCTTCTCTTTTTTTACATATACATTCTCCCCAGGCAAAACGATCTGCATGTTGAAATTCCCAGACTCAAATTTTCAGTATTGGGATACTGTGACCAAGATCTGTGTTTTCATTTTTGCCTTCGTGGTTCCCGTCTTGGTCATCACCATCTGTTATGGCCTAATGATCTTTCGCCTTAAGAGTGTGCGCTTGTTGTCTGGCTCCAAAGAGAAGGACAGGAACCTCCGGCGTATTACCCGCATGGTATTGGTGGTGGTGGCAGCCTTCATCATCTGCTGGACCCCTATCCATATCTTTATCATCGTCAGGACTGTGGTGGAGATCAACAACAAGAATCTGCTCATAGCCACCTGCTGGCACCTGTGTATTGCTCTTGGCTACATGAACAGCAGCCTCAACCCGGTCTTGTACGCTTTCCTGGATGAAAACTTCAAGAGGTGCTTCAGAGAATTCTGCGTGCCCTTTCGTTCCCGCATGAAGCACAGCAGCTTTTCAAGAGCTCGTAGCGCCACGAGAGAGCCCATCTCAGTGTGTGCCAAGTCTGATTCAATGAAGCAGCCCACATGACTAGACCTGGACCAGATGCCTCCTGGGACGCAACCAAGGACACAGAAAGACCTGCAGTCTGAGATAACACAGATCTCCACCACTGAGTTTTAAACTCCTGTGAAATTAATCAAAGTCGGCGACAAGCTTATATACAGAAAGGCAAAATGCTGGTTCGTTTGTAAGAAGATAATCTGCTAAATCTTTTCCAAAGTGAGGAAATTGGATAATTTGAACCATCAAGATTCTAATCATGCATTGGAAAAAAAAATGTGACCTTGGAATGGTTAACAGGAAATCTGCATTCATTAGTGGTATATGAGCCATCAAAGTGGATTCCCGTATATGGATTTTTAAATAAAAGTGAATGCGGATCCCAGGGATTTTTGGGATCTTGTTACAGAAATACATTATTACTGGGCCCAAATGACATACTGAACACACAAATTCAGTTTCTCAAACAAAATAAGTCATAAGATGGAAGTTCATTTAAAGGGACAAAAACGCTCACTTTTTTACAGGACAATGAAAATGTACACAAGTCTTTTTTCACTCCACAATAAAAGGATATCAATAAATCTGAGGAGAAAAATATATGAAGAAAGAGATGTCGCATACAGAGAATGGACCAAAATGTCAGAATACTTTCTTCAAGATCGCTGTTAAAATACACTGCTATAAACTCTTGACACAATGTTCATTTCATGGTGCTTGATGAGTTGTAATGTTGTGCTATAATGAAAGTGTTTGATAACCTTTGAGTGTACAGCGTTTAGACGTAGTCTATCACATAGATATTTTCTTCTTAGTTATTTGTTACGAAGTATTTAGTGCAACAATTCTTGCATTTCATTGCGATTAGTTCAGAATGGCTGTTTGTTGACCTTCAAATCCACATCTAAAGAGTTATTTTGTGATATTAGCATCTTATTCTAAATGTTTAGTTTCTTGAGCTGTTATAAACAAACTTTTTCCAGTCAGGAATGTGTTTATGAATTAGCAGTGAGAATTTCTTTTCTGTAGAACCTGTATATACTTTTGCGAAACTGTTGCATATTTCCTCATGAATCAATTTTTTAATGAATGCATGGCAATTAGACGTCACCAATCTATATCTGAACTATCAGTGTGAATGCTAAAGTAGTCCATTACCTGTAGATTGCATGGGAGTTGGGAAAAAACAATTTTCACTTCCCACATGACAAGCGTGCCTTAGTATCTAAAATATACATTCATCATCTCATATATTGAATGGCTTCATTCAATAAATGAGATGATGAATGTATATTTTACATATATTGAATGATAGGCCTGTCACTCTTTATGCGGTTTTAAAGATTTAAATTTTGTTTGGAAAAAATAAAACAAAAGCCCTAAAAAAGCTGTTTTTCCACAGGTACTTGTAAAGGTTGGAATGGATACTCTTTTACATAATCAATTCAGCAGACAACCTATAGAGCCCATTTTGCAATATACTGGATAAGTGCTTTGAGTAAAGTAGCTGGAGCCTTCGAGTGTGTGTATGCTATAAATCCACGCCAAAAAAGGCATTCGATGTGGAAAAGTGCTTGGGAACAAAATGTCAGGGTTTGAGCAGACGTACGCACTTTCCCTCGTGGCGGAGACTCTGAGAACTGTAGATATTTGAAAATGTGACGGTTAACTTCTACTACTTTTGAATGAGAGAAACTGCAACACGCAATATGGCGGAATACGTCCCACCTTCTAAGTAAAAAAGCCAATCACTGATTGGTAAAGTCAGTACGTCACTGCAACTGCCGTTAGAAGCTCCGGTTCGCAGAGAAACTTGAGACTGTAGGCTCGAGACTCGCGCAATATGTTATTTAGTCGAGGTCAGACAGCAGTTTTTGAGATTTCAGGATTCCCCCATTTAAATAGATAGGGGAAATAGCTAGATGACCGAAATAGCTGCCCCAAGGCGTTGCAAATATGGCCGCAGAGTGAACAGATTTTCCTTGACACAAACTTTGGTATAAACAACCACTATGGATACAAATCCACCCACTCCTTTTAATTAATCCCCATAAATCATAATCAGTGTCTCAGAACACGCCGTTCGCAGATCCTGGGCAAAGTGATGTCACTTCATACAGGCCCCACCCACGACTGCTGACAGACTCGCGGGTATTACCAATGACTTCAACATCCAACGTTTTAGGGTACCCTTTAACGTCAGTTAG
This sequence comes from Cyprinella venusta, assembly GCA_038021265.1. Taxonomy (NCBI): domain Eukaryota; kingdom Metazoa; phylum Chordata; class Actinopteri; order Cypriniformes; family Leuciscidae; genus Cyprinella; species Cyprinella venusta. The sequence continues at coordinate 25,104,022 of CM075874.1, forward strand.
ATGACGATCCTGAGGAGTCACCCAACTGACGCTTTACCTTTAACGTCAGATGACGCGGGTAGGTTTGGGTCTGGGGTAGGGTTAGGATTAGATAGGGTCATCTAACTGACGTTAAAGGGTACCCTAAAACATCAGATGCTGACGTATGGTCAAAAGCGTCCTCCGGACAGAGTGCGCTGTCCGGAGCCATACTAGTTACAGCAGTAATGAAAGGGAGAGCAAATACATTATTGCAGCTCATCTGAGTTGTTTTATGTACATAAAGCACTATTATTGAGCACCCCCCAAAAAGGCATTAGGTCTGTATATATTTGTTTACTATTAATTGTAACGAGTTGTTTGTGTAATTCGCTGTGTATGTTGATGCTAATGCAAGGGAGAGAGTGTTTATGGGTAAGAATTTAATGCGCACTTCTTGTACTGTGTTCTGTTCAAATCTTACGGCGATTTTCTGCAGGTGAAAATAGATGCTTCATCGTTTGTATGATATACAATAAACTCATGCAGCATATATTCTCTGGCTCAGGAGGCATTATTGTCCGACTCCGGTCAGAGGCTGAACACCACTACTGACAACTTTTGACATTTTCAGTACAAGAGATTGTCCTGTTTTGTTGTTACATGAGCTCTTGAAAGGGGGCCAGGAGAACCAGCTCATTTTCATTTAAAGGGACACACAAAAGTGTCAATTTTAAAGGGATAGTTCATCCAAAAATGAAAACTATCCCATGATTTAAGTCATCCTAGGTGTATACGACATTCCTCTTTTAGACGAATACAATCAAGAGTTAAGCCTTTATAAAAAGAGAATGTCCTGGCTCAGTGGCTCTTTATGCTTTATAATGGCAGTGATTTGTTGTTTCTGTTTTGAAGTCCATCTATCCATCATAAAAGTGATTCACACAGCCCAGGGGGGTTAATAAAGGCCTCTAAAGTGAAGCTTCAATATGCTATAAAATTGATCTGTTGGGTATTTTGAGCTGAAACTTCACATACAAACTCTAGGGACATCAGAGACTTATTTTACATCTTGTAAAAGGGTGCCTAATAGGCCCCCTTTAAAGGACAAGTTCGGTATTTTACACTTAAAGCCCTGTTTTAAGATCGTTTCTGATGAAATAGAACGGATAAGATACGACCACCCCCACCTCCACAATGGTTGCATAGGTCCACTGGAATAATCCTTCATAAAACACAGTTTACAAAGACGTTAAACTCACCGAGTGGTCTGGTCAAACTAAACATTTCATCGTCTATCTGTTCACTACCAAGCTGATTCGTTTTGCAGCATAATTGAAAACAGGGGTCCTGTCTGTTTACTGTGGCCTTCAATATATACAGTACCTCTGCACTGTCTAAATTCCAACAAAGTAACAGGAGCAGAATCAATGCGGCTGTTATTTTGGAAAACTGTACACACACTTAAAGCAATGGTGTTTGCAGTTCTGTACACCTTGTGCCACAGTAGGGATAATGGACTCTGAAAATGGTTACGGTGCAACACAGAGTCTCAACCAGCCAGCAAACGCAATCTTAGATGAGTAAATGGTCTGAATAGCGAACACCATCATTATGGTCAGCAAATGTCATTTATGTGCTTCTCTGGTTCCTTGTGATTGCGGTTTGGAGTGTCTGTTACATAACGGCATAAACAGAGGATCAGAGAGCAGCACTGTAGCAACACTACACACTGAGCGGAGGGAAGCATCACGAGGCAGAGTAATAACAAGAGACACAGCATGTCATCTAGATTGATCAGGAGGATCACACTCTGCACAACATTGCGCTCAACCCCTTCAGTGTCCTTATGAGATTCATTTTTGACAAGCTGTGGGCTAAATTGCTATAAAGATAGATAGATAGATAGATAGATAGATAGATAGATAGATAGATAGATAGATAGATAGATAGATAGATAGATAGATAGATAGATAGATAGATAGATAGATAGATAGATAGATAGATAGATAGATAGATAGATAGATAGATAGATAGATAGATAGATAGATAGATAGATAGATAGATAGATAGATAGATAGATAGGCTATATATTAGCTATATGCAACTGATGCTTAACATGTCCATTGAAAGTGCTGAAACAAAAACTAAAAGTAATTTCAGATTGTCACTCCCCCAAAAAGTCAGCTTAAGAGCCTCCTCAATTTAACTATGTATCATTATTTTTTTTACCGTCACACACATATGATAAAACAAACAAAATACACAGAAAAGAACAACTTTTGTATAATCTCAGTTATGCTCTTGGCTTAGCAGGTCCCTATAATTTATCTGAGGAGAATGGGGTTACAATCACACCCATTCCAGTAAGAATATCCATTAAAGGCTGCTCTGTTCAGTTTCTATGGTGACGTGGTTGTTTACCCATCAAGATGAGATGCTATACAATAACAAATGGTCATGTTAAAGGCATGCTGATATTATTAACATAAATTGTGCATCGTACGCCTGAAAGAACATCTAATTCAAACAATTATAGGGTGCCAGTTTTCAGTTGTGAAAACAGACAGACATAAATTTCCTTACTATAATAAAAAACAAACCTTACAAAGAATATTGTGGAAACCAAAAAAAATTGTTAGCTGGGACAACAGTCTCCTAATTTCAAACCAATCATCTTTCTGTCAGTCAACACCATGCTTGAACAATCTTTCTCCCTGAAACATGAAATTCCAGATCTCATGAATTCCAGCAGAATATGACTGGATTACACCTACGAATTCACAGATTAGTGATAAACCACAAACGCCAATCAATTTACTAATACCAATGCTTTTAACAATTCATAGGTTGTCTGTTGTGAAAAAGTTAATTTTCGTGACATATTTGGAAGTGCATGATGGAAACCTAAGTGAATAAGGCCTTTAGATGTAGCTTGCTGGCATTATAAACAACAACATTTAAAGCCAGTGCCCTGTCCACTTCTCAGTGCAGCAACCTCATGCGGTCTCACACCAGGCATCAAAAAACATTGATGACAGCATTAAATGATGGTGGTCAATTAAGTGCTTGCAGAAGAGGCTGTTAGCATTTCAAAGCTTTCCGAGAAAGTGGGCCTTGAAGGGCTTTTCAACAGATACCCCACAAAGTCTCTCAGCATGACTCACTGTGGGCTGTAACAAGTACAGACCGAGAGCACAATTCCATTTCTCCTTCATGGATGCTGAAGTGGTGCTTTGATCTGCAAATTTTATCAATAGCGACCAAACCATTTCCAGCCTCAAGTGCTTTCAACAGTTTAGTACATACTTGTATAAGCATCAACTGATATTCCATAGTCTAACTGAGTATACATATCTGCTGGTTATTGCTTCGGGTCACAGACAGTTTACTGTCAGGGATTTATTGTGTCGCACCACACAGCTATTGTATTCTATTGTTTTTTTTATAGACACGTGTCCGCTGTAGACAAGAAATTTTGGTAAATGTTTAGATGTATTTGTCTGTGGAATAGAACAGTAAGCATTTTAAGTGAGGAGCGAGCACCAGCGGCCATCAAGATAAATAAAAACTACACAATATACGCTTCCATAATCCAATCCAAGATGTGTGCAAGGAATAGACTAAAATATAAATAAACTGAGGAACTATCTTTTTAATCTTGAAAGCAAGCACTTAGAGCACATCTCAGCCACCTGATGGACGAGCCACACAAATAAACACGCTTCTATGGTCATATATGCCAATTTTATATATCTATTTAATTTTTACTTTAAAGTAGTTGCACAAGGAAATGTAGGCAGATGAATAAACTATTACTAATAAAAGTTACTTACAAATATGAGCATCCAATAATCCCACAGTTTTTAAGGTATGAACATTAAAACTAGACATTAAAAAGCGAGTCTTGATCTAATAAATCTGCACTAAACAAGTAGTTTGTTTAAAATAAGTAATCATAGGTTAGTTTCTGTAAAGATTCATTTTTATTAATTGTCCACAAGGCCAGCAATGCATGATACAATAATGGTTTCATTTAGGAAATAAGTTTATCACTGCAAAGTACAGCAATACCAAATCTGTTAGTTTTTTTTTTGAGAGAGAGAGAGCGAGAGAGAAAGAGAGAGCGCGCGAAAGAGAGAGATTTGACCTGCTATTGTAACTGTTTATTGCTCAGACCGGAACAAGGAATTTAAAATTTTAGAAGAAAAAAAAGGACTTTTCTAAAACACTTATTTAATCACTTTTTAGCTCATACATGCACACAATCATTCAGGGCAGTCAGACTCCGGGAGGCACACTAAAGATCTTGGTTAAAAAAATGAATTAAGAAAATAAAGCAAAGAAGAAACAAAAGTCCATAAAAAAGGTCTCTGATCATCTACCGGACCATATCCAGTGAATGTTTGGGCTCCCCATAAAGCGGGATAAAAGGTTTAATCCGATGATACTCATCCTACCCTCTTCACAACCTACCACCTCCCTCATTTGCTGGCTTAGCTCAGCACAGGAAGCATTACCAATCCCAAACTCCCCCAATCTTGATCAAGCTTAAGGTTACCGATACCACTGATACAGTAGATTGGCTCCGCTGTCTTTAGTCAAGGAGTTAAAGATCAGCTCTCCTGCTTGTCTTTGACCAGCAGGACCGTGTGCTGCCCTCCACTGGACACTGATAGAACTACACGGTTCTCCAGCTGCTTGCCTGTCATTTCCACTGGAGTCCATTCATCCTCCTCTTCTCCTGTACCCAGCTGCAGGTTGGTGCCCATTCCCCAAGAAAACACAGAGCCTGGCCAACAAATACCGAAAACACAGCTTTTAAGCAAGATCAAAACAGGCCAACAGTGCATTCTATGTTATTTGTTAATGCCCTAAAAAAACTGCCGTGAAGGGCTGCAATTAATGTAATCAGTGGTTGAGGATACATTTGTGAACAATACACACACTACGTCACTTGCTGCTTTTGCCATTTAAAAATACAGGCACAAACAATGCTACAACCCAAATAGCAAACTATAAGTGCACTGATCAGTTGAGATTAGACAAGTAAAATCAAATAGTTCAATTTATATAAATAGCAATAAAAATGTAATTAAATATCTGCCATAAAAGCACACTAGAAAAAAATAAATAAATAAGTCCACACTAATGTTTTCATTTGAAAACGCATCTTTTTCTCTCCGTTTTGGCCTTCCGTCCACACTGAGACAGCATTTATATGAATGAAAACAAAGCTTTTTGAAATCACTCTCCAAAGTTTAATAACGATGACGTGAGTTTAGAGATGTGACAGAATTTACTCACATTTGCCATCCTGCATCAAAACATGAGCGGTTGCTTTTTAGACCAAACATATGGCGACAGTGCGACCAGGATGCATCAGTGAATGGGGAGATATTTTGCTAAATAATTATCCTGTCAGAAAAATTGTGTGATATCTATTTTTTCCATCTGTATCTCAGTGAGCTTTTGTGAGGTTTTACCATAGACCGTAGAAAAAATATGAACGTAGTGTCCGTTACGTCAACCGTAGGTTTCTGAAGAGTGTTTTTGAAGCCTAAAGTGGGTGTCTCCAACCGTCGCCATCTTGGCAGCATGTCACCTCTTATTACTACCCAATAAAATAAAATGGACGAAGAGGCGGGACGTGCTATATGCTACTGGCCTCACGCTAAAGTGACAGCTGATCGAAGTAAAGCCAATAGTTAAAGTTCATTGTTTTGCCCTTTGAAATATTATAATAGTTAAAAGACGTAATGAAAAGTGAGACTGTGTATCATAATGTATTATTAATCTGCTATAAAAATGTATTATGCAGTAACTTACAATATTGCTCTGAGCTTATGTGTGTTACAGTGATTCAAGAGCATACATGTCAGTCAGAATCGCAAAAAGCTTTATTTGGTCCATTTTAAAAACTGATTTTGGCTGCCTCTCAATTTCTCAAATGGGTTAAACCAAAGATATTACCACAGAAGTTCAAGTAAATGCACTAGAAATCCACACTCATTCAAGGGTGTGCATCTACTGCATGGTCAGAGGGAAAGCACTGACACCTGCAGGATTTCATCTGACGGTACTTTTTATGTAACACTAAAACACTAGCGCTGGTTGTTCTCTCCATATACAACAAAAGAATCCAGGTGTATATATAATGCATGTATTAAATTGTATGCAAATCCTGAAAAAAGCACAAACACGGCAGAGATGGTAAGTACAGCAGCTGCTGGAATTAGCTGAGAGTGATGTTAACAGACAGCAAACAAACAGTTAGCATCTAACATCAGAGGCAATCGACCCGTCACTCAAGTGGCCACGCCCGTAATTATGCAGGTTTAATATAATTTAAATGGATGAGTTGTGTTAAAAAAAAAAAAAAAAAAAAAACTGTGCCCCCTCACAGTTTTCACCACCAAAAAGTCACCACTTTTTGCTCTAGGCTGTTAACATGTTTTTTTTCTGCTGTGAATTCCAGCATTTTAACATGGGGGAGATTCAGATTTGACTCACTTCTGCAGCCTGCCTCTCATACAGTCAGTAGATGTATTGCAGTTTAATTCACTTCCGTGTTGGTTTCAAGAGAAACAGAGAGGTTGCCGCTTGGGTTTTACGCATGTGCAGTATGGTGAATTTATCCTTTTTAGGCATTTTTCAAAAGTTTCATCCACACTGAGCAGTCAGAAAACGCTAGCGTGGACAGAGCATTTTTAAATGATCACAGTCTACTTTAAATCACAGATACAAGTGACATTTAATGTTACAAATGTGCTATTTGTTTGACTTTTCTATTCAAAGAATCCTGAATAAAGATGCATCACCGTCTCCACAAAAAATATCAAGCAGCCGTTTTCAAAATGAACAAGACATTTTTCTTGAGCACCAAGTCAGCATATTAGAATGGTTTCTGAAGGGTCATGTGACACTGGAGTAATGGTGCTAAAAAATTAGCTTAGCCTTAACAGGAATAAGTAACATTTTACAATGCAATAATTTCATGCAATATTACTGAATTTTTGGTACTTTTGCAAAAGAACAAAGCTTCTCTGGGAAATGCAACACTTTTGCAAGAGAATCTCCCATCTCATTTTATCCCACCCACCATCACCATGTCCTTAGGGGTTCTGCAGTTTACTATATTTTTGATCAAGTAATTGCAGTCTTGGTGAGGATAAGAGATTTCTTTAGGTTCTCTATGTGTATATATATATACACCAAATTAGCATGTGATCTGAAACCATTTACAATCCATATCAAGTTATGTATAACTTGTAGAGGCAAAAAATATTTAGAATTAGTCTAAATGAACCTGAAGCCAAAAAGGTCTGTTTATGATAATTTGAAGGGGTTGGAGTGCATCTAAACCAGGACAGGGTGTATTCTCACCTTGTTTGGTTACAGCGAAGCTCACAGAGGCACCACAGGCAATGACCTGAACATCACTGAGCCCAGTGACAGGTGTGGGCTCACTCTTCTCCCCAGCATCCTTCCCCAGGCCCAGACGGCCATACTCCGCCCGACCAAGACTGTACACTTGTCCTGTGGATGAAGTCAGCAGTTGAACATCATCTGATGCACTGGTAGAACACATGATTTAGTGCCAGCGCAACAAATTTTCATAAAAGTACTACAAATGACTTGCCTTCTGAATTGAGGCACACTGTGTGATGCTGCCCGCCAGAGAAACCCACCCAGGAGATGGTGGAGTTCTTGAAAGAACTGAGTTTCAAAGGAACAAAGCAGGTGTCTGTGCTTTGGGTGCCTGTAAAAAACCAAACCAAAAAAAACAACAACAAAAAAACTCTTTCTATAAAGACAAACCATTTACTTTTCAGGACTGATTGAGCTAAGAATCTTACCAAGCTGGTGGTAATTGGACAGGCCGAATCCATAAACGTGTCCCTCTTTAGACAGAGCAAATGTGAAGTATGCTCCACAGAAGACGTCCGTGAATATGACCTTCCCCCGTGGCTTAATGATAACCATCTGCGGCTCCAGCAGTCTCACTGACACAGAAAGAAGACAAATTATATGAACACTGTAGAAGACAAAGAACTTTAAGGTGGTAACTGGAAAAGGATAAGATCACTGAATTTAATCTATTACCATTCAAAAATGTGGGCTCTTTTTGAAAGAAATTAACACTTTTCATCAAGGATGTATTACATTGATCAAGATATTAATAGTGTTACAAAATACAGAATATATATATATATATATATATATATATATATATATATATATCGTAAACTCCACAAAAATATTAAGCAGCACAACTTCTCAAATAAGATATTTCCAGAGCACCAAACGGTCAATTGTAACATTTCACGATATTATCGCTGTCAATTTTTTTAATTAATGCAGTCACGGGGAGAAAAAAAATATGGTTTTTTGGGGTCAGTAAGATTGTTTTAGAGCATATTTAAAAATAAACAACATTAAGAAAACAGGCCTAAGCCAAAATTGCAAATAAATAAAATGATTAAGGACTGGAACTAACAATTATTCTTTCAATCTATTCCCGAATAGCCGATTAATCCTTTGGTTAATTTACCAATAAATAACAGTAATTTAGGTATGAATTTTTACCTAATGATACCATTTATGACAAGATAAGGTTTGTGTAGGACTAATTAGGAATGGGGTTTACTACGGCTGCATTTAGTTACTTTTTGGGATTTACAGTAGCAATTGCTTAAGTGTGAATCCTGAAATATTTAGTTAATTCAGAAGACTAAAGTAGTTACTTAGATTATGTTCATTCAGCTGTAAACAGCTGAAATCTAACAAACCATAGAGGTGTCCATAAAACAGTTTACAATGCTTGACTGCTCGTTATTAAATAAATGAGCCCACTTGAGGGGTGAGTTCATCCATTAGATATTTTAAATAACCAACAACAGCATTCAGTGTTTAGTAACCAGTTGTATGTTTGAGCCACGTGTCTTGCAGCCTTGTGCCCACTACAGTTCATATAAAACTGAATGCTATATGAAGCACAAGCCATATTAAGCACAAAACATGGGACTCACAACCATCCTGACTAGAAGACGTGCTGCTGCGATAAGCCATTTTATTTGGTCGCCGTATAAGAAAAATTCACACACTTTAGATTGGGTTCAATATTTTTGTAACGAAGGCCGAGAGTCGAGCTGCCATCATTAGGGCGACCATAAACAGCACAACGAATAAACTAATTTATGTAATCTGTTGTGCTGACATTAGTTTTTCCAGCCCTAAAATAACTCATTCACATTTCAGTAGAGACAATTCAATCAACATGAAGATACATACTCAACCCCTTCCTGCCTCCGCGATTAGCAAAGTGCTCAGCCACACGGCCAAGCTGGCCTTGTTCTCCACATCCTGATGTGTACAGCTCTCCACTCACAGTCAGCATCACCAAATGGTCATTTCCTTTAGAATGAATAAAAAAACTTGGTAAAAAAAAAAAAAGATTTCACAGAGACGGACTACTGAAGTCAAAGCTTAAATTCCTATGACTGACCTGAGACTATTTTAACCACAGGCTTTTCTATAGGAACTTTGACAGGCAATGTGCATTTTTTCATGGGCTCCAGGAGTCCAATGACACCATTATTGTCCTGCAACAGAAAGGAGAGGTCAATCAAAACTGGTACAACATTTCCGCTTAGTAACAGTATACAAAAAGCCTATACTTACTCTAAAAGAGCCCCAGACATAGACCGTTCCCTGATCCGTGAGGGCAGCAGTGTGACTGTCTCCAGCAGAAACCTGCAAAACTTTTTCCCCAAGGTCCACCTTAGCTGGCACCATCTCTGAACCCTCCTCAGATGTGTCACGACCCAGAGCACCCTCATCATTACAGCCAAATGTATAAATCTACACGGGAATCAGACAACAAGGAGGACATCAGAAAAACTCAATATTGAGCAGTCTTGTTGGGTTTTGAAGTCAGCAATTAAAGGCCCCCCAACATGGGGTTATTTTATAATGTTTCCTTGGTTGCCCTTATAATGTTAGTATGTTTTTTAGATAAAAAAATAGTCATAATTGGCCCAGGTTGAGGAAACAGTCATCTGTGAAATTATTGGACCATACGAAACTTTGGGAAGTTGTGTTGGCGCATTTCTACAGAAAATAAAATTAACCCATTGTTTCTTCAGAGGCTCATACGAAGGAACTAAAAATACTTTTTTGTTCATTTGTACATCTGAACACTGATCAACTGCCATGCTTTGCTTGTTTGCAAGCCATGATATCCATATCTCGAGGAAAATTTCTGAAAATCTCGACTAAATTTTTGAAAGATAGCCAAAGGCAGAGAAAGATAGCCAAAGCTTGGTTTACAACAACTGAAATTTCTAGCCACTGGGAGACCATATATAGGCTAGGGGAACTCATATTATGTTAAAAAAAAACTCAGAAAGTGAAAATTTCATGTCAGGGGACCTTTAATGATTTGTCTGCTCTGCTTACATTTCCAGTGTCGCTGAGGCAGACTGTGTGCATGCCTCCAGCCACAGCCTGCACGATACCCTCAGGAAGAGTCACCAGAGCTGGTTTCTTCCTCTCCAGCACATCCTCCCCCAGGCCAAGCTGCCCAACATCACCCTGTCCGAGAACAAGCACCAGGCCCTTTTCCTGGCCATGACTACTGTGAGAAACTACAAATGTCCACAGAAAAAGAATGCATGAGTTCAGGACCGGATATTACAGAAAAACAAATTCTGCATTTTTGTTCTTATTTTGATTCCATTTCATACGCCCTAGACCAATCACAACAGACTGGGCCATCTAAGCAATCAGACAAGGAGGAGTTTAGATAGACTGAATTTATCTAACCATTTCAGATGCTGCGAGAAAAGAGGTAATGCAATGCATAAACAAAAATCTTGTGTTTTTTGACCTTGGATGCATGTTACCCTATTTTAAGAGACATCCACAACAAAATTAAGAATGTTTAAATAGCGCAACTGGGGCACTGACAAGATAAGAGACAATCTGACAAGAAAATAGAGACTGCACGGCTTACCTTTAAGTTTTTTCACAACTGTTGAGTTCTCAGATGCTGCAATCGTTGGTCTCTTTACAGCTTTTTTCGCAGGCATGGTGACTCCAAATTATGACAAAAATCTAGAACTATGAATATTAAACATGTTAAACTTTATCAAGGCAAAACTAAACAGCAGTTGAGGCCTACACGTAAGACAGGCCAGGACAGCTATAGACCATTTCACAAGATGTAAACAACACTGGTCCAGAAACACTTCCTGTTTCAGTTTGTAACTGTTTTCTTTATTTCACATGTAAAGAAAACATCTTAAAGATGCTTGTTTAACTTTTTGATTCATATTTATATGTTCTGTTGGTTGTATTTTATCCCAGCTTTAATGTAGTGTTAAAAAACTGAAACAGGAAGTGCTTCTGAATCTGGACCAGTGTTGTTTACATCTTGTGAAATGGTCTATAGAGTCAAGAACGCTAGTTTCACTTTTTACTATATGAAGTACTCCTAATAGTCCATGAGCCAGGGGGTTGATCAGTATCATCGGGGGTACAAATGCTATCATTGCTTTTTGGCAAGGTATTCACCCCCTAGTATTAGAAAAATCATGATAGCAGTGCAGGGGTGGTAGGGAAATCACTTTTTTCAGCTCATGAAGTTACTAAACCCCTAAAATAAATTCCGTTTTTGAAATCAGGTGTATATCTGGAATTAGACTCATGCTAGGGATATTGTCAATATTCTATATTCTAATAAGGTGCTTGGTATCGTTGGAAAGGGGACCTTTTAGGCTTTCATTTAAGCCCAATACTGAATCTGTCTGACAAACAGAGGTCACATGACTTCTTTAAACCAGAAATAACACATTTTTTCACAATTTCCACCAAAACCATATACACCTGATTTCAAAAACGGAATTTATTTTAGGGGGTTAGTAACTTCATGAGCTGAAGTGAACTTCATGAGCACTGCTATCATGGTTTTCCTAATATACTAGGGGTGTATACCTTGCCAAAAACCACTGTAAGACTTTGTCCCCCCAGATGATGCCGACTATAAGAAACAAAAACTTTCCAGGATCTGAACTGCTGTACAGGGTCACATACTGGCTACACACTGTCTGCGTCTCAAAACCTAAAAGACAGTATACTTAAAGCACAATGTGCGCCAATTTGGTCTCATAGGTGCAAACTGCTTTTTTGTGTGCATCATAACAGCTAAAAATATAGGCAACATACTAGGTTTTGAGACTGCCACTTTTTTTCTGGCGCTGACTTCACTGACTATGACTGACAGCAGCAAATGTTTGATGGCGGTTTATCGGTCAAACATGGCATTGGAAAAGACAGATGGTGGTCTTATTCTTTCAGCTTTTATACATAACTTGGATGCAGGAAATGAATTTAAACATGGCGGAATACTATAGGACCCACGTTCAAGTTTAAAGTCATTAAGGAACAACCCGCTAAAAGTTTGAACAGATCAAGCCTTATAAAGCGATAGAGTCTACACGGTTAAGCCTTGTAACGTCGACTAACCATTTAGTTTGACGACAAGTTATTTAATAACTTAACGTTACACCGCACAAGTATCAAACTTCAAATGTGACTAAGATCAATGAATGAATTAAACAGGCTCAATTGTGCAAGTTAACAGATATTTCATAAGCACACTGGACAAAAATGACCTTGCCTATGAAATAAAATTGTATTATCTTACCTTCGGTAAGCAGCTGAGATGATAACCTAACAATTATGAAAAATAATTGCACAGGTTCAATGCTTTTGATGGCTCGATGAGGTTTGTGAACACTAGCAACTCATTGAAAGAGTGTAACGCACGCGTGTCTCACTCCTGCCCTGCTGCTTCATGTATTTCGCTGGAATCGCATCTAATAAATAAACGTGCTGGCGCCCCCTATTGGAAAGGCGGGGAGGTTTTGTTTTTTACACTTTTTTATTTTAGCGGTATTTTATTATAATTTATTAAATTATATTTTATTAAAAATAAATATTATAAAATGTATATCTTGTTTTAATTAATTAAATATTTATATTTAGCCTTAATTTATTTTTATTCCAGTTTTAGTCATTTTACTTAAAATTATTTTAGTTATTTACCAAGGCAAAAGGTCGTCGTCTAATTTTTATAATTTATTTGATATCAACTTAATTTCAATAAAAAATGAAAAAGACATTTTAATACTGTAGTTTGTAAGTTAACAATTACAATACTGGGTAAGACATTTAAAAGTGACTACAGATGTAAAAATGACCACATTGTGACATGAATGCAGAAATTAGGAACATTACCCATTTACGGCCTTGTCTTGGCACCAACAGTGCTCTCTAAAACCTCATAGCATGTTATTTGATGTTATTTGCTAATTGTGGCAAATTTCAATCTTCTATGCGACGCATATAGTGTGTTTATTTTGGCAACTGCAATTTTGCAACTGTGATTTCTCATATTTGCAATGTAGTATCTCATTTGGACATTATTACATCTCAAAACTGTGAGAAAGGGGCCAGCAAAGACTGCAATCGGCCTTTGATTAACATCTTTATTTCTGAAATGCAGCACCCCAGAAGAACGATGGCACAGATAATGTGACTTTAAATTATAAAAATTTGTATCATTACCTATTAGATTTTGTGCAAAAAATCATATAGCCAATGTCATAAGAATCCATTTTGCAAGAAAGAAAAAAACAAAAAACAACATGAACATTATTGGTAAGCGTTTTAATTTAGATTTAGTGTTTACATCTAAACAGCAAATTTACTGTCAGTTTCACATATAATTAAAAAGCAATTAATATACAACGCTACATTACAATGGAACATTCTGCTCCCATTCTTGTAGTGCTGAATAATACACTAATAATTTTGTGCTTAAAAAAATAGTAACCTATATGAGTTTCAATATATTTCAAATATTTTTTCAAAATAAAAGGAAGACAAGATATACACAAACAGTCAGGTTCATCTACAGAATAGATCTGTACAGCAGAGCAATTCCTAAAATCCTACTGGCCAAAAACAACCTAAATGACAAAATAATTACAAAAAAAAAAAATGAAGAAGAGTTCCTGCCGCAATAACCTCCATGTCTACAATACTTTACAAAGCCTTCATTTTTAGAGCTATATCAGTGCGTGCCCAGACTAAATTCATTTTCCTTTTAAATGGGTAATAAATAAACAGGAAATCCTTTTTATTTAGAAATAAAATATTTTGTAAACATAATTTGGACACTTCTTAAAACTGAAATAGCTGGACTTCACTTTAACAGAAGGTGATAATAATAATAATAATAATAATAATAATAATAATAATAATAATAATAATAATACATTTTATTTATTTGGCGCCTTTCTGGACACTCAAGGTCGCCTTTAGGTGATAAGTTAAATAAAAAAAATCAAAAAAGACTGTAAAAGATAATAGATCACAGTTTCACTGTGGATCAATAGTGAGATATGAAATGCTTACATTCTATCTAAAGAATGACCCTATCTTCCTCTGTTCTTCTCTATGAAAAGTAGGGGGATTTGTAACCCTGTCTTGAATAAAGAGAACCAAGTTTTGAAATAAAAAAAATCTTGAGCCTTAAAGTATCTAAGTTAAAAAGTCCCAAACTAAGAAGAATTACAGCAGCCTATACAAACATACACAAATACACAATTAATGTCCAGACTCAGGCCTTATTCGTGCAGTTCTTCTGTCTGCCCCGCTATCTGTGATTATCTAACACTTACTGTAGTATTACTGTATTTATTATTGTCACATCATTATTATTACTATTATTTTTAACTTTGTTACACTTCCCTGAAAGGAAATAAAGTTTATCATATGATGTAAAAGCAGAAAAAAAGGCCATTTAGAGAGTAGAGAGAGAGGAATTTCTGCCATTGGCACAAGCAACATCCTCTAATAAGTCCTTCATCACCTCTCTGTCTTGGCACGTGGGTCCGCTAAAGTCCAGGAGAAATACTGCATCTGTCCCCCAGAGGTCACCCGTCCCACACATCAGTGGGTGGACAACTTAGAAACGGTCTGTTTTATTTTTGATTCGATTCGTTTCTGAATGCTCCAGGTAACCCTGTGTATTCGAAGTAGTACATTCATAGTAAAAGCAGTCTGAGAGGTGCTCTGACACCCGGAGGCTCCTCCCCAGAAAAAAACAGCCATTTCATCCCAATATCCACCGACCTTTAAGGACTTCATTTTCCAGTTAAAGACGCAGCTAAGGACGATGAAATCTAGAAACGACACAAATCCACATAAAAATGCAAATAAATGGTACGATGCTTTGCAGTTCTCTGTATTTTTATGTTGCAAGTAACAATACACTTACCTTGTGTAAATTCTGCTTTCCTCATGCACTTCCATCTCAGAGCTCTTAAACTCATTGAGCTCTTTACGAATAGCAGCCTAAACAGGTTAAGAGTTGATCAGAACATTACAAGAAACGTGAGTTATGTAATCAGATTACTTTTTTCCAAGTAACTAATGAACGCACTACTTTTAAATTTATAACAAAACAAAAAAAAGAAAAAATCACAGAGTTACTTTTTCAAATAAGTTTTGTCTTCCCATTTATTCACTGACAGGACTAATTGTCCCCATGTTGAGAAAAATATTGAGTAATTTTAGGTTTTGTGTATGCTGTGAAAACAATGGTTCTAGACTAAATATGAGAATGCATTTACATTTCACTTGCACAAAAATTCAGTATTCCTCAAAATGAATAAAACCGTGAAATGCAAACCTGCATTAATTAAATATGTTAAATTATACCAATACACTATGTATTTAATCTCACTTTATTAACCAATGTCTTTACTGCTGACCTTTGATGATTCAATTTAAGGAAGGAATTAACATTTTAAGCTAAATTGACTTTAGTTTAATATCACATTTGTGTTTCCTTTTTATGTTTTTATTGCTCGAGAGTGCTGCATACTTCCTATACTATAAAGTAGGAGAAAAACAGTATCTGGCAAAAGTAGTATGTCTGAATTCACAGTGCTCATAAAAGAGCAGGTAGAAAAGTACCCAGATGACCTTCCACTTCTGGCGAGATTCTGAAGTTTGCATATGATGGACACTTTAGTATCCCATGAGGCCACAGGAGAGGATTTTTGAACGGCAGTGAAACAACAAAACCAACACTGGTAGGTCACGTGATAACGACAGCATAGCAAAGGTAGTATGTCCAGATTACATTCAAACTATACAAATTCAAACTGTATAGAACATACTTTGCAAGCAATTAATTGCTTTTTCAAAATAAGTACCTACTCAAGAGAGTATGCAATTTCGGACGCAGCCTATCTTTTCCTGCATCCTATTAATATGCAAATCAGAATTGCAGCACAGCTAAACGGTTTGTTTGAACTGCGCCCCCTGTTGTACAGACGTGAATTTACATTTCCTCCAACCTGAGGCTTATTCATTTAACTCTGTCAGTTTAACTGCCAAGTTTTTGTAAATAAAAAACAAACAAGCGAGCCCAGATAAGAGAAAGCAACACAAAGATGACACAACATTACTTTCCACAAAAAGCAACTAAGTAACACAATTAGTTGCTTTTTTAAATGAGTAACGCAATACTGTAACGCATTATTTTTAAAAGTAAATTTCCCCAAAACTGGAGTTGGTTGAATATGTTTAGAGGCTACTGCCTGAAAGCGTTCATATTTTGGGCGAACGTGAACTGAACGTACTGTATTACTGCCTGATGAACGTTACTGTGAATGCGTTCATTCAGGTGTCTGTGAATGCACGCTCTCCCAGTTTAACTTCATACAATAGGGTGCCAGATTTCTATAGAGCCTTCCAGGCAAAAATCTGGCTAAAACTCACCGTAAACAGGGCTTAATATGTAGCGAAAAAACACCCAATCTGGCAACACAAGACACCAGTGTTGCACCATGGCCGCCGTCGACAAAGCAGTGAGTGAGGAGGCATCGTATGATCATTTAAACGGGTTTTATGATGAGGTTAGTGAGGATGGGAAAAATCTTACATTTCTGTGCAAACTGCACGTCGATAAAATAATTGTTGTCTGTGGTTGTATATGGGCTGTGGCAATAGAAAAAACCTAACATATGGAAAAAAAGAACTATGAACTTGTTCATTTTTTAAAGTATGAACTATGAACTGAACTGGTTCATTTTAAAATGTGTGAACTGAACTTTGAACTAGTTCATGTAGAAAGTGAACTTTCCCAACACTGTGTAGAGGATATATAGAAAAATAAGTAAGAAATTCAAAAGAAACCAGAGTCTTAAGACTATTTATAATCTCCAGTACACTCAAGTCAAATGATATATAAAAAGCTCAAGATCTTTATATAGACACAAATGTGTGTGGTTGCATACGCAAGTTATGCAGATGTAAATGAGCTGCTTTCGTTTTTGTACTGTAGTTGTACCTTGTCTGCGGGGGTGAGTTTGGTCCATGGCTTGTCGGCACGGCGGTCATATTCATGAGCGCATGTGACCTCCACATACTCGTGGAAACGTAAGATTTTTCGAGCCTGTAGTTCGGCCACAGTCGGTCGTTCACTCAACTAAAAAAAGAAAATCAGACAAATGCATGTCACAAATGCAGTTGAATGCTTGAGTAAAATCACTTTCAATGCTTGCTAAAATCAACCTTAAAATTATATTCCAGATCAAACTTAATGCAAGCAAACCGAATTGCACCTTTCTGGTGAGTCTGCGCTTGATCTCCCTGACCTCTGCTTGTCTGTCTGCTTGGTTTTTTGCTGGAAAGAAGAGACACCATCAACACCGATTAGTCTGAATCAAATCCAATATCACTGGGAAATGATGTGAAGTACTGAAAACTGTGAGCACATAAACGAGAGACTACTATTTAACTACAAAATAAAAATAGCAAACAAAGTATTTTAAATCTATGAGAGAAACACAAGCAAAGACTTCATTTAGCAGAAAATATCTGTATGAACCAAAAGAGGCGGAGAGTGAAATATATGTGTGTCAGTGTCAAACCTTCAATGAACACTGAGGGAATAAATGAACAGGAATAAATGAGTAACTAATGAAATGAGAAAAAAGGACAGAACGGAAGCAGGAAAATAAATCACGATACAATAACTGCAGTGAGTGAGTATAAAGAGGCAATTTACGCTGGAGAATGTTTCTCTGTTCCAACTCCTCAGCAGTAGGTCTCTGGCTCAATCGTCTACAGAAAAAAAAACAACAAGAAGCACCTCGTATTATTCATATATTCTCGTTATTTTGCACAGTATTATAAACAATAATTGAATATAGAAGAATATTTATTTGCTTACATATAATTTTATATGTAATGTTTAAATATAGATTTAAATATTACATTTAATAGGCACAATATTGTTCTGTTTATTGTAAGCACAAGCTGCAGTTTTATCATCTGTCACTTTAAATGCTTGAGCTCTTTAAAGCAGGATGTATTCTTATTGGCTGTCACTTCTATCAATCATCAGCTGGAAAAATTGTTGAGCAAGTGATTCCAACATATTTTAATGTGCCGTTATTGTTAAAGTTGTGGTGTGGGCTCTATTATTCTTTTACGTTCAGAACGTTTTATAAAACTTTATCATTATAGTTATTGTTCTTGGTGTGAATAGGTTCATCTTGTTTTTTGTTGGTTCTTCTTACACTGAGTATCAGTCTATGACTGATTCACAGCTGTGTTGATATTCAGTACAACAGTATTTCAGTGTAATCTGTATTTATGTGGGTGTGTGGCTGAGAGGGCTATTACCGTGTGAGTGCAGAACCAATCTGTGTGCGGATGGCCTCCCACTGCTCCTTGCTCTGCCACGACAGACTGGTGTGCTCCACTTTGGCCTGCCTCTCAGGAGCCTGCCTGTCTGGGGCAGAGGGCCGACTGCTCAGCTTTAGCGCCAACGTGTCCTTCCTTTTCACCCTGCTGGCCAGAGCACCTGCAGCAAGCAAACACACACACACACACACATGCAGTGAGAAGTTCTGGCTCTCTTTTATATGGACAGATGTCTGAATCCACAAGCTAACTAAAAAAACTGTGTTAAATTAATACAGACAGCAGAAGGTCCATTCTAAAAACACAGACACAAATGTATTGTGTAAAATGTACAACTGGTTGGTGCACACGCACACGCTCTATTCACCAAAAAAATCCTGAAAAAATGAATCATGGTTTACACATAAATATTAAGCAACACAACTGTTTTCCACATTGATAATAATAATACATGTTTCTTGAGTTACAAATCAGTATATTAGAATGATTTCTGAAGGATCATGTAACACTGAAGAATGAAGTAGGCCCAATGATGCTGAAAATTCAGCTTTACCATCATAGATATATAGTACAATTTTAAATTATAATTTTTTTATAATATTACTGTTTTTACTGTGTTTTTGATCAAACGTATGCTTGGTGAGCATAAGAGACTACTTTCAAAAACATTAAAACATCTTGCTGTGCCTATATATATATATATATATCAGTGTTGGGTAAGTTACTCTAAAAAAGTAATTAATTACTAGTTACTAATTACCTATTCAACAGTGTAATTAGATTACTGTACTAATTACTCTCTCTAAAAAGTATTTAATTACATTTAATTACTAATTACTTTCAAAATCCCATATCAATCTCAACCAGCTGAATAATACAAGGATTGACATGAATCTGTTTTAATTCTTTCAAATAAATACTATAAAATTGCATGAATTATCCTTAAACTGACCAAGGTGGAGAAGGCTACATTATAAAAACATGCTTTTTAACGTCAGACAATACATTTTGATGTTAAACCCACTATTGTTTTATGTCTCATAGAATTTGTACGAGTGCGGTTGTACGATTTAGACACCTCATAAAATGCATACGAATCGCTGTGAGATCGGATTGATCTATACACAGTATTTATCTCAATTACATCAGAAGTAACTGTAATTAAATTACAGATAAATGAAGAGTAATCCCTTACTTTACATTTTCAAGGGAAAAGTAATTAAATTACAGTAACTAATTACTTAGTAATTAGTTACACCCAACATTGATATATATATATGAAGAGTTCAGATGCAAAAGCCTCTAAATGCCATTTGAAATTTTCTTCTAAAATGATCATTTTTATCAAACTTGTATATTTAAGTTCAGTAATTTCACTTAAATGACAATTAATAGGTAATCCTCATTGCAATTTAAGTGAAATTACTGAACTTAAATATAAACGCTTGATAAAAATGGTCATTTTAGAAGAAAATTTCAAATGGCACTTAGAGGCTTTTGCATCTGAACTCTTCATATATATATATATATATATATATATATATATATATATATATATGAAGAGTTCAGATGCAAAAGCCTCTAAGGCTTTTGCATCTGTGTGTGTGTATATATATATATATATATATATATATATATATATATACACACACACACACACACACACATATATATATATATATATATGTGTGTGTGTGTGTGTGTGTGTGTGTGTGTATATATGTAAATATATTTATACATACTTGGTGGAGTGTCATCATCCTCATCTTCATCTGATTCATCATCCTTGTACAGCACGGGTCCATCTGAGTCGCTCCCATCTGGCTGCTGATCTTCCTCATCTTCCTCCTCCTCGCTGCTGTTGTTTCCTTCTGGGATGACACTGATACTCAGGTCCCCCACCAGACATCTGCGGCTACGGGGCTCAAGTTCTGGCTGGGACTGAGGGGATGGGAGGTGATCAGGCGGATGTTCCTCATCATCATCGTCGTCGTCATCTTCCTCCTCCTCTTCATCAGAGTAGTCATCCTCATCCCTGAGCAAATAAAAATTCATTTCATATTGGACCCATGTGCATATTACTGTACTGTATTTGCAACTTTTTACTGTCAGGAACATTCAAGAGAGGATACAAAATATTTTAGAGAAAAAGAGAATGCAAGATGGATTGAACCAGCCTTTTTAAAATGAGCACCAAGGTTCAAAGGGTGAACGTGATTTCGCCCAGCACAACATGTTCCTGAATCAACATCTTTGTTGATCTTGAAACAATATTGTGAAAGTGCCAAGATTACACTCACAGTTTGAGAGGCTGGATGGTGACTGGCAGTGGGCGCCCACCCTGGTACTCCGGCGGTGTCTCAAACAGCAGTGAGTGGGCACGCTGGGACCCATCTGGGTGTGGGAGGGTGGGTCCTGGGCTACTGAGCGCCCTCTGGATCATGATGTGTAAGGGTACGGGTGCTTGACGGGCAGGTGGTTCCTCTGGCGGGCTGGGAGGGTCAAAGTGGACAGGAAGTGGCTGGGGCAGGGGGTAGGGGTAGGAGTGTTGGTGGAGGAGGTGATGTGTGTGGGCCCGTGGGGGGGAGGGGGGGATGTGTGTGGGGAGAGGTGGGGATGGGGGAGGTGGGGGCAGCTGGTAGCCCCCAGGGATGTTGGCCCTCATGTCCTCGGACAGAATGGAGGGAAGGGAGGATATGGTCAGAGGAGAGTCTTCTGGATTGCGCTTGGTGACAGGCGTGGTTCTCTTCGGGGGCATGGGGGGTGAGGGTTTGACCGGTACTAGGTTGGTTCCTCCTTGTGCGAGTTCAGCTGTGGAATATTATACATAAAGAAACATTGTAGCCATAAGTAACAGTTTTTCAGACATTTAAGTTCAAACATCACCGTACTATAACTCAACAGAATTCAAGGAACAGTTCCCACCCTCATGCCATTCCATGGAAAACAAAAGGAGACTTATTTATTTATTTATTAAATCTTGTCCATTATGGTCCAGTTCACAAAACCAGTCCCTGCCTGGCACAAAAACTCGATTCGGCTCACAGGAGCAGCGCTGTTATTGTTAAATAAAACTAAAATTATTGAAAATCACTGAAATGATTAAAAAAATAAGATCAAATATACAAATATTAGATAGATGAAAAACTTGTCTTGGCAACTAACTAAAATAAATTTAAAGTACTACAATTACTAAAACTAAAATGAATAATAAATTAAAGTAAAATATAAATAAATTTATAAATTAAATAAAAATATAATAAAAGCCTAGTCTTTAAAACAAAGTACAATTAAAAAATAAAAACAATGACCATTAAAATGTGAATAAATATTATAATAGTAAATAAATAATACCAAAATAACAATTCACAGGAGAACATTAAACTTAAATTTCCACCCGTTCCTCAAAAAAAGTTATCGTATGACTTTAGAAGTCATATGGACTACATTTTATGATACTTTTAAAGTGCTTCCAGTACAGACATATTGTATTCTTGTGTTCCACAGAAGAAATAAAATCATACAGGTTTGGAATAAGATGAGGGTGAGTAAATGATGGCAGAAACGTCCCTTTCATTTAATACAAACATTGTAAGTTTGAAATCTGAAAAGTTTTCACATTTCATATTAGTAGAATCAAATGACTTCCATCCCGACTCGCCAGTGACGTCGCCGAAGACCAACTGATTCTTACAGAACACATTCTAAGCAAGCAAATTCATTGATGAAAAGCCATGTGACTGCTAATCAATGCAATGCAAACCCATGTCACATGACTTGATGAATTGCTCTACACATAACTGCCAAAGATATAGTGCAAGTATAATGAAGTACAGCGGCCAAACATTATTAATGAGAAGGAAGCATAAAGTAAGCTAAACATGTTAAAGCATTCTTTGGATTAGCCGGGCTGCCTACGAATCAAATGCATGAATTTTAGCTCTAAAGCTAAGCAACTCGCAGGCTTTCAGCATGTCATGATGAGGTGGACTGGATTGATTCCCCGTTCCTAATCTCACAGCTGCTTGTGGAGCAACTGTTGCCTGGAGTAGTTTATACAGAACATATGCTGGCACCTGGCATGATGGGGCATTTCCAGCCGCAGTCACCTCAATTCCACAGGGCGTCTTCTAGCCGTTTAAACATCTGTTAATAATGTGCCAACGTGCTGCACACTTTTGACTGCTTTAATGCCCAAAACATGCAGTTTTTGTTGCAGAGGAGTAGCAAGGGGGGCGTGTTAGTCGAAATTAGCCTGTGTACGCTCAATTGGTGCGCTAAAGGCATGCTATGCTGAGGATAAGAAAGATGAGGCTAGCGCACACAGCAGTGGATGAAGGACCCAGGTTTGCCGACAGGCCTGGCCTCGACGTTTACCTGTGCGCATGCCTCCTGCCCGCCGACAGAGGTAGACAGGCAGGGACAGGTAGACGTCACGGTCACCCTCACGCTTCCAACAGGACCAGTAGAGAGGGAAATCGCTGCCGTCACCCCCGTGCAGGGTGGAGGCTGGCGGGGGACAAAAACACACAGTCCCCGGGCATCAAACACCACGTACCTTTACAAAAGCAGGGACGACTTACTCCTTTAATTGACTGTGAACAGCACGAAGGTGAGGCTACACACAGAAGGTTTTTAAAGTCGACGTGAAATCAAAATTGACCCCATTTATTTTCCAAATGCATGCTCTTGGTCTTCTGTGCAAATATTTTTTTGTAGATAAATTTAACATACTCTTCCTCTGAAACAACTTTCCTTTACTAGTGGCATCACTTTGGCTGAGAAAGCTACAGGATAATGAACCAATAGCCAAAAAGACAGTTTTTTTAGGCATTCAAAAAACTTTTTTCCTAATCTTCATTTTTTCCTTGTTGAATATCCTGTTTCACTAAGAAATACATCACATTATGGAAGTAAAATGGATTGCAAATGGCAATTCACGTTGACTTTCAATGCATATCCGAGTTAAACCAGCTAGATATGAACACCTAGATGATCCAAAAAGTCACCAGCACCAGTATCTTCAACATTTTGGGTTGAGCTATCTAACCACTGCAACTACACTAAGAAAAATGCCACAGCACTGTGGAATCAGTCTAAGTAAAAGAAAACCATCACATTTCAAAATGTTATTGTTAAAGGGTTAGTTCACCCAAAAATGAAAATTTTTGTCATTAATTTCTCACCCTCATGTTGTTCCAAGCCCATAAGTGATGCGTTCAGTGACGCTGATGACGTAAGACGCTGCTGACGTGTTATCAGTGCACCTGAGCTTCATTTACAGTCTGAGGGAGACGCACGCTGTAAACAAAACAATCTTCCCAAACATGTCCAAGGATTTCGACACAGAGGAAGACTTGCATTTTTTTTGCCCAGCCATATTTATTTGAACCCAAATACACAGACACACCAGATAAAACGTCAGCAATGTCCCATGTCATCACGTGAACACACCTTGACAACAGAACCGGAAGAGAATACAATGCTGAATAAAGTCATAGTTTTATGTATTTTCGATGCTTCAAAACATTCTAACTAACCCACTGATGTCACGTGGACTACTTTGATGTCTTAATTTTGCTCTCTGGACAAGGACAGTATACTGTACATACATTTTCAATGGAGGGACAGAAAGCTATTGGACTAAATCTAAAATATCTTAAACTGTGTTCCGAAGATGAACAGAGGTCTGATGTCATTAATGACATCATTTTCATTTTTGGGTGAACTAACCCTTTAATCCTATCACAAATGGTCAGCAAGACCTTTGTTCAATAACTTAATGCGCATGTGAACGCCATCAGCGTTTATCACAGGTTCGTGTTTAAAGTCTGCTTAACGGTGTCATCTTAGCGGCCCCTAATTTAATAACAAATCATCATTTCAATGGAAGTGAAATAACATTATTCAAGAACCACTATACAACCAAACTGTTACCTTAAATTATATTAAGTTTCTGTAAAGCTGCTTTGAAACAATCTACACTGTTAAAAGTGCTATATAAATGAGGATGACTTGACTAACTTTTCTTTTAATGCAACAGAGCTTCTGTCTGGTGTTTGCGGTTCAACAGCAAGATCTGGCCCATTTCAGTGTACTGTGACCCAGCACACTTATAAGCAGTAAAACAACAACACATGAAATGTACAGCTCTGCCTTTCAGAGGCACAGACAGACATGCTCATTGACTGGCTTCCAAATGGACAGCAGGAGGCAGTGTGGAGACTGAATGTTTGAGACGCGATGTTCAGACACTACGAACCATGAAAAGCTTGATGCATCGGCTTCCTTTTGAACTGTTTTTGTTGGAGGAGGACAAAAATAATCCAAAACCTGTTGCTCAAAATCTGTTATACTGCTTAAATATATCATTCCTAATATAAAACTAACTATATTGATTAAATTCAACATTTCAATTTCCCTAAATGGGTTCCAATATTTCACAGTTCAAGTCAAGGGCTAATAAAATCATATTCAACATCAGATATTGATATCAGCGGTTCTCATACGATTTAACAAAGAAACACATTCAAAGAACAAATTCTCCCAAATAAGAAAAAGTTCCCATTAAATTGGAACAGCCATGCCTATTGTTTTCCTGCAATAATCAGGGACAAATGACAAATCCAAGATTACAACATAAATGAAAACATTGTCTTTCGTAATTATTAGTAATTTAGTACCCGAGTATCTCGCAACCAAAGACTATTATCAAGTTGATCAGCTTAAGGGGCAGAAACTGGCTCTGCAAGCAGAGAATAGCAGAAATGTAATAAATACCTGGTTGAGTTCTTATGACGAATGATTTCATGTAATTAACACAACAAATCATGTTCCACTGCATGTCACACATGCTTATAATATATTAAAGTAAAAATAGAAATCATAAAAGTTTAAAATGCTCCAACACAAACATATGAACATCAGTCCTTTCTGTATAGGAGATGCTGCAATGTGATGCCTGTGAGCAAATTTAGTAGATTTGCTTTAAAAATTAGTAGGGATATTTTAAAATCTGTCAAATTATACAGATACAGTTGCACACAATGACAGAAATGACTAATGCTGCAATCTTGAAGTATGAACGGATTTCTTTGTCAGTAGAAATTCCAATTTTAATAAGCCGTTTCTACAGTACTTCCCTCACAGAGCAATTTATTAATTTCCTCATTAATGGCATTACACGTTTGCCTAAAACTATGACACTGTACTCTTGGCCATGAAAAATAACCAAACATACGTTTCCACAGCAGATTAGTTTGTTCCTGTTCAGAAGCACTAAAATGTTATACAAAATCTAAACACTATATTATGAATAAATAAATAGTATTATATTACATATGTATTAACAAAATAGTTTATAAAAACATGTTTAAAAATGAGTCATTTGTGGTGGTTTGCAGCACAGTAAATGCGCTGTAAATGATAAAAACATTTTATACAGTTATTCTAGTAACTGGTAATTTCATTTATAAAGGTCAAGTAAATCATTACTGTGATTGTTAAAAATATCGTTAGGGATTATTAAAATGGAAGTCTCTTAACTTTTGAAGAGACATGCCCCTATTATCCATACCCAAATCTACAGAAGATTATGAGGGCTTTATCAAAGAGCTTTCCGGAGGAAGCAAATGAATTGTGACTAGTAATTTCACAGACTTTAATAGGGGTCATGTTATATCTCGCATGACATGTTTGTGACCACTCACCCAACATGGCAGGGTTGTTGCTACGGTTGATTGGCTTGGGTGGAGGGAGGGGGGGCTGTTTGGTGGGCTGGGTGGGGACAGCGCCCATAGAGGATGCCGAGGAGCTGGTGAGGTGAACGCCACTGGAAACCGGTGTGTTGGCACCAGCTGAGGAGACGTTTCGTAGAGGTTTTCCAGCTGTGCTGACAGCTGAGGAGGAGGAGGAGTTGGAGGAGGCAGAGGAAGAGGAGAAACCAGTTGCGGGGTTGTGGACAGGGGTGCGGGGCAGGCTGTCAACACCAGGTTCTGGGGCGGAGGTCATAAGCCACTTGGGGGGCATGACAGATTGCTTGGGTGGCAGAGGCTCACGCAGTGTGTCCCTCAGAAGCTCTGAGTTAGGAACGTATTGACTGCTGTCAGACTCTGTAAGGGAAATCATAATATTCAGTTATGTAATATTCATAATATATGTGGTTGCACTGTGTATAATTATTTTGTATATATATATATATATATATATATAAATAAATACACACACATGGATGTATATTTAAGAAAAAAAAATATTTATATATAAAATATTTATTTTTATATATACACTATAAATTTTATATAAATCTATATACAGTATATACAAGAAAATATTTCTTAAATATATACAAGCATGTGTGTATTTGTATATAATTATACACAGTGCACCCACATATATTATGTAAACAAAAACTTTTATTTTGGATGCGATTAATCTCAATTAATCATTTGATAGCCCTAATATTCATATATTTAGTTTTCTTCCTCTTTATCCTTGTTTTCTTCCTCATCCCTTCTTCCTCATTCAGAGACACCTGAATGAAAGGCTCATTATTATGCAGGTCTTTTGTCTTCTCAGGTGAGAACAGCCTAATTATTCATATGCGTTTTGTAGCCTTTCAGAAACTTTCATTTTTAGTTTTTTTCAATAACCACATACAAACAATATTCTCTCAAAATACAAACATGTACATACATGTTGCTCACATATTATGGTAGCCTTGTTTGTGCTAAATAGCATGTAATTTACCCTGTGCCATTAACATGTTTATATGCAACAAAAAAAACCCCACAAATGTCACAGCACGTCAAAACATCTCAAGGACCCAAAAGGACCCCATCGATTCAAAAGACACTACAGAAAAAATACACACATATCAAACTGCACATTGAATTTCATCAGAAAGCTAAAAATTATTTCTATAATTATTTTAGAAGTTACATGGATGAAATGTTGCTTTTCATTAAATCTAAATAAAAAAGTGTCTCATCAGTCCTGGTGGAGAGACAGATCTGTCCACAAAGGAATGGTTTGGGGACTAAATGTGAACCGTGTTGGCAAAATGAGTCACAATGAGGACATTCTCAAAAATGAGTTAGTATTATTTTCTCTATTCTCTATTAAAAACAATAGATTATTATAATGTTTTTGTGATAACTCTCCAAGAGTGTATATCTGGATCGTGCGGTGTCTGAGGCTTCTTTGTGCGCACTCTTCGGATCTGTCAGCTTGAGTAAGATAGTTTTGTTGACATCGGCATGAAATTAAAAATTCGCTATGAATATTCACAAAGTTGGAATGCTGCACTTTAAAACGATACCATCCTTCAGCAAGCCGTCAAGAAGGGAGGGAGCAGAGAAAAATGGCACTCAGGAAAGGCACTCCTCTCAGAAAACGTTCAAATAAAAATCCTTTTAGATGTTTTATGTATTGCTATTTGGATTACTGGATGATGGCTTAAACAGATTTTTGTGAAAACCTTGAATTAGCCTGTGCATATTCCGACTCAATTTGCCAGCAAGGGTCACAAATGATAATGTTCGCTTTGATGAGGATTGAGGTGACTGTGGTTTATTAATTAGGAAAGAACAGGAGAATTCAGCTTAGCTGTACTCAGTTCCTAAATAAGAACCTTAGCTGGAGCAGAACCCATGGGAACACAGACACTTGTCTCACTCCAGTTGGCCCAACAGAGGGTGATGCAGTGATGGCGGAAGTGTGGGGAACAAAGGAGAGGAAGGTAGAAAGGGAACTAGAGAAACATGAAAAGAATTGATGCTACAAACCTTGTCTTCCCCTTCCCTCTTCGACAGACGAGTGACGAGGAAGCGTTGGCTTCCAGTCTGATTCGGGGCGAGTCCTGCGCCCATCCTCGGATGGGGCTTTCATTAGCCCAGGCCTCTTGTCCATTTCAGCGTGAAGTCTCCCTCCACGTCGGATATCATCTCCCTGCCAGGCCAGATTAGATTTCCAGTCCTCCGTCCCGACAGACCAACCACTTCTCCTGCCTTCGTCCTGATTGGAGGCCCGGGGGCCCAATGCTCCGCGATGATCGCCATCAGAGGGGGGACGACCTCTGCGGTCGTCATGCTGCGGCAGCCAGACAGGGTTAACTCTGAATTCAGATTCAGAGGGCGAGTGAACCTGCTCTAGCCCCAGACCTCCACCAACTCCTACAGGCAGAGTGTGACCATTCTTCACATAGTGTGTCTTGTGGCCATGGGCCTCACTTGATTCTGTTAACAAAGACATATAATTAAAAAAGATTTACAGTTTAACTTTTGCCATAATCAATGTTAAACGAGATTATCTATAGCTAGCTCAAAGCAATTTTGCCACACCTTCATGACACAAAAACAGATTTTCTTTTTGACTTGTGTTACAGACGTTATTAGCAGTGTTTCATGCAACCTAGTAAAACATGAGGAACATTACGACTTATTCTGGACTAAAATGGAATGAAGATAATGCAAATTTGTCCAGATAGATGGTTCCAATTTGTTCAAAATATTTGACAATAAGTTATTTATTAAAAAACTTTAGTTAATTGATGAAACCATCTTTTCTGACAAACTTCTTAAAGGGATACTCCACTTTTTTTGGAAATAGACTCATTTTACCACTCCCCCAGAGTTAAACAGTTGAGTTTTACCGTTTTCGAATCCATTCAGCCGATTATCTGATATTTAGAAGAATATCAGTAACCAGACAGTTTCTGGTCTCATTGACTTCCATTGTATTTTTTTCCTACTATGGAAGTCAATGAGACCAGAAACTGTCTGGTTACTGATATTCTTCTAAATATCAGAAAATCGGCTGAACGCATTTGAAAACGGTAAAACTAAACTGTTTAACTCAGGGGGAGTTGTAAAATGAGCCTATTTCCAAAAAAAGTGGAGTATCCCTTTAAAAACACTGTTAAAGTAGCCCATATGACTTGCGCTATATTATATAATGTATTTTGAAGCCACACAATGTTTGTGTCAGGAAAAAGCCCTTAATTACTCATATGTTTCTCCACTGTTGTGTCTCTGATGCCATGAGACACACTGGTTTTTGTGTCTCGTGACCAATTGCAATGTGCAAAAAGTGAGTTTATGCACAATCAAATCGCACAAATTAGATTTAAAAGCTACAGGGAAAATTCATGTGAATAACACACAATACATTTGTCTGACTTAACAATTACAATATAGTACAAAAGACGTATGGACTTGGTACTTTTTGGAGTTTAAAAGCCCCAGGTCACCATTCACTTCCTAACATCTATGTTCCACGGAGGAAAGAAAGTCATCCAGGTTTTGATGTCATCACTTACTTATTAATATTTTTATTATGCAGTTTCCACAAGAAAAAAGGGCACTTGAGTTGAGGTCATGCTTTGTGAATCTTACCTTATATACTAAATACACACACACAAACAAGAGGTGCACAGACAGAGGCACACGTTTCACCTTTTACAGTATTTATTGAACAAATATTTGTTTCCCTGGAAGTAGCAGCCTTGCAAAATTCAAAAGGATTTGCATTTTTATTTTAAAAAAGATCAGATTTGCATCAGGTTAGAGACTAATGTGGCTTGCGTCTGAAGTGCGACACAAGCGTGTAGCTACGACTAGCTCTGAAGCAAAGGTTGCGTCTCCTCACACATCTCTCAAAGGTTACGCAAGCAGCTTTCAAATAAATAGGCCTCCAAAAGCAGCCGGTTCACAGCGCATGACTTTCAAAGCTTTTTGCTGCTGGGCACAATTTGCTCCACTTTCTTGTCTTAAGAAAAACTGCCTGTCATTTCCTTCCCAAAATATGAAGATAAAAAAAAAAGTATCAAATTGAAATTTACACCCTTCATCTGACTTGAAAACTGCTGAATTTATCTCAGCTCCCCTGACTGCTGCCACATTATGTGGGGCTGAGATGACATACAACCTCACTGAGCTGTCTGTCTTTTTCTGATGTGAAAAGAGAGACACAGAAATTCAAGTATATCACTGAAATTAAAGTGTAGTACATGTATCAAAATAGCTTTGAGGCACAGAACTGTGATTCAGCACTATTGGATACACACATCTGTAAATGAGGGGGAAATCGTTCACAATGTTTATTTTCCTTCTGAGCCCCAGTTATGTCCCATATATGCAGTCATATACATTCCGCACAGAAGAATCAAGCCATTTTAGTCCTTTTTCCCTGAACCAATGTCTTCTCCATCTTTTTCAGATTATGTATTTCGTTGGATAACATTCTGTGGTGGAAATGACATTTTGGAATAAAACAGCCAACTCTTTGCTAGCTAAGACTAATTTCATACAGTAGCTAACATTTTATGAATCTAAAATAGACAAGTAGATAGAGATAAATAATATTTAATGGAATATGTAATTGTACGACTTGGCCAAAAAATACAGCTTAACAGGAAATGACAGCCAAAAATAGTATGGACAAAATTGTTTGTTTTGGTCAAAATGCAGTTTCAACTGATTATGATGCATATTTATGAGGGATTCTGGGTGTGTGGGGGAAAACAACAACAAAATCTACACATTTTAAAAGTGTGTACTGTCTGTAAACTAACCTTAAACCTAATCTTTCTGCATACTTAAAGTAATCTTTCTGCATACTTAAACAAAATGCACACACACACACACACACACACTTTTCTCTCCTACCATTGTCAGAAAGCTCCTTCAGCACTCCTTGCTCGATCAGTTCCTGTCTTGGCCTCCTCATCGACATCTTTCTTTCCAAAACTGTGGGGGGGTAGAAAAACACTATATAAAAGCTAAACTCACAACTGCACATAGTTGTATATAACTCCATGGTTTTGAACCACAGATTATTGCATCTCCAGCAAAGTTTGAATTACTGGACATTTATTGTATGTTAAATATTTTTAGTACAATGTTGGGTCAACATTTCATGTCAGCTCCTCAAGCAAAACCAGTTACGAAATCACTAGGCAAAGGATTTTGAATGATTTAGTTATTGTTCAAAACATCTGAGAAAACAACATTCATATCAGCAAAGGAAAGAAAACATTCACAAACAGTAGGGTGTTATTTAAGAAAAAAAGTCAAGGAGAGGAAGCATATTTCCTAACACAAACATCAAGAGAAAAAAAAAACAAAAGACAAACCTTCTGAAGTTTCCTTAAATTTCTCGCTGCTTTTCTTCTTCCTCCACTTCCAGGGTTTGAAGATCTTACCCAGGGAAGAGAACTTGCCTTTGCGCTTGGGAGGAGGGGTGCCGTCCCCTGCCGTGCCCTCTTCGCTCCCCATGGTGCTGTGCTGGTAGTCACCTTCATCATCTGGAGAAGAGACAAAGAAATAACGCTTTGACTGGGCCGTCAAACACAGGGTACTGTATCTCAATGGCAACAAGAGGCGTTAGGTCAGACGGATTATGTAACTCAAACTTTCTGTTGTGCTGAGTGTTTACATAAGCAGATTATATATAGCGTGCCACATAAGGGTGAACTTTAATATTGTGCCATCATACGAAAAATGACAAACATACTGTCCCATATATGCAGCTGTGTCCTGTGCAGTAAATCCAGAGAGTGTCTCATTCATGCATGAAAAACTCGACACCACAACCCTTCTCCAACCTCAATATCAAAACATACTAAACTGCTGAGCCTCCAAAGACTCACTATTGTTTTAGACCCCAACGCAGAGTGTTTTCTGGCGGCTCTCGTGAGAAGGCGAGCTGATCTCCATCGTGAATCACAATCACATCTCAGCATGGTGAGCTGGCCAGAGGCCACTGCTTCCCCATGTTACACACTCACATTCCTCTTAGGTCCAGCACTGCCAAGAGACTCACAATCTCACATCTTTGGCCCATTTAAAGGGGTGCTGAAAGTGGCTTTGAACTTTCCGGTTGATGGGGATGGGCCTCACTGTACTCTCTTTTGTGCGCAGATGAAGCAGTGCATCCCATAAGTACAGTAAGATACTGGTCCAGGTCCATTTAAAAGGCCAATATTTTTCCATTTAGAGATTATATTATCGGTTTGAAATATTAGTGACTTTTAGTATACTTTACAAAAGAGGTTTGGGGTCAGTACAATTTTTTTATATAAGAATAGGGATGCTGAAAATTATATTGCCATCACAGGAATAAATTACATTTTCATATATATTCAAACTATTTTAAATTGTAATAATAATAATAATAATTCACAATATTGCTGTTTTTATCAAATAAACACAGCCTTGGTAAGAGGGAGAGAGAATAATATTTTTAGAGTAAATTATTTGCAACAGAAAGTTTCATGAACTTTCACAAATTATAATACTTTTTACAAAAATATTAATATTTTCAATTGACTTTCACCGGCTGTTTTTATTTCAGTATCCAGTCAAATTTATGCATTACAAAATTGTTTGTTGTAAAAGACACTAGCACTGTCAATCAGGAAAAGACGAATTAATTGCATTTTTCTGTAAATAATCGCTATTAATCACTCCAAAATAGTTAAGAAACAAGATAAAGATGACATTATTTGAATATTTGTTTAATGGCATCTTTTTACTAAGCATATAAATGAAGGCCAATACCACTGTACTGCTACTTATGTCTTTATTACACTGATTTGGTTCTAAATTCTTTCCATTAATTGTAGACATTCAACATTACAGTACAGTATAATTCAAAGGTATCAACTTTTAATAGGCTTTAAAAATGTAACAACTTTTAATTTAAGTGAACTTAAAACCAGTTCAGCGTAAATTGTAATTGCGAATTGAAAACACGCCCAATGGAAACAGTAAATTTCACAAACACTCTCATATATAGTAAAATAGTTTTTACACTCGCATTAAGTGGTTTTTCAGGCAATTATATCATTAAACTGAAAAAAATATATGTATCACAAAGTTAACGTGTTCATTTTGACAGCCCTATTAGCCAATAATCTTTCTCTAAAAACAAAAAATCAACAGGGAGAAAAACACATTAGAGCAAAGAAGCTAAAACAGACAAAATAAAGACTCACGGGGCTCGGAAAACATGTCCAAACTGCTCCTTAATAATTAAAACACTATTAAGTCCCCCATTACTACATTTCAGTGTGTAAATGTATCATTCTACCTGGACTCCAGCTGCCATGGTAACTTGTTTGAAAGCAGCAAGCCATACAAGCGTCCACTTTCTGTCCTGTTTGGTTTCTCCCAATAAAAAAAGTGAAAATGTTGAAGTAGGAGTACAAATGAAAAAGTTACAGTCCTAGAGCACAATGTGACTGAACACGACCATATCGGACAGTTTAGATGGAAGACACTGTCTGAGGAACAGGCAGCCTCATAACTCAAAATGTGTACATGAGTACACGAGGAGTGTAAAAGTCAGAATATGGACTCCTAATGTCCAACAAACAGGTAATATCATCCGGAAAAAAGCTAAGAAACACAAACACACTACATCCATGATCTATCCTAAAAGCACAGCCGGACAGAAGCCCCAGGATTTGGAAAGACAATCAGCGAATGACGCACAACCGGTGAGAAAACAGAGAAATGTGTTACGCAGATATCATCCAGCTGCCTTAAACTTGAGCAGCTTGAGTCAAGTAATTAGCCCTTAATGGATCAGACCATCACTAATAGCGGCAAGATAAGTGAACCGGTAGGAATCACATCCGGAAGACAGGGTTCCAAATGATACAAAACACAAAAGATGTGAGTGAGGTGTTGTTTAAAGAATGATCCTTGCAAACTAAGGCTGTGGGAGAGATTCAGATTGCCTTGGAAAACAGAGGGGGGCGAGGCCTGGGAAACAGAGGGAGGAAACGGCACTCCACCCTGATCCTGAAACGGGGAGGGTGAGTAAGAGGTGAAAAGAACCGAAAACGACCCCCTACCACGGTCCAAAACAGTGTGAAACTGGAAAAAAGAAAACTGCAGAGAAAACAAACATGACATATATTTAGTTACTGATGTGCAGTTTACTCTATTAGACAGGCTGCTGAAACAATCATATATGGATAGAGTAAATTTGTACTTACACTAATTCAAAAGTATTTGTCAAAAGTTGGTAAGACTTTTATATTGAAGTCTCTCATGCTCTCCAAGGCTACATTTAATCAAAGATACAGGAAATATATATATATATATATATATATATATAGTGAAATATCATTACAATTTAAATGAACTGTTTTTTTAATATAAAGTTTTCAACGTTTGAAGTGGATCAAAACCTTTCATCAAAGTTATAGATGATTTACAACAATACCCGTTTTTGTCTTAGGACAACTTCGATGAAGTTTTTTGATCCACTTCAAATGTTAACTACTGTAAATTTTGCCACTATTTACGGCAAAGCTGAATTTTCAGCATCATTACTCCAGTCTGTAGTGTCACATGACCCTTCAGAAATCATTAGAACATGCTGAATTGATAATAAGAATTATCTTTTGAGCACCAGTTGAAAACTGTTGGGCTGCCTTCTTTTTTAAGGATTAGAGTACAACAGAACAGCATTTTTTTGAAATACACTTTTTGTAATGTAAAAATTTTACGGTCACTGGATCAATTTAGTGCATCATTACTGAATAAAAGTAAAAAAAAAAAAAAAAAAAGACTCCAAAAACTTAAATGGTAGTGCATTTTTGTGATCATTTACATATTTCCTACAGTACTACTGTTCCATTTCTATTAAAATCTCTACTAAAATACAGATAAAACAATAAATCTGAAAACCAAAAAATAAAAAAGGACTGTAATTCAAATATGAAAATATGAAATTCAAATATGACAATATGAAATAAAAGCATTTATTCATTTTTAAAGAAAAGGGGTGCCGAAATTTTTTTGCCATCCTAAAAATCGAAAAACAGGTAAAAATAAATGAATAAATAAATAAATTCATTTTGATTAGTGCTGTCAATATACTATAATACACACACACTTATGTTAACTTATGTGATGATGATTAATCGCAGTTAATCGATTTCACAACACTAATTGAGATGTGTACGAAAGCCTGTCTTAGAAACAGAAGTCGTTTGCTACACGGACTGGTTATAGTGGTACATACAGGAAGACTGTCTTGGGGAATGTTCACCTCTGCACGTTTATTCATGTTTGTTTAATGAGTTTATGACTTGATGTAACTACAAAAGTGGTCCTTCGAGCCGGATTGAGAGCAATAACGAGCCAATATGGACAAAGCAGAAAGTGACCCATCCGGGACAACGTCCAGACCTCGACGCAAAATGAATCTGCCTGCAAATCTGGACGATTATGATGTTGACTTCCACCCTGCTGGGGGCCTTCTTCCAAAAGCTTCCTCTCACTGTTCTAGTCAGCACCGAAGCAGCTCGAGGAAAACACAACCGATCGAGGCAGGTGCACCAGATACAGGTCTTTGAGACTGATTAGTTGACTTGTCATTCAGGCAACCCACGGACTAGTCGACTAATGTGCATGTACATGCAACTCCAGAGCCTGAGTACTGAGGTGTATATGCTAACCAAATGAGTAGGAGTGTGTAGGCAGTTGTCGGAAATAAGGCCGGCATTCAGCCTCGAGCAGCTTGTTTCATTATGTAACGGTCTGTCTCCGCAGGGAGAAACCATGAAGAGTCAATCACTGCCCTGCCACTACACACCACCCCCTTATTCATTGCTTTATATGCACAAATAGCTACAGGCTCTCATTTCAGACAGCCTTGATCACCACATAAGACATAATGATTTGGCCAAAGACGATTGACTGAATATATGGCTGCAGTTGTGGGCATTAATAGAAAATATCATACATTTTCGAGAAGGGTTTACTCAATGTGTTATATAATATTTATTTAAAAAAAATCGGTTATATTGTCTTACAGTGAACTGACATTTTGCTGCAAGGAAAATACCACTGGAAACAAATACAGTGTCAGCAGAGGCAACAGTGAAGCGGATTCCCCGAAAGAAACAAACGCCTGTGTTTTGACATGGAACCTAGCCGTGCTGTTTGGCTGAGGAACATTAAAGACTTGATTGCTTCCTCTGTGCAGTAACCGAATGTCAGCTGCGCTTTGTCTCCTTGTTTGTCATCACTGTCGGTCTCACACCCTGCACTGGGGGAAACAGTATGAAGATCATCGTGATTCAGACTTCAGGCTGTTCTCCACAAATAAAGAATGTGAGATTATTGCTAACTTTGCCTAAAGTCAGCATTAACCCTTCGGAGTCTTAGGCAATTTTGGCCCTTTTTGCGTACTTTTTTACTTTTTAATTTTGCGACATAAACAAATGTTTACCATACCAACTTTTGGTATCATTCTTTTCAGCACATCATCACCTATATGACCAGACAATTAGTTTATCAATTTGATGTACTGTATCAACATACTGGACCCAAAATCACACAAAAAACACAAAATCCAAATAGAAATATTATAGCTTTTCTACTACAAAAAACACAAACATGCTCAATGAAGCATTTTAAAAGGTTTAAAATGTAAACACAAGTTGTAAATGTCAAAATATACAGGTAAAATTCAGATATAATCAAGCTATATACAAAAAAAATATGATTTACAAAAAAAGCGAGTGTAGCCATAGGCTCTTTTTTTTTTCATTTTAGCTTTGCCATTTTTTTAAAAAAAAAAATGTGCACACAAATATACAAAGAGCTATATTTAAGGCCTTGCATTCCCAGAGTATGAGGGTTCCCAAACAGTGCAAATACAACATAAAAAAGGTAAAATTGAGATAAAATGAAACTATATAGAGCAAAAAGAAGGTGTGG
The DNA here is from genome assembly GCA_038021265.1 of Cyprinella venusta. NCBI lineage: Eukaryota > Metazoa > Chordata > Actinopteri > Cypriniformes > Leuciscidae > Cyprinella > Cyprinella venusta. The sequence continues at coordinate 25,141,512 of CM075874.1, forward strand.
CAATAGGCATTTTTTCTTTTCTTTTTTGCTTAGAAACTACAAAACACTTCATGTACAATTACACAGCTGGCTATATTACAGGGCTTTTGTTGCTTGAGTAAGAGGGGTTCCTCAATAGTGCAAATATACCACACAAAAGGTAAAATGAACACAAAATCACCATACATTCAACTATTTACAACAAATATCAGGTGTGTTTATTTGTGGTTGTTTTTTTATCTGTGCCACTCCTAAAAACAGTTTATCTAATCTACTCCTAAACTACCCAAACTACTCCTAAACTATCTACACTACTCCTAAACTACTCCTAAACTATCTACGCTACTCCTAAACTGCTCTCAAAATCTACTCAAACTAGCAATATTTTTTCTCTCTCTCTATAACGTACATGTCTCTCTTTGTCTCCTACGTAAATCTCCTGCCTTTCAATTTCGCGTCTTTGCTCAGTTGGCTCCACCTTCACTCCGTAAAATGTGCAGCCTGAAGAGCAGAATCAGCAGATTCACACATTTTTCTCCGTTATGACAAAAACCAACAAAGTTATTAGAATAAATGCAACATCTGTCACATCCCATCTTGCGTTCTTTTACGAACGCGTCAATATACGCATACATTTTTTGTATGATGTGAGTAACAGGTTGTCAAGAATCATACTTTTTTTTGTAATAATGTGCATGGATACATTTCTATAACAAATACCGCAAAATTCTATAAAAAATAAGAATTGTTCATTTTGATTTCATGGTGAGTTTAATGCTGGATAGTATTTACAATGAGATTTTTAAATTGTGGTAATCAAATAAAATATTATTAATAATAATAATAATAATTTAAATATGTTAATACTAATAATTTTATATTTTAACATGGTTTATGTCAAACCGGTAACGGTTTCTTCCCAACTGCTGAGTCATAACCAGTTCCTGTTGTGATGAAGTCAAGCCGAGGTAATGCTTGCAGAGCTTAACGCTTCTAAAACCTAGTGAGCTGCCTTAGTGCTTACTGCCAACATTGGCTGCTGCTTTCCAAGACAGTTGTTTAACTGTTTTGGAACCTCAGATGTTTCAATGTTTGTCATTAGCATGTTAAGATAAAAGCAAGATATTCTAACAAATATAAATATCCACCTTATTTTCACATTCGGTCATTTTAAACTTGAATGTGCATTTCTTCAGATGTCAGTCGCTTCCAATTATTTTAGCTGTACAAATACGTTATGCTGTTTGAAGTTTTTGGGTTTAGGTTTATGCTATAATATTATTTGAATTTATTATTCTAATCATAATCATAATAATAGTTTTAAAGTTTACTACACTTTGTTATTCCTTTAGTTATTTACCTATACCGGCTAATGAATTCAAAGTCTTGCACATTCACAGGAAATAGTGGATAAGTAGCACATACAAACATTGAGTAAAATAATAAAATAAAATATTATTAAACATTATATAATAACATCTTAAATGAAATACTCTAAAATATACCAATTCATTTAAATTATATATTTCAATATTGAATGACAATAAGCATTTATAAATCAACATTTATCGTTGCTTCAACTCCAACGCCATCTTGGGAGTTTTTTTTTTTTCTAATTCTCCTTGTCGTAGTGCATTCTACGGTTGCGTTCTTCATAAAGGATTGCCTACATGTGATGCTGCCTTCTATTTCAGCTACAAGTTACCTTAGAAGACAGCATGATTAACCCTTTATAGGGCACTCATTGAAATACTTGGAAATTCTAAATTTCAACCTTAGAGTGTTATTGGAGGATATTATAAGACTACTAAACATTTTTGAGTTTTTTAAATTATTTATTTTTTTAGGTTGGAAATCAAGGGCAATGAAGTGACCATATATGGTTCCTCGCCAGTCTATGGTAATTTTTTTTCCCTTAAAAAGTGTATATGTAAAAATATAATAAAAACACATAAACTTGTTACAAACATAAAAATATTTATTTAGGAACATTTTAAATTATTATTAGGAACATTTTAAATTAAATTACACCTCTTGACAGAGAGGCCAATATCACTCTGGCCTGGAGTGTCTATATTTTGGGTGGGTGGGAAGGTGTCAGGGTCATGCCACATCATCATCTTCCTCCTTAGAGCCCCCATCATCACTGATGCTGGGGTGGGCTGGCACAACTGTCTCCCTCTTGCCGCAAAAGATTCGCGTATAGCTGCAAAGAACTGAGAGTACATTTTTGAGTCAATATCAAGCCCAGTTTGAGTTATTTGTTAGTAACAGTGAAGTGCAGATCTACTGAAATATAAATAATAAGAAACATAAGTGAGTAACATTAGACTGGTCTGTCATACTATATGTAAATATATAATAAGATGGGCAAAATATCATTATAAGTATTAAAAACTGTTATAAAGGTCATAGAACTTACCAAAACCACACATATTTCAATATCTAATATAGCTTGAAAATATCTATAAATGTGTTACGTTTCCCACTGGATCAATTTATAATGTTATTCAAACCTGTGATGACATCCAATGCACTAGTAAATACTATTGTCCCACATTATAATCATAGACTGTGGTTATAATGTATTATTTGAAGAAAAAATACCTTAGTATGGCGTTTCTACACGCATAGGGCGTATGTCTAAATATGGACATTCTATAATCTTACCTGAACAGGGCGTATGATCAAATATGGTCTTACCATTTTTCATGCCACAAATGTTACTATTTTCAAGAAATCTATGCAAACAACATCTATGTCAACATGTTGCACAACTATTCAACTATAGAATGTGTGAGTTTCATCAACTTACCGTTTTTTGTTTTGAAGTTATCATCCTGAATGTGGGAGTAGGTATTAGCGCATAACCTTATTTTCCAATATCTGGAACGACACTAAAGTTTTGAAATGCTCTGTGCAACTTCTGATTGGTCAGATGCCATGATGTGACTATCAGTGACGTAGCATGGTCTTCGCTGATTGGCTAGGAGAAATATATGCACTCATACAACAACGCAAACTGGCTGGGGAGAGTCAGTTTGAATGTGCAATTAAGTTACCAAATATGGTTCCTTGCCCCATAAAGGGTTAATTTGGCTACTTGGAAGTGCCTTCTTGTCTGAAGTTGCCTAAAGTGTCCTAAAATGCTGATTTTCGAAGCGTTTTCTTGACTCACCCAAGTGTGCGCAAGAGTTTTGAGGTGCAGTCTCTAGAGGGAACGTCTGTCCCATGCTCCAGCCCCCTGTGAGGGCCTCTGTTTGCAGCTCCTGTCCAGGTGCAACCCAGTGAACAGCAGCAATTCAGGATACCCAAAATCTTTTGCCTTTCAAAGGACTTGTTTCCTGTCATCGATTGTCGCTCTCATGTTTCTTTCCACTATCTAACCCACAATATTTCCAAGCTCTTCTCTTTTCTTTGAGTGGATCTCATGCCAACTACCTTTCTTTTCTTCCAGTGTCCTTCAGCCCTCCTTCTGCAACTCTCTCCACCCCCTCTCTCCCTCTCACTCCAATATCTCTCCCTCCACTTCATAAAGGAGCTAGCAAAGCAGATCAGCGTAGACGCCAACGGATGCCTATCATTCCTTAAAGCAGAGGTCAAAGTGCAATCTGAGCGTGTGTGCGCTTGCGTATGAGTTCTAATGAAAAGCAAAGAAACCGAGAGCAAGGGATTAAAGGGAAGTTCTGCCAATGGAGGGCGAGATGGTATCAGCTGGGCAGACATTTGACTTTGTGGTTATGGAGAATACAAAAGAAAGAGGACTGACATCAGAATGATCATAAAAAACACTGTTAACACATTACATTAGTCAATACTTTAAATGAAAGGTGAAATTTTACTGTCATTACAAAGAAAACCTTGGACAACCTTCATTGGCCACATACACACTAGAAAGTATCAGTAGAGTGCGTGTGTACTGAACATGACTCGCTTCTGAAATTGCGATGATTGACACCATAGCAATGTTATGGCATCTAGTATGTTTGAAATCTTTACGAAAACTCAGATTGTTCCGAATCCGTTAAGCGTTTTGTTCATCTTCGGAACACAAATAAAATCTAAACAATTTCAGTCCCTCAATTGACCGCTTTCAAATGTTTATAAAGAGGTGGTAAAGCTAATAATATGAACTGAGTGGATACACAATTCCTTTACATGATGAACAGATTGAATTTAGGCTTTTATTCACATATAAACATTGATCAGTGAAGATAATCAGAAGCTACCACATACATTGAAGTGAAGCTCAAACATGCTGCGTAGCACATGAGAATGAACCTTCGTAACTGATGTGCGAGTTGATGGATGTTTATAGGTGAATAAAAACCTAAATTAAAAATGTTCACAGTATAAAGTGACCGTGTCTCTTCAGAGAAATTGGACTAAACCACTCAATTCTTATGGATTAGTTTTACAATCTCTCTATGAACTCTTTGTTTAGTAGTAGTAGTAGTAGTTGTGTAGCTGTCAATATAGGGACAGAAATTGCTCAGATTTTATTACACATATCTTCATATGTGTTCCGAAGATGAACAAAAGTCTTTAGAACAACATGATGGTGAGTATGATAGAACTTTTATTTTTGGGTGAACAAACCCTTTGAAATATTTTTATTTATGTGATGGCAAAGCTGAAATTCCTCAGTGTCACATGATCTTTCTGAAATCATTCTTATTCACAGTGCTCAAGATTTGACTTTTGTAAGAACAACACTTTTGCAACAGAATTTTAATTCAGTAAAGACGTTTATGTAATCTATACTGACCCCAACATTTTTGAATCCTAGTGTAAATTTTAGACTAGGAATATTGTTACATAAACAACATTTATAATACTTTTGTGTCCTTTGCGAAGCTTGAAAACTACACTCTATTCAATGCAATTGCATGGAAAAGAGCGAGCAGAGCAGTCTTCAGCATTTATATTTTGTGTTCCCATTCCAGACCTTTCTGACTGACTTTCCTTTGTGGGAGTAAACAATTACAATTTATTTTTGGGTGAATTGTCCCTTTAAGATTGATACTGAAGTCTTTTCCCTAAACAAACCCTCTCTTTAACTATTAGCATACACTCAGTGAACAGCGGATCCGGACTCCTGCCCTCTGCATGGAGCAGAGGGTAATACACTTCAACAAAACTTCATCCACAGGAATTCCAAGAATGCAATTTTATCCAGCAGAGTACATTAGCAGAGAACAGGAATGTGGAAGTGTGTAACTTGAGTACAGCAGATCGCACTCCTCATCCCTTTTTCTACAACCAGACATTACTTCTCATTCCACAGTGTATAACACAGCGATTCTGTTCCAAACTCCTGAACTGAATTGATGTGTAAAATGTGTTTCTCATCTTCTTTTAGATGAGAAACCTCAGTCATGGACCACATCCTCCCTGTGATCAAGAATGCTCCAGATATTTGGTCACCATGCATGACCATTTGTGATGATCATGTAGCCTGAGGACATGTTCTTGTGTTCAAACAGAGCCAGATGGATCGCAAAAGATGATATAATGATTCACTAGATTTGACCTAATTTCCTTTTAAATCTTAGGAGGACGTTTATTTTACTATTTTTATTATTTTTATTATTTTTTATTTATTTATTTCAGGCAATGGCACAGAAAGTACAAGGCAGACAAAATATTATTAAGTCATACCAGAACATACAGTTTTGTTTTTTTGTTTGTTTTTTGTTTTGTTTTTTAACTGACAATCAAATTCTGCCTGAAAGGGAGTGGAAAGAAGAAAACTTATTTAATCCCACCCCGCCTAATTAATGCACCAATTCCATGGAAAGAATATTTTAGATCAATTTATAACACTACAGTAGATTCATATTCAAGAATATTTCAATTGAAAATTTTTTACAAGATAATTGCAACTAAAAAAATGTTATACTTATACCACATTGAAAATAATCCAAATTGCAGATTTTGTGGAGAAGAAGAGGAAGACCTGTGGCATTTATTTTATTATTGTCCATATGTAATTAAATTCTGGTCAAATGTCCAAGTTTGGTTAAAGACGAATAGAATAGAACTTAACATAACACCACAAACTATTGTACTTGGTCATTTTACAGGCAGTTTTCTTTTGCTAAATAGTATTTTATTAATAGGGAAAATGTTTATTTTTAAAACAAAAACTTCATCAAGCTTGTGTTTAGATCACTTTAAGAATGTAATAAGGTCTCATCTTCGTTTGGAAAAGATAATAGCAGAAAGTAAAAATAGATTGGATGAATATAAAAAAAATGGAATAATATTCTATGTATATTATAATTATATGAAATCATGTAGTGTTTTTCTATCTTTTTCATATCATATTTATTCTTCTGTCATAATATATTTTGTAAAATGTATTTATCTTTTCTCATGTATGTTCTGTGGTATGAATGTGAGGATGAATGTATAAGCATGTAGAGTTTCTGTCTGTAAATTGTATTAATTATTAAATAAAGAATTATTAAAAAAAAAAAAAAAAAAAAAAAAATCCCACCCCAGTTCCCCATTTAGTGATAATTTGGTCACAGATTGTTTACATATGCTGTATCATGGTGACGTTACTACAGCAACAAGAATTTATTGTAACAACAGTACCAACAATTTAAGAAGAATAAACGATACCAACTATGGTAATGACAATATACCAATGATGGTAATGAACAATATATCAACGTTGATAAGGAAACATTGGGCACATGTTAACACTGTAAGACAGAGTACAACATCAATGTAAATTAAAGATCCTCATCTCTGTATTTTGACCAGACCCAATGTTTATATAACAATTTAAATTGATGGATAGTTTGACATTGCTTGTGTCGCAAGTCCAGTTTGTTCCAGAGTTTCACTCCGCATACAGACACACAATAATGTTCACGAGTGGTTTGGGCTCTTGGTAACGAAAAATATCCGAAGCCTCTCAAATTATGAGCTCGCACTGGAATTTGAAAAAAACGTTGTATGTTAGGCGGTAATAAGTTGTTAAATGCTTTATATAGGACTATTGATGTATTATATTTTACAAGATCAAATTTTAACAAATTTGACTGCGTTGTTTAATTCAAGAGATCAGGTGTACATTACTGGACCTTCATTAATTCACAAATGAATACCAGCAATAAAATGCCGCATATGTATATATTCAGTTGACTTCACCCACAATTGAAGGAAAGTAAATCAGGCTCCCCTGATGTTGAACTCTTTACATGACTGATGTCTTTAGACGCAAGCAGATAGAAAAACTTATCAGTATCTGTACTCTCCACAGTCATTAGAATGGACTTTGTTTAATAATTAAGGAATACTCTGAAGGATGAAAACTTCACTTTAACTGTCGACCAAATAAAAACAGCAACACAGCATCTAGTAGAGTTTTTAAACGTACATGTAAAATCAGTACCAGTCTGATTTCTGAAGGATCATGTGACACTGAAGACCAGAGTAATGATGCTGAAAATTCAGCATTGCCATCACAACAATAAAACATTAAACAAATCTTACTGACTACCGTGTATAAAAGAAGTGCAAAGTGACGTGATTAGTTGACAGACCCAATGCATTGACGATCAGCAAAATCGACTAGTTGATTTAAACCCCGGTTTACAGATGAGAACATGATGTAAAATCAGGCATCAATACATCTTTCAAAAGATGAAACATTGGGGCTTTGATGAAGTAATGAAGAACCAAGAACAAACAATGCTTTCTGCTTGTGGTGCAGGACCAATGAAAATGGAAAAACTGCAATGATACAACAAAAGGAACAAAAACTATAAAACAAGCAAAGGAAGAGGCAAGCAAAATAGCTGTGTGCCACATGGTTTCAACATGTTATATAAAATTTGTACATCCAAGTTGGCTAGATTACAATCACAAAAGAACTCTGACCTATTCATCTCACAACTCATCTGCTATCTTTGCCACTATTCCAAGATCAGCCCCACAATAAGAACACACATGCATCTACACAGGAAAAAAAAATGACTCAGAGGATTGAACTGAAGCCCTGCTTATATCTGTCCCAGTTAAAGCACCTACACTGGGCACATCTCCAAAGAGCGAGAACGAGAGAACAGAGAGAGAAGAGAATCAGCTTGCTTGTTCTGCCTAGTCCCAGAACCTGACATGACCTGGAAAACAAGCTCTACGAATCTGTTCAAGGTAGGAACTGCCTTCATGACCTTCCTTAGGGAACGACACAGGGCTCTTTAGCAGCGTAAGAATCCCATTTTAATCAAATACAGTTGTTCTTCATTAAACTGCTCTCAGACAGATAACAAATGTTTGTCTACAATGGCTGCATCCTAAATTGTGTAGAAACTGTGGTTTTGACAATACACACTGTTAGAATGCACCAAAACGAGATAAATCAAGATCACACAATGGTTTCTGAACCTTAATCAACGGCATCCACAAATGAAACAGTTTCTTCTTAATAATTCAGCATCATTAGCATCAAGAAAGAGCAAAGCAAGGCGATAAACACTCACCTCGATTTTCCATTACAGAATCTGCGACAGAACGATAAATGGATCCTGTAATTAAAGCAAAACAAACACATAATTACATAAGCAGGTCCATCTTTTACAGAGCCACTCATTACTAATTATAGATCATAGAATGACATCAAAAAGATTTAATAAAGCAATAAGCCACAAGAGGCTGTGCATTGGCAAAATCGGAATTCACTGTTCCAAATATATTTCAGGTTTAGAGACAAAAAATTATAAATCAAAAAATACACCACCACAATATAAAAAACCCTATAATAGAAACAAATACAATAAAATGTTTTTCCTTCTTAGGTCCATTAGAGGATTGAAAAACTTTCTTGAAAACAACAAATGGGAGATTCAAAACAGAAATGAATGTGCAGACGTACAGTGGTGAAGGTCATTGGTGGTCGTCCGTGGTCCTCTGTTCATCTATATCAAGGGTTGAGACCAGCAGACAGGGTGCATTCTCTCATCTCAAGGGGTTTCCTGTAATATAGATATAAGATGTATAACTCACTTGATCGGAGGTCAGTTGAGAACAAACATCTCTTCAAATCCTCACTCGCTGTGATCACAGGTTCAACAGAGCGATCAGTAAAGTGTGCTATCCTCAAGTACTCTCATCGTTCTTGAAAGCTTCAGTCTTAGACCGCTTCATATGCTACGAATGATGCTTGTTATTTTAATTCAAGTGTAGTCTTAAAAAAAAAAAAGAAGGAGATTCGGTGGTTCCTACTTCCTACACTGATTAGTCGCAAGTCTCACACCATTAAGGAGCCAAGAACTTCAACCAACCATTTTAAAAAGCAGGTGTCACACCTCCAGGCTGCACAATTTTTGGGACAAAACTAATGGTTTCATTTAAAATAGCACAGACAAGCTTTAGAAAAGAGCAGAAGGAATGACCGCAAATGGAAGACAGGCAATTATCTGAAAGGCGCTGATGGAAAGGATAGATAACAGGCAAATAAAATGAGCGAATGTCTAACAGATGGATACACAAAACAGACAGGGCACGTCAGACTGTAATGGACTGTCAGTAGAAGTGGAGGATGGATGAATGGAGGAGAGAGAGCTAGAGATAGAAATGCTAATGAATATCTCCAGGGGCATTGATCGATTAAACTGAATTCAGACGGACAGCAGTCTCACAGCATTTCGACTTCTGCTTCGTCACAATGAAAGAGCCCGGCTAATGTTGCATGCAGGATATGTCTTATTTATGAAAAAAAAAAAAAACAGCTGACACAAAATACAGTCAGCGCCAAACGTTTACCAGCTAAAATGAAACAGGTAGGGAGCCATACAGTGCATAGAGATTTTTATGCATAGAGAGTTTTATGTTCAGAGAGGGAAGGGTTGTCATTGAAGGGTCAACTGCATTTATACTGTATGATCGAAACTACTGTAAAAACAGTAATTTTGTGTTTTTCACAAAAAGAAAAAACACAAAGAAAAAATTATTTTAATAGAGATGCACTGAAATTAAAACCTAAATCCATTATTATCATAAATTTTGTCATAGTAAACAGCAATACTTTGTACACGTAAATTCATAAAATCAACAATTTTGCAGTTACAGTAAAGTGATAAAGTTATTGGAGCTTACTTAGGCTCAATTATAGATGCTGGTACGTCTATGTCCCTTAAAAAAACATGACCATCAGCTGAGCCTGAAGTTGAATACGGACATTAAAGGAGCATTTCACCCATTGCAACATTAATCTTTATCGAAAGTGGGTCATATATGTAGTCGAAATGTAAAAGAATTTTTTAATTTGGTGCCCTCTTGACTGAGAAAAGAGAGAAAATAACCAAGGGGCGCATTTGTATTAAAAAACTACAGGTCCCACAATGCACCACATTGCACAGCTCCGGAAGCCACACCCACTAATCCGGAACACAAGGCTAACATTATCTGTCACCGGAGTTTGAAATTCATTTCACACAAAATGTCTAGTTGGCTGTGGCGAGCAGGACGATCGAGGGTGTGGGATGTTAAAAAAGAGGACGCCGGAGGGATGTGGGATGTTAAAAAAAGAGGACTCTCACGGAGGAGCGAAAGCATAAAACGGGGAGCGACGACGGCAGATCGAGAGAAACAATGAAACAATGACAGACATTAGCCATTAGAAGTTAGCATCATTCATTGAGAGAAAATGTGTGCCTTTGGAGTTTGTATTCTTTGTAATTACATATTTTCACAGTCTTATACCTCAACGGTTTTACATCAAACTGTGACTTTCTTTACTTGAAAATGTATATTTTAAATTGACAAACATCATATGTGTAATTTAGGGCACAATTCAAACGAGATCAAAATATTTGTTGTCTCTCGCCATTGACTACCATACAATATTTTTCCGAAATAAGGTCCCATGGTGGTCAACCGAAAGGGGAGGGACTTAGGCTCTCTATAGGCCTGTAGGGTGAGTGGGTCCCACACCCTGGAATAATAATGAGCTAATGTTTGTAGTCTAAAAGATTTTAATGAAATATGACTTCCTGCTTATCGTGACGCAAAATGACGATTTTTACGTCACGATAAGCAGGAAGTAATACACTTAAATCCTTATTTCTCCAATCTCAGGGGAAAATAAGGGAATAAACCATGACGATTCAAAAATATGACTGGGTTTCTAAAGATACAAACCTTAATGCAAATGGGTGAAGTGACCCTTTAAGCAGGCAGGAATGCAGTAGACATGAGACAGGCATTGCTAGAGTTAGGCAGCCTGCTTCAGCAATGATCATTATCCCCATGCAGCCTCACATTTTTGAGGTTTCAGACACCAAAATAATCCTAAAACCATTTGGTTTGCGACTTCCTTGAGGGCTGTATGATCAAATCTAAAGCACACATTAGACTCAAACTAAAAAATAAGAAAAGTAAGTACAAATAAATAGAACATGCAAAAGAGAAGTCTTAAAGTGCCCGCTTTTGTTTTGGTAATTTAAGTTTTATAAAGAAGTTGATAAACAATTGTGGTTATTTAAAAAAAACATTACATCACCCTTGAATATAAAGCTACAGTTCACTTATGATACTGTTCTTTTAGGAAGAGAAAAGAAAATATATTCCATTTGTCTCAAAAAGTATATTGATTTTATTGTTGTGAATGTGGCCACCATAAAAAGCTTGTCTGCAGGGAGCACCATGCTGCCCCTTATGCAAATCTCATTGACAACAACATGGTATACTGCTGCGACGATGCAGTGACCAGGCAGCTGGAATACTAATACTGTGCGACATGCTCTCCAATTCATTCCTGTGAAAAAAAATCAAGCAGACTAACAATATCAAAATTGATCTTCATAAATCTAAAGCTGGGTTCACACTCTACAATTATGACCACAATTTGGTCGTCGAGACAAATTTTGAGAATCCTAAGAGATTCATCTGATTCTATGCCAAAGTCTAAAGACTTTTAATTGCAGTTTGACATGTTCACAGACAGCCGATTAATGATGACCATTGCGATTCAATTTTACCAACTGTCAATTCAAAAACCAACAGGAGCACAGACAACAACAAACCACCGATTGCGCCACACACACATCATCTTCGGTTTCAAGAAAAGCCATGATCAAAATGAATGCTAGTAATTGTTTTTGTTTGCTAGCACCAACTTCAATCCTGCATGTAAATGCAGCTAACCGTCACCAAATGTGTCTACAATAATAATGAGCAAACACCTTAAAAAGCACAAAGCAACCGCTCAGAGTATAACGTAATGGGTTTCAATCTCTTTCAAATTGCAGTGGTTATGGTGTGAATGCAGTATAATATAATTGTTTTGGTTCAGGAGGAACTGTAAAAGGTGGCTGCTGTTTATTTTTGGCGCTTTGTGACTGTCTACAACACTGATGACGTGTGATGTCTGCGCATACAGGGTGTGCGGAGGTATGAAAATAGGGGCCTGCAGGAAGACATCGTATCATTGCACTCGGATCGAATTCAATGATCGGACGCACATTTAATGGTCCTACGCCTTCCACAGACAATACAAAAAGACATTTAGACCACTTAACTTAGTGATAAGGGGTAGAACAGATCACTGTCAAGACAGATTGTTTCAGACAGTGCTTGGACACCGAATTGATTCCTTTCGCTTTATTGCCCTTGAACAGACACATACTGTACACATTCATGTCATTCATTCTCGGCAAGTATTGTCTTATGTCATAAGAACAGTTGAGAAAGAAACAGATGTTTCCGAACAAAAAGAAACTGAACACAATACAGCTTTAACAAAGATGAATCTATATTTAATTTCTACAGTGAACAAATAGTGTTATTTTACATTTAGGCTTAGTTAGTAATTTCTACACCTGAATCCTTTGTTATTTAGAATTTATTTTATTTATTTATCTTGTTCTTATTTTATTACTGACTGTTCAATTGTTTTATCAGTTAGGCTTAAAAGCAAAATAAAACTATATAATATATATATATATATATATATATAGGTGTGTATATATATATACATATATATATAGTGTATAGTGTGTAGGCTATATATATATATATATATATATATATATATATATAGTGTATATATATATATATATATATATATATATATATATATATATATATATATAATTATTATTGAGGTTTTTGGGGGTTTTTTTTGCTGATGCGAAAAATGATCTGATCTGTGGCTCAAAAACCATAAATGATCTGAACTTTTTGATCCACTTATTCTCGTTTAGAAAGGATGTTGTGACTGCGGTATCAAAACTACAGGGTAATATCGAGCAAAGCTATATGCATACATCAAATAATCAATCCTCCAATGTAATCGTAGTGTAGCCACTGCAACATACTAGCTGGTCTTTTAGGTTTCCAATCCTATCTATATTAACTGCATCTATTCAATTGAATTCTCAAAACCACAAGAGCAAGACATTCCCCTCAATATATACACTTAATATATATATATATATATATATATATATATATATATATATATATATATGCATACACTTCTGTAAATAAATGAATAATACTAAAATGTTTTATCTTCATTTAGTCATTACAACATATTACATGATAGATTCCAGACAACAGTGTAATATAAAAGAGCCTTTAAGTGAGTGTTAGATAACGGTACAGTTTATCCATAAAATAGGGATAATGAACATTCACAGTCAAATATTCAATATCAACTGATATACATCCATTACCCGACAATGTAAAAAAAATCAATAAAAAAATAAAAACAGTAATAAAAATGACCTTTTAAAATTGATAACTGATAGATGCCACTCACTGAATTAAACATTCAATTGTAACGAGGCATGTAGCAAAATTTCTCATTGCATATTGTCTGCTATTTCACACACTACTCGCATTCAATTTGAAAAATGCTGCTGCTGTGGCTTCATTCTGATGGGGAATGGCTTAAGAATATGTGCTGGATGGGCAAAAGAGCCAAGACCAAGAAAATCATTTGGAGACACTTCAGTGCCTTAACGGGGAGAGAAGATGTGTGTGTGTGTGTGTGTGTGTGTGTGTGTGTGTGTGTGTGTGTGTGTGTGTGTGTCAGATAAATCCGTTCTCACACCCCTGGACCAGATACTGTAAACTTGAACAATGTCCGGGGAACTTCCTTAAAAGGTGTATGCATGCGAAATTTACATTTGTAGTGTTTGCGAGATGAATGTAAATATGACCTGAATTTATAAAAGCCACAATAATACGAACAGAGAGTGCGCATGTTGTCATAGTCCCAGATGCAAAGAGAGTGTCACCTTACCAACCTGACACTTTGTAATACCTAACACATGCTAATCCCTGACACACAGACACACACACCCTTGGGACATGAAGTGTGAAAAAAATGATGTAACTGGTCTATTTCTTCTTTGGGTGCTTAACTCCTCTGCCTGAAAACACGGAACATGGTAAAATAAGTGTGGTACCAAACTGTTTGGGTGCTGCTGCCCCATAAATGATATAAAAGCAAAATAAAATTACATTTTAGATGGAAATACGTCGGAAGAATGTCTTTGCGAGGTCATTTCACTTTGTTTTGCACGTCACTAACGGTGAGTGTTTCTTATCATCAAATTCAGAGCAGAAAAAACCTGGAGGAGAAATACAACAGATGTTCACACTATTATTGAATCTACGCGTCTCTGTGTGAACACCAAGGCCATTCCATGCTCTGAACAAAAATACTAATAAGCCAGAAACAAAACATTCAAACAAACTCTTCATTTGGTTTTCAAGTATGGCAGTGCAAAACTACATATCTTTAAAATCGACTAGTCAGTGGTTTGCCTGGTTGACTAGACCCGGGGCATTCAAACTGGGCTCTGGCCAGAAGGTAAATAAAATAAAATAAAAAAGAATTCTAAAACTGGTCATATTTCAGGAGATTATTCACAAATTATATTATTCTACTGAAAGATGAGATGAAAAAATAAATGATGGTGTAAACTTAAAGTGCCCCTATTATATTATTTTATAGGTGCCTAATTTTATCCTACTTTTTAACAGGTTTACAAGTATCAAAAGGTAAATAAATAAATAAATAAATAAAACTTTAATTTTCTCAAAATATCCATTGCACATCAACACAAAGATTCTTGGTATCAGCATTTTTATTTAAAACCATGTCAGCCTCTGTGGCTATCTTCATGGCAAAAACTGAATTACAAAAGAGACTTTACCATAGGCTACCTGAACTTCAGCTCCAGAGGCTTCCTAAAACTCAGAGATTGTATATTGTAAAGACCATAACAATGGCGTTCAACCCAAACCTCCATCTCAAGGACGAATTGAGCAGGACGCTATAGCTTGTCGTACATAATGAGATGTTGCAACTGTAATTCCTCACCATCAACATTAACAAGAGTACGTCCATCAACAAACCGATGTGTATTTCTAATTTATTGCGTGTATTTGCGGGAACTGTATAATTAACTGCATCAATAACAGTGCACTAACACGAGCAGCACTAATGTGAATGAGTGATAACATTAAAGTTTGTGAAACAAGTCTTGCTTCACCCTTTATTGTTATTTTAAGTAGTAAAAACAACAGACAATCTGCATTTATGGACATAATTAGGGATGGGACGATTACCTGTTAAACGATAAAACCACGATAAAATATACTATTGGTTAGTATTATCGTTTAAAATTTAATTATCATTAAAACCGTATTTGATTATCGCAATTTTAATCATTCACTGTAAATCCTGTCAGCCAGTCTGAACAAACAACTTTTATTTTATAGACGAACAAGACTATTATTAAGAGTGACATTTTAAGAGATAGTAATGTATAGATACATAGACACAGATTATAGATAATGATTGTTGAAATGTTTTCAGTGTGAGCATCAGTTCTTTTTGAACACTTTCATCTAATTTTAACAAAACTATGATAATATTGATAAAACTGATTTGTATTTTAAACACCTGAAAATTGATAAATCAATTGTTAAAGGAGCTGTATGTAAGAAATATTTCAAATAATCAGAATATGGCCCTGATATGTCACTAGACATTAAGAAATCATGTTAATTTCAAATACTTATATCACTGACAACAGTACTCCAGCCAGGATACTGTCATTTAAAAAGTGAAGTTGCAGCTCTCAACTGATGTTGGTGTTATCATGTTGTGTTTTGGTCTGATACTCCACCCTCCACCGATCTACCAATCACGAAGTCAGTAGTGTTGCAGCATCCGGGTTGCCAGCTCTGCTCTAGTTACCACAGCTGCAGCTACAAACGTATTGGATAAAAAATATTGGATCCTGCCGCCTATCTGGCAACCTCGAGTCAGGGGGGAGGGGGAGGGGATACAAGCTCTACAGAGTAATTTGAAAGTGATTGCAGTACCAGTTTTGTCCACAATATTACATACGGTTCCTTTAATCTAAATTCTAACAGGTTGTGATTCTAAGGAGCAAGTTGGTCCAAATAAAGTGGTATCCCATCTTTAATAATCATTTAGTAAATTACTCTAAATGAAACCCTAGAGATTTGAGAAGCAATCTTCAACTGCACTTGTATCGCTGTGGTAATTTAACCACTGACTCTGCACATCCTCATTTTTTGGAAGTGTTTACACAGAGAATTTGCAAAATGGACATTGTTCATGTCGCGTGCAGCCAATGAAGACCATAGGTGGTCATTATGCAAATTTGTAACACATGTAATACGGAAGTAAGACTGGAATTATCAATGAGACAATGACTCGTTTGGGAGTTTAGAATAAATTCTTTTTTGAGGGACCGAGAGAGACAATAACTTTATTTATTGTGCATTTTGAACTTTGAAGACCTTTTTTTATTCACAAACAGTTATATTACACACTACATGAAAGGTACCGGTAATATCTAAAAGGCATAATAGGGGCACTTTAAAAGGAATACTTTTTAATTATTTTAAAGATTTAAAATATTTTCAATGTTAAAATTGGTCTTTCTTTATATATGAAAATATGACTTTATATTTTAGAAAGGAACATCCCTTGCGAAGGGATCAACATTCTTGGTGAACCAAAAAAGTCAGAAAACCTGTGAACTACAAGACTAACACAGACAAGCTGTCCTTTAAGAAAATACATAAAAGACAAATAGCGAGACGAAATGCAACAGACTGGAACAATGCACAAGACAAGATGCTTTAAAAAAAATAATTTCTTAACACTGATGGATGATCCAAAAATAACATGAGATGTAAAGCAGAATGCAACGATTAAAGACTTCTCTCTAAATGTGGATGGTTGCAGGAGTGGTGCTTTAAAGTAGGCTTTTATGAAGATTTTTTTAGAGCACAGTCACTTAAAAAAAAAGTACAGCAACATATGTAAATTATCAAACATTTAGTTACATTAAACTTGGACTAGTTGTTGGACCAATGCAAAAACGATGCCTGATGTCACTTAATGACTGATATAATTAAACAATGATGGAAATTGTATCAGAGCAGATGGCACGTTCAAACACATCCCCAAAGCTCGCTGTTAAGTGTGACACTACGGCACCACCCTCTCATGTACAAAACTAGGCCTACAACTTGACTGCCTAAGAATAGCATAACACACATAAAAAGTGGGTTTAGTGTCCTACATCAAACTGCCAGAGAAGTACCACTTGGTTGATTCTCCAAACTGACAGAAAAGAAGAAAGGATGACAGAAAGTAGAGTCCTCTTCTATAAACAGAACTTTCAAATCTAAGGACGAGTTCTTTAACTGGATGCGCCGATTCAATTACGTAGCACGGAAATGGGAGCAGCTGGTACGCTTGTGTGATCTTTAAATAGCATCCCACCTCTGCGTGTCAAGGCTGGCTCGTTGGTTTAGTTTTGGGCTGAGACAGCTGCCGATGGATGAGAGAAAAAATCGTTACGTGAACTAGAGGTCAATGGAGAGTTTCGATTTCACAAACTTTTGCCAACTGCATGGTGAAGACGGTATCTACAGTGAACTTACGATTCACCAATGTAACCCAAACGCAATCTTACTGTAATTTCAGAAATCGCTCTAGAAGTTGGCCTACCTCTCTAGCCGGGACCTCAACCAGAACGCAAGAGCTCCGTTGAGGGAAGAGAGACCCGTATTTCCTATCTCCAGACCGCATATCACACCCCTGGCTTCCTTCAGAATGACTGGGCAGTACTGTACGTTCCAATTCCGAACCGTCTGTACGTCATAGCCACACCTGCCCCAGAAAAGCTCCGCTCACCCCAGGGACCAGTGGCCCACATTCCAAGGAGCCCAAAACACCAGTCCGAACCAAATTCAGCCCTCCTCTCATTCCATCTTCCATAGCTCAAGAAACTAACAACACACACAACCTTGACCAAGTCGTGTTCCAAGGAAAGGACGTCAATCCTTGTTTCCTATTGAGAAACTGTTTTATAGACGTGTAGAAAAGGCACTCTACATTTCCCGCCGGTAAATTAAGATCTTGTGACTGAATCCTGATAGCTGGGAAACTGCATTTAGCGAGGAGATCTCCTAGATACAAAGCAACTCAATCAGAGATAGATGATGCGTAAGTGGTAGAGCTGAGTGGAACACATTCACAAGGCCAATTCGTAAACAGTTCTCATGTTCAGTAAAATCACTTGTTTGTAGGGTTTTTAGGACCCTTGGTTGACTATGTTTAGAAATAAATGGCAAGCCTACCTCATCCATTGCATGGCTTGAAGACATTACATTTATAATACGTAACAAGGGCAAGCTCGCTTGATTTTTCCTTGCATGTCGGCTGCACGTGTTTTGCACAAGACACACAAACCTCATGATGACCTTGCTTAACCTCATGACCTTGCTTAATCGAAAAGCTTTATCAAATACATTATTATCGACAATTAATCGATCCTTGATTAATCATCAGCATTCCTAGTACAGATCACATCATACAAATTCATACAAGATCACTCCCCTCGTAAAAAGATTAGGTTGGAAGGAAGGAACCAAAATCAAGCCTGTTTCGCACCCCATGCAAAAGCAGTACATATTTCAGTATATTAAACAAAGGGGTCAAGGTTTGGCTGGTTAACATGGTTTACATTACCTGGCTGCAGAGAGATTTTTGCCAGACATAAAATGCTTCAAACAGCAAATTATGGTAAAATGTACTACAATGGGATTTATCAAACGATCTTTTACAATATAAGCTTTTATGAAGCAACAAACTACAGAAGTAAACTTTTCACCCAGCCACTCGTTATAGTAATCTATACACTGACTGACAGTTAAAAGCTTCCCCCTTACATACTGGTGAATATAAATCCCAATGGCCATTGTATAATGTACGTGTCATTATTTTAAAAAACAAATTAATGCAGTAACCCAGAAATCACTTTATTTTCTGTAAAGCCACAGTGTGAAAGTACAACACGAACCTGCTATTAGTTACGCATACTGCTTGTGCATGCAGTGTGAAACAGACTGTAACAGAACTTACAAAAATAATTTTTAATACATCATGGACTACACATTCTCATAAGCCATCAATATGTAAAAGCAAATGAAAAGACATAATTTGCAACATAAAGGACTAGTCAATTTTATTCTATAACACCTTTTTTCTATGCTCATGGCAAGAGCTTTAGTTATTTAAAAATAAAACCTTAAGACTTGGATTAACCTGATTAAAAACCTTTTCAAACGTATCAACAGAATAAAACACTGAATACCGAACACAGAA
Organism: Cyprinella venusta; assembly: GCA_038021265.1. Taxonomy (NCBI): domain Eukaryota; kingdom Metazoa; phylum Chordata; class Actinopteri; order Cypriniformes; family Leuciscidae; genus Cyprinella; species Cyprinella venusta. The sequence goes on from CM075874.1 coordinate 25,161,178, forward strand.
TAAAAAAAAACTGTTTCTCAACAGGGTAGAAGTATTCCAGTCCAGTCCAGTAAAATATGAAATATGATATCATAATGATTCACACTTTGCTGAATTTTCTCCTGATAGCATAAATTATGTGCGTTTCTCCTTTCCGGCAACGTGTGTAAACTGGTCTATAACATCTCTCCCAAATAAACACAATTCATGTCTTTAACATCTACACATCTCTCTGCAGAAACCATTTAGATGTACAGTAAAACATCTACACCAAAGAGTTTCAACAAATTCATTTACATTTGAAACAACTATTTATGACAAAATATAACTATAGCCTAATCTTGTCATCTAGAACCACAATTTTCAACCAGGGGATCAATGTAATGGAGAAAATACATAAAACAACATTTTCATTACATTAATGACTCTAATTAAATATTTGTTAAGCGTACATTTTGCACTGCTGTGTTAGATATAATGTTCATAATCAAAGTTGTTATAAATAAAACAACATTTTAATTTGTGGCTCCTGGGTTTTCTTAATGTCTCCGTTACAATAAAAACTAAACAACCCCGATCTACAGGATTCCACTAAACACGTTCTTGTCATCACTTGTGTCCTCCTTGAGATAGAATACCAATGCGAGTCAAATAGCTGGTCTGCATTAAACACACAGAGTAACAAGAATATTTCTTAATAATATTAAATAGCTTAACAATTGTCATTCACCCTACCTTGCAACCGGCAATCCATCTCAACCTTTCACTCATGAAATTACAGCTTCACTCGAGGAATGAATGAGTGATGCTCTGATGGAGCTCCGAGCTAATCAAGTCCCCAAAACGACTCGTGCACAAAGAGCAAATCAGATGCTATAAGGATGAGATCTTCCTCAATGCTACTAAAACTGACGAGATCGGTCTCTGCATGTGATAAGGATCAGACAGACACCGGCTCTCGTAAACGGTTTCGTTAGATTTTGAGTAACAATGGACAAATAAACAGGCGGTGGATGGGAAATGCTCACTGCGAGTTGACGCGCGTGCTCGTCGCACGTATTTCAAATGGACATGGAAATAAGCGGTGATACGTTCAGAAAGCATTGGGAATGTTCTGTTTAATTAAAATGCTCCATATATGTTCCCCTTTCAGAAACCCCCGCCCGTCAACAATTAACGTTACGGATTTGTAAAAACAGCTCTTGTGCGTTGCTGAAGTCAGCTGATCATCATAACGGTATGTTCGGTCATCTTTCAGTTACGTTACCCATCCACACTAAACAGCATTTGCACCGTTTGGTGTGCTGCTTATTACATGCATTTAATGCATGGAATTTGGGGAAGAAGAAAAAAACAGAACGCAAGCGTGCAAAGATGATGGGGAGCATCACGATGCGCACAGCCCCGCTACAACTTTGATCACAAATATGAACGCATTGTTTTTTGTTTTTTTTTACTCATGATAAAAAACACATGTTTGGCTGTATTTGTGGGGGGAAAGCCTATGACGAAAAGAAATTGTTGTATGAGCAAGAGTACCTTTGTGCATAACACTTAAAAACAAAGCAGAGAGCTGAGTTTTGCATTGCAACGCTTTCTTTCCAATGCGATTAAACCTGCGTGTGCATCATCAGGTTGATAGGTAACAATTCTTACCTTGCCCTATTACGTCTAAGGCACTGGCCCTCCTCTTCCTCCGTCTAGTTTCACTTCATGTACAAGACAACACGGATACTTTTTCCTTACTCTCTTTTTCCAACCCCCATTGAAACTTTTGCCAAAGATACCGGAAACCGAAGGATAAGAAGTATGGTATTTGTAGTTTAAAGTTTGAAGAACCTTTGCCCGCTTCCATTGTCTGCCTCAACATAATTGACTACATTACCCATGAGGCGCGTCAGGGGAAAGCGAACCAATGCAACTCATTCCACTATTACAGTTTTAAATGTCGAACGCATCTGAATATTTCGTGTATTTATGCGTTTATAGTTTGTATTGTGGTGGTGTTGTAGTGAATTGTTAATGTAGAAAAAAACTACGATATCTTTTCGTTTGCATTTCGGTGTGTAACCATGTGCGCATCATTTTAAAGCAAAACTAAACAACGAAAAGTAATTTAAATTGAATGTTTTTATTCTTTTACTGATGTGTTCGCCCTGCACGCAATGTATTATGTATTCTAACAGAAATTAACTTACACTACTGAATATACCGATCATTTTAAATATTTGTCATCAATGTACTTGATGAATATGGTCTTAAATGTAATATGATACACTATATATTGGGATAAAGAGAGCATTATTTATAAAAATTAAATATATTAGGCTACCTATAAAAGTTCTTAGTCTGTGGCTGTTAGAAGATATCCACAAAACATAGTGTAGTCAGAAGCAATTGGAACATCAATGTTGCCTGTGTATTTTTATTTGTAATAAGTCTGAAGTATTATACGAAACAAAGCCTTTTCTATTTTCTTATTCTCCCATTCTGTTAGACGTAGAATGTTTAGTGGATTTTTGGGAGGAATTTTCTACCGCAGCAGCAAAACACTCATTTGAGAAAACAGGCCATGTGAAATTGGTATAGTGTGCATAAAAGTGCAAACATATCTTTTTTTTTTTTTTTAATCTAAGAACACATAGAAGAAAATCAGCCAGAGGCCTGAGAAATGGTTTTTGAATAAAAATCATAACTTTTATCTGCATGTGTTTAAAATAGGTCATCATAATAATGGTCCTTGCTAAATTATGCAATGTCACACCAGTGACAGGACTTGTGAAATTTTCAACAAAGTAGGCTATAGTGAGTCAGTTGAAATTTAATTGTGAGATAACCTTGGTAGTTAAAATGGTCATATGGCTCAAAGGATGGCTGTACTCATGGGACATGAAACCCCATGACTCCATCAGTAGTTAAGCAAGAATGTATAAAATGTATTGTATGTCAAAAAAAATATAAAATAAAAAATCGGTAGCATGCATTTACTTTTGTAAGTAGTTGAAATGATATTAAAAAAATGTTTCCACAATAAACCGTAGATTCCTAAACAAGTGCTATGTATTTGTGACAAAAATTTAGTTGAAACTTAAAACACAAAGGATTGCTGTTGTGATTAGTAGTAGGCTATGCCTGCTTTTAAGATTTTAAAAGTAAAAATCAGTTACGACTGAATATCTGCTGTTCACATTTAACTAGTCCAAAAAAATGCAGGTTTTTCATGTAAGTGTTGTCATTTGAAAGTTATTCCTGTAGGGAATATAGAATAGTAACAGAGTACTGCCATCCAGTGGAACCTCTGGAGAAGTGCTAATAGGGGGACTTTTTATAATAATAATAAAAAAGAATAATTTGTAAAATAGTGTTGAAATAAACTTGGGGAAACTCCTATGCAATATCACGTGTTTCAGGGAGCTTTCCTGGTTAATTTATAACAAATTACATTTTTTTTAATCTTCCAAACAATTTTCAAATCCATTATTGTACCGATTCCAAAAAAAAAAAAAAAAAAAGACCAATTGTCCCCACCACTTTTTAAACATCTCGTGGCATGTAAATCAATTAAACATTTCCAGTTAACTATAGCAGAGCATTCATTTCATTTGTTTGTTAAATAAGAGGCAATATAGCGAGCTGAAATGTGTTGTTTTAGAAATTGCCTTTTATCAAAATAGGACAGTATGTAGACAGTAAACAAATTAGGAGAAAGGATCAGGAAAAGTCCAAGAGCCAAGATTCAAACCCGGGTCCCCCAAAGCTCAACAGATGTCAGCAAGCTCCCCACGAGGCTATCAACAACTTTTACCAAGCATCAGTTTTGTACATTTTAGAACCCTAACGTCGGAAGTCAGTAAACTGAACTGGAAACAATGCAAATCAAACAAGAACACAACCCAGAACAGTGGTGACACATTCATTTAGGAAGATCATTATGATTTTCGCATTTGAATCGGTTTGAATTTGTCAAATGCCCTCAACTGCTTATCTATTGCACATCAGTAATGAAGTGAGGAACATTTTACATAAAATTGACATATTTTGCATAACTTCATTTGGTAATCCAGACTTATATATGTGATATGTGATATTTTTTTTGCGAAGTCATGCATGATAATTTTATAATTCTTACCCAACATGACAAATCAAAGTTCATCTTCTACCAGCTGACAACGCCTTGAATGACTGAGGCAATAACAATAGTTTTAAATGATAATGATTCAAGGTGTACAAGGTGTTATACAAAACAAGGTGTTATGCATATTGAAAAAGGTAAAATGTGAACTATGACACATTAATGTAAAGCTACATTTAAAAGCTCGACATATTCTGAGACAAATGTACTGTTTTCCACTTGTGAAGGCTAAAGTGGTATTTCAGAAAGCTAAAGACACCTGACACAAAGGATACAAACTTAACTCAAAAATCCAAGGAGAAATTTATAGAAGTGAGCATAACATCCATCAATGAACCACCAAAGCTGGAAGGGCGGGGATTGGTGCAAATCCTCTGCCATTCCTGGCGAGAGGTCGAAAAACTCAACCCATTAATCATGGAACTTCGAAATGATGATCCTCTGTTTGTTTCACATTTCAGACTAGAACAATGGCCGATAATGTTAACATTATTTTGTCCAGTAATAATCAACCATGGAAATCGTTTTCCACTAGCTAGTGCCTCTCGTGCTAGACAGCCTTTCGAAGCTGCATTGCTGTTTGCTAATTGCTTATTGTAAAGTCATTGAGGCTACTGGTTCTGCTCTGATAAACAAATGCACACTTGTGTCTTCCCCATCCTATAGGGAAAAAAAATATCACTCCCCAGATGTAGATCTAAATTTTGCTTCATTTCGCTCGAACATTTAACGGCGTAGACATACACGCGTACAGCTCAAAATGCGTATAGATAACACGCCACTTTACTTGAAAATGGCGTGTATGTTTACGCAAAAGTCATGATGTCATGTTGCAAAATCAGGTACAACCTCAGATGAACAACAACACATGACATTACACCATGTCGCTATTTATTTAACAAAAGCTAGGCCAAAATGAAAAAGCCATTTTACAAACTAATGTTTCCATAGGAATTAAAAAGTAGCAGATTATACAAGGCACTGCTAATCTAATGTCTTTGATTAATTGATCATCAGCAACCGTGACCAATTCTACAGAAGTAGAAGTTTTGGCAGTTTTTTAACAAAATGCCAAGGAGGAAAGACATCAGCAATGATCTTAGAGATGCAATTGTTACTACCATCAATCTGAATAGGGTTATACCGCCATTTCCAACAAGTCCGCTTTCTACAGTGAGAAAAATGATTTACAAGTGGAAAACATTTAAGAGTTGGTTGAGTAGGAAACTTTGCATATGCCTGCAAAACTTTTGTGTTCTTTGCGAGTGAATAACAAAAAAGAACAAAACCATTTGCGAGAAAACACAAAAGCATTTTTTTCTCTCCTATATCATTTTTTTCTTCACCATATCCTTTAAGGGGCTTCGCAGGTTCCACAGCTAATGTGTGCAGTTTTTTATTTCCTCTAAAAGACTTTTCTCTTGTCAGTAAAGTTTTTTTTTATTACAGTATTTTTTCTGCCGTCATTGTTTTCCTTGGATTTTCTACTTAGTTCCACCCAAATTTATGCTTTTCTTGGATTATTCCATCTTTTATAGGCAACCTTGGTTATTCTATTAGCAGTTGGTTTTAAATTAATCATATTTGTTTTAGTTCAGGACTCCATATTCCAGGTGTCTGAATTCAAAAAGCCATTTTTTAAGATACGATTGATTCGATTAAGGCCTACTCCTGATTTAATTTAAACCCTGTCCAAGAAACCGCCTTGTAGTGTATCAGATTGCTGATGTGAACAGTGTCATAGACCGCATGTGGATACTTGCTGAAGAGCCTCCTCCATTCTGTTCTATTAATAGCCCAGTAATAATGCAGCGACTGTGTAGCAAGCATAATGTGCTGGAATATCTGTTTAGTGGACAAATTCTTGAGGTCTCTCTACCACACAACATATACTTTTTTCCCACAGATGTCCATTCCTAAAATATGTGAATAATGTGCTCTCTAGGTCAGTTTCAGGCTTGAAAACATTATTTGACCCAAAAATTCCTCACAATGAAATGCCTCAAATCAATCCCAGATGCTATCCCCTTGCACCTGCTGCTCCTCGTCCACACCCCAGGGTTTATGCTCCGAAAACGACAAAACATGCACATTGGTGGGTGGCATTTTTATACATGGGGAAGGGAATTCTTTCTGTTCTCACAGTTTTTATTTAGAGTTCTGCCATATGTTCACTGTAAAAAAAAAAAATATGCAGGAGGGTGTTATAGCTTAATATATATATATATATATATATATATATATATGAGTACATTCTGACTACACTACCTATTTATTAAAAGTAATATCTGCAACATTAAAAGAATGAGTAAAACATACCCCAATATATTAGTTCAGTGGTCACAAATTGATTCCAAAATCACAAATCATTCCTTGTGTCTTAAAGGGATACTCCACGCAAAAATGAAAATTCTGTCATCATTTACTCACCCTCAAGTTCTGTATGAGTTTCTTTATTTCTTTCTGAACACAAAGGAAGATATTTTGAAGAACGATTGGAACTTTGGCACCATTTACTTCCATAGTATTGTTTTTTTTCTACTATGGAAGTCAATGATGCCAAAAAACTTGGTTCCAATCGTTCTTTAAAATATTATCCTTTGTGTTCAGCAGAAGAAAGAAACTCATACAGGTTTGCAAAAACTTGAGGGTGATCACATATATCAACATCAGCACCGGTACAACAACACTTTTGCTATTTCATGCATCTTTAAAACGCACATATACTTGAAACTTTTTAGCACAAGGGTGTCACTAGACTCTTTTTACTGGGACACGAGACCCAGTTAAATAATATTAAATAACTTCTTAACGGAAGTACAATCTATTTAAAACAAATCTAGAAAATCTGTTTTTATTAAACTGACAAAAACGAAATGTACAGGTAAATGTAAAAAAAAAAAGGTCGCTATTAAGGAAAACATAACAACAATTAAACCATGAATAAAGCATGAATGAAAGTATACAGTGACCAGGGTCTGTAGTGGAGCTTGACAGCCCCTGGACATTAATGGTGATAGGGAGCATACATTTTCCCTTTTTGTGTTCAACAGAAGAAAAAAAATCATATGGGTTCAAAACAACACAAGGATGAGTAAAGGATGATAGACTCATAAGTTTATTCCTTTTTAACAGCTACTGATAAATTAGCCTGCTGGTATGTTTGCATAGAGGTGCAATAGTGATTTACTGATAGTCGGTTCATTAATTTCATTTACATCAAACCCTCAACTGCAGGGCGAATAAAAAAAGAGAGATATGTCAGACACCAGACAGCACAAATGTATGGAAAGGTACTTATCTGAAAGGTAATTCTGTAATTAGGAAGAACTGTTTGTTTGGGTTATAAAGGAAATAGCAACTTCCTGTTGTGGAGACTCACACGTGAGCGAGAAAAGTGAAAGGGGTTGATTGAGGCCAGTGCCACTGTATACAGTATAAACACTGGCTTTGACAAATGTCCCAAATGCTCTGGAATGACAACTTAGCTCCTGCTTCCCAAGAGGGACTGTCAAACAGGGATCTGACTAATGATGTATCTTAGACAAAACTGTACCACAGGGACAAGCGACGGGTGTGAGCAGAGTCTAAAATTAACCTTTTTCCTCATCTGCTAAAATTACTGGCAAAATGAGAAAACTTACTGCCATGAAAATGTTGCATCACTTTAATATACGAGTTCAGAATGGCTGTGAAACATAAATAAATAAAGCTAAATCTCTGACAATAAAGTTTCTCCTGAACTAGGGCATGGGCAATATGGCCAAAAACAGTAACAGTAGATACAAATCGCATATAAGCAATTACTGATATCACGCTGCTGCTACTACGTGAACACATCATCTGATTATCTGGTTATCTCATGATGTTATCTCAGTGCAGTATCTTAATCAGAGAGTTTTTGGATACAGAAAACTTTGACATCTGATGGTTAACCCCAGGTTAGAAGCAGAAACTTCTCTGACATGCAGGGAATTAAAACAGCAAATTAAGAACACAACATTTAAATTTTCTTCCTATTGTTCATGCTTGCAGCTGTGACCAAGGAGAGAAAACGTGCCAGTTTTATGCTTTCCATTATCAACCACCATCTACTTCATTTAGCTTCCTCTTATTTACCTCTGAGGTGCCTTTCCTGACATTCTCCTCACTCTTGATGCAGTGGCAATTGGGATGGAATGTGTAAAGGCATCCTGTTTTTCGAGTGGGAGAGACATTAAGGCTGAGCTCAAGGGAGAGATGGACGCTACAGCGGCTGCCATTGTCTCAAATGTCACTATTGTTGGAGGCATAAACCTTGTGACCTTGTAATTCATTGTTTGTGTGTTCAAAAGAAATGGCATCTCTGTTGAAATAAAATAAAAATAAGACAATTTTGTACTCATCCCTCATCCCACAGCTGCAATTAAGCATCACAAAAGTATCATAATACCTTTATTCTGTGATAACCTTTCCATTCATTGCACACCACGGTTTACTGTTGTTGCATCATCATTTCCTCAAAAATGATCAATTCAAATGATTAATTGAATAGATTTGGCACAAATGAATCGTTTGCTCATGAACGTGCCAAGGAGGTAGAAGTCAAGTCAAGATTTGCAGTGAAAAACTTTCAAAAAACTTTTGTTTGTCACATAAATCTGTCATGTGACTTCAGAAGACTCAGAGTATAGTGTACGAGTCATATACTTGTATAAAAAAGTACTTATATTTAAACAAGTGTCCAGTAGAAAAAAAAAAAGATAAGGGTGAGTAAATAATGAAAGTTTTATTTTTTATTTTTGGGTGTAAAGTTTCACTAGGGCAGCTTTGCTCTTAAAACATCTCAGGTTCTTTTACTCGTGTTGCTCAATATTTGGCAATTACAAGCAATTTATAAGGCTTCTCATGCCAGAACAATGACGTAATGTTGAAATATTCGTTTTCCTTGGTATTGTGCTCAGGTAAATTGCAGTTATCTCACCATCAGTCATTGCGGCCCATTTATGTGGCTGCATTTCTCACTCGTACTAAACGCATTTAAAGGAGCAGACATAGTGAGAGACCTTGAGGCAATAAATGTTGTACATTTGAATGTCTGCACAGGAATGATATACCTACAGCAGACCTGCAGACATAACAATGAAGTGTGCAAGTTTTTTTTTCAACTTAGATGAACCACAGTCTTAGACTAAAAATAAGAATAGCCTACAATTTGAGAATAAATACTCGGGATAAGGATAAGGTCTTAGATTTTGGAAACTAGCCTTGCAGTATGTGCAGTGTTTGCCAATATAATCTATCATGACAGGAAGATGGAAACCAGGACTGTTCTCGCATGGCTATTGTCTACACTGTTTCTTTCCCATGCGCCTGTAAGCTTCCTGCCTATTTCACCTGTTCCACAATATCTTTCACATTACAACAACATGTCAAAGTGTTCAAACTAATTAATTTTCAACCATGTACACACCCTTTGAGTTCTCATGCCAAGATATTTTGTCAACCGACCGAGGAATAGGCAGTGATCCAGGGCAATTATACGAACCTACGTATGCAAGAGATAATGCCAAGAATGTTTGAACAACATGAAGTGTAATTGTGGGCTATTTCTTTATTTTCATACATTATCTGATAATGTCCAACTTCTGCTGGTGAAGCAGAGAAAACAAGACTGTGGGGTTACAGAGTTCAGTTGGACACAGAATTTGGGAAAGAACAGAAATATAATAATAACAGGGATTTTAAGATTAGCATTTTTGCTAACAACACATTTGATAGGTCATAGAGTATATTTGAAATAGAATAAATACATCACTTTTGGAAAATATAAATTTCATCATAATATAAAACATAACCATATTGCTGATATACAAAGAGCAATCTATTTCTATTCTTAGCCAACTGAGTAACTTAAAATGATAAATTATTAAATTTAAGAGCACAAAGTTAATCATAAAGTTCATACATCTGTTTACACTACATTGTTAGCTCTCTAAAATGTTCCAGTCCTATTCAATAAATAGGAAAGGACTCCAGGAAAGTTTTTTTTTTTTTGGTAAGTTTGAAATATATTGTCTATCTGTGTTCATAACAACAGATTGAACAACATAACGTGAATAACATAAGTGTTATAGGTGGATTGATGTGAAAACAAGTGCACAGTCCAAAAGCGGTCAACCTTTATATGCGGTATTCTCAGAAATATCTCATTATTATGTTGACTTTAAAAAAGATCCATGCAGAAAACACTAGTATTGCCGTTGACCAGGTTATGTTGTAATTTGCATGTTGGTTCCCAGCATGGATTGCTAGCTTTTTTTTTTTTTTTACCAAGACTTTTGAGCAATCTGCTTAACCAAAAAGACTATGCTGGTCAACTATCTTCACTGCTAAGACTTGCATGGCTGTCCAACCTGGATCCAACCTGGCCAAGAAAAATGAAAATTACATATCACACCCCTATATATTTTCGTTGAAGAAAACATTCCAACTTAAATGCTCCTGAATGGGTTGGGTGTTTAAAAACCTATTTGGTGTATCCCAAGATGCCGCCCATTTAGGCATGACATTTAATTTGAAACTATTGGTTGTCTCAGCTAAATATGTAGGCTAATTAACTCATAGCTACTAGCTTGGTCATCTTTTGTCTATCCTAAAATGTTATATATATTTCATATTATATATATATTTATATATATGGTGAGTTCCAATAGTACAGATAAATAGTAGAAGTACTGCAGATTCTCACATTCAGTGCTCTTCGCCTGTCTCTTTTATCTCTGACTGTTCAAACTTGGTGTTTTGGACTAGCTATGATCCTGTCAGATACCTTTAGCATAGCCACTTAGCTAACATCCTGTTTGCGTTACAGGACTGTCAATAACACCTAACCCTCTTTTGTGCAGTCCCAGTGTTCAGGTCTGACTTGCCTTCATCTCTCCTATTCTGTCTTAAACATGCTTCAAAGGCTCTGTTTCCACAGTACTGTCTATGGGGAACGGCGCTTCCAGATCGCAGCGTATATATGTTCTGCTGCCCCAGGTTGCACAAGGGTCATTTTTTGTTCAAGTGCTCGCACTCCTATCTCTCCTCCAGGTAAGTTTTTCATCTGTAGCCAGGTTTGGATGACTTTTCCATGACCCTTGCTCTAGCCCTAACCAGGTTCCTGAAAAGTCAGATGAATTTACTGTAAGTAATGGTGCTAATGAGGGCACAATCACAGCTCTTTCAAAGAATAAGGTGTGTAAATTATAATACAAGAATTACATGATTTGTGCAATGTGGCCTTACCTAAGGAAGGTTATGGCATCTGACCGAGCCCCAAGGGAGGAAGACTTCCCTAAAACCAGAACTCCTGGACTAGCATTTTCAGAGTTATTTGGGCCAGTCAGGTGATCTGATTTGGGTGTTTCCTGTTTTTCATGCACAGGTTCAGATGGGTGCACCAGCATGATGGCAGGGTTTTCAGAGCTTAGAGAAATGTACAAAAAAATTGTCAAAATACACTCTTTGCTATAAAGGGATCAAAATAAATTCTGGATTGTTTTAGATGACTACTAAAATGGCTAATAAATCCATTTCAAAAAGTGTTGAGGAAGCTACTTCAAACAGCAACAACATCTCTCTGCCAGCGACATACTGGGCATTTCTAATCATTTAGTCTGCATTTGGTAGCTAACTATACTGAGGTTACTTTCACCCAAAAATAAACATTTCTCTCATTAAATACTCGCGGCTCGCCCACATGTCGTTCCAAACCCAATTCGTTAAGATATCCACATTGGAGAGTCATATTTTCTAAGGAAAGTGGTAAATTATGTTGGTCCTTGCACAAACAAAGCACTTACATCATTTTATAAAATTGAGTTTAAACAAGTGGAGTCATATCTGGGCCTTGAAAATGGTAATTGTGTAGGCTGTCAATAGAGGGACAGAAAGCTTTCGGATTTCATTAAAGGATCTTCATTTGTCTTCTGAAAATTGTCAAAAGTCTTACGGGTTTGGAACGTCATAAGGGTGAGTACTTAATGACAGAATTAGTATTTTTGGGTGAACTTGCCATTTAAGAAGTAAATTCATATAACTGGGACTGTCCAATGTTATATATGAACATTGACCATTGACAAAAGTTTTACCTGGTTTTCTTAGGAATCAAAAAGAAAGTAGTTCAGTTTTTTGTGGCAAGATCAATCTATCTTCTATGTGGTTGTCATCAACAGATTACAACCACATAACTGCATAGTTTATGAATACATTACAGTGGTCAAAAGCTGATAATGGATAAGACTGCTTTATTGACTATGCAGCCTGTCATGATGACAAAGTTTTTCCTTGTGAGTTCAAATCGCGGTCATATCCTGAAAGCCTTTACTAAAACTCTGATTCATTAGATGAAACTCTCTTAGTAACTCCAATTCATAAACACTTCACTTGTCATATCATCTGGATTCTCCAACTTTGTTTGTCTGGTATCACCTCACACCCTAATGACAACTCCGCACCCAAAAAGAGCACACCCTTACAATAAAAAATAGCCTTCCAAAGAAGAACACTAATACGCATGGACGTTAATTGACGTGAGATGGAATTTACCTGTAGTGGCAGAAGCTGTTGCATGTCCGATCTGCAGGGTTGGTGCAGAGGCAGCGGCCTGTAGACCTACGACGGCGAGCCAGCGGACTGCCCAATCCATACACAGTAGTTTTACTGTAGAGGAGACACGCCGAGAGCATCCAGTCATTGATTAAACTGTCACCGTCTCACAGGTGGGACGTTTGCCATTACATTCTTAAAATAATAATCTTAGTTAAAACCTTGAGTAATATTGACAAACTATATTTCATTTGAAAGCTTACAAGCTCTAGTTTCCATATTTGGTGACTGCTTTTTAAAATAAATTACAGAGGAGCCACAATTTATTAATTTGCAACAATAATATTTTTATACTCCTAAGGCGTGTTCAGACCTTTATTTTGAAATAGCAATGAACATAAACAAATGGTAGAAACCAGTTTGTTTAGCAAAAAAAAGATAGCATCCATTCAATTATTTAAAAAAAAGATCTAAAAATGTTTTAAATAAAAAAAATCAACATTTGTGATGTGGCAGCAGCGTGCTATAGCACACATTCGTGTTCTTTGTATGTTTCTTAGCTACCCTATCTCACGACCAATGCGTACGAATTCGTACGAGTGATTCAAAAGTGGCTAATTCGTACTAATTCATACGACCTCACTCGTACGAATTCGTACGAATTGCCTAAACCCACGTGATGGTTATGTTTAGGGGCGGGGTTAGGGGTAGGTCAATCGTACGAATTCATACGAATTGGCCAATTCGTAAAATATGTACGGTTTCACAAAAATCGTACTAATTCGTACGAGTGAGGTCGTACGAATTGTTACGAATTAGCCACCTCGTAAAATTCGTACGAATTCCCGTGAGATCGGGTTGTTCTTAGAGGTTGAATTCATATCGAAATCTGCTAAACTTCCCATACTACTTCTGAATAGGATCTCTACTTCATAAATTGTATGAAAATTGTGGAAATAATGGTTCAAATCGTTTAAAAACACATATGGAAATGTAGGTTGTCATCTAGTGAAAAAGTCTGCGCCCAAACAAAATCTTCCTGAAAGCTCAATTTTTGAGATATCAACCTAAAATTTTAAACACAACTTGTACAGATTTTTGGCTTTGATTTTTCTGCAATTTTATTGTAGCCCAGGTTTTGAAAATATATATATTTTTTTATAAAATATTAATAATATTTTTACATTGTACATTTCCATAAACTCAAACTTCCATAAAATCTGCCAAATGTCTTCTGTAAAACGTGACCAATCTTACGTCTATATTCCAAAGCATTCTTGAACTACAACCATTTAAGTGCAAAATTTGCATTTTCATGTCTATTCAAAAAAGGGGGGTGACACTTAACAAGTTAACTCATCAGAAAGGAATAAACCACAATGGGACTTTGTACTGTTTTAAGCATGAGAATTGTAACCAGTGTCAACAGTGTTCTAGATAAAAAGCAATAAAATGCTCAATAACTCAAAAGTGAATCTTTTTGAATGATATAAAAGCATTCTCAAGTCACAAGGGTGCACTGGCCTACTGGAACAGATATGTATTCATATGTCCATGATGTTTCTTTTCACAGAGCTGAGCCTCTAAAGTGTCTTTGTTTTGGTTGAACTTAGTTTATCAGGTTAAGCTGTGCATAGGTAAGCACTCACCTTGGTGTGTTCACCCAGATGATATCCAGATGGCAGAAATAATGGCATTCGGAGTCCAGCTGGTTGTTGCAGGAGCAGCGTTTGCTCCTGACCCTATGGGTTTCAGACGGGTCACTCGGGTCAGTCTGGGGTAATAGAGGCAACCCCCAGCCTATAGTAAAGGAATATATTGCGGTTCATCAAACTTGCCAAATTCATTCTGGGCCAAAAAGCTCCAGCAGAGAATATGGTTGAGTCTCAGAGACATGATGTGCCTCACCACATGTTATTATTACACTTTTATTGTTTTAGTTTATACCTCTATTCTTTCTCACTGGTCGTTATCTAATGTAATAACATCTCAGATGGTTGATCTTAACGAGGCAATTTTAAAGTTCAAAGCTATTCACATACGTCTTTGCTGAGTTGTCAATTTTGGATTTAATTGGCAATGCTGAGATTTGCATATATTGTTTGACATGTGTTTAAAATAATAATCTATTATGTTGTCATTTTATTAGGTGCAAACAAATTAGAGTTTAAATATTTATTCTAAACAGTCAAAATAAATGTACAAACCTAAAGATTTTTCTCTGATAATGAACTTTGAAAATACAAGTAAAGCTACTTAGAATTGAACAAATACTTATGTTTAAAAATCAGTCATTTATATAGGCCTATGCCATATCCATTCTCTTTATCATTAAATAAATATAAACACATATAAATCCCCCAAAATATATAATACAAACACAAAAATGTTTTACCTTCATGAAGAGTTGTGCACAAGGTAAAAATGAAGATCAGAGTAATTCTTGATTCCATGATGCACATATGTTTCAATACAAAGAATACAGTGCAAAGCAATTCCAATAGATCTCCCTCTGCTGCAGGTGCTTGTCTAATGTTGAACCGTCCTGTCCCGTACTTATAGTGTGTATGACATGCACCTCCCCCAGTTACACAACTAGCTTGTCTTGCACCCTGATATACACAAGAATCTCTGCTGCCTCCTCGCCCTCGGCCAGCGGGTCACTGGATTGTTTGGGTGGAACAGACCTGAGGTCTAAGACAATGATGATTGAGAGTAAAAAAAAAACTTCATCTTTCTTGCCTCGTATTAAACAATGTGGATCTTAACTGACTAATGGGACTCGGGGGTGAAGGAAAAGAGGAGTCACAGAGTATATCAGCGATTTGCTGCTTTGCATGAATTCTGTTGTATGCACTTTGCAGGGAAAGACAGTGTCCCATGGAAAGAAGGAATGTTCTGGTGGGTCGTTCCTGTCTGTGAGGTCCAGGTGTGGGTAGACAGTGTGGAAAGTAGCTTCCTGTGCCCTCTGGTCACTATTTGTTTCTGATTACACAAATTAGTCACAGATATGAAAACATAATTCAAAATTCATTTGACTATTTTGTGTTGCCGCATAGAGGGCAAGCATTAACCAATACATTTCCTTCAGATATTAAATAGCTGCTGTGGCACTTTTTATTAAAAAATGAGATAAATTTATGAATCAGCCTACATTCGATTGCAGTATAAATCATTCACTTAAGCCACTTGTGATATTTCTAAAATTCCAACTCAAATTATTATTACAGTAAACTAAAACGAACATTATTTTGTCACTTAAAAAATAAAAGGAATAAAATCTAACTGAAATCAAATATAGTAAAACTTAAATTTATACACTTAATTAGCATTTTCGTTTGTTTAAACTTGAGGTACTAAAATAAAACAATTTTTTGTGTGTTTTTAGTAATTGTTGGTTTGTTATGTTTGAGTTGCTGAATAGCCTAGGCTATTACACAGTAGCCTAAACTATGAGAAAACGATAACGTCAAGTTTTTCAAAAAGAATCGTTACTTTTTCAAAAAGAACAGTGTAATAAAATAATAATGTAACAAATGTATAACAACATACATTTAATTTAAAAAAACATATAATTACATTGTAATACATGTATAGGACTGTAACAAATGTATTATTACATTTTTTAACACTAATTTCAAAAAGAATTGCTACTTTTTTCAAGTAGAATCGCTACTTTTTGGAAAAGAATCGATCCTTTTTCCAAAAAGAATTGCCATTTAAAAAAAAAAAGTCTTAAAAAAAAAAAGAATCAGTATGTTTTCAATTGTTTGATTACAAGTCACAATCATGAGGTGCTCAGCGTAACAAAACATTAAACTAAAATGCATAACAACCTTGAAAAGAATCGCTACATTTCTCGAAAAGAATCGCTACATTTCTCGAAAAGAATCGCTACATTTCTCGAAAAGAATCGCTACATTTCTCGAAAAGAATCGCTACATTTCTCGAAAAGAATCGCTACTTTTTTTACTCCAGAAGTAAACAGTGTAGCTGACTTAATGTTTAGCTGTCAGAATGTTTATTTTTAAACCAACATTTTAAACCACTCAAACTCGGCACTGCACTTACTCGTGCCAGTAGCAAGACACATGTCAAGTTTGAAATCCATCGAACTTAAGGTTTACTATATTTTACTTTAGATTTAGTTTATTATTTTTTCAAGTAACAAAAATGTTAGTTTTAGTTAACTGAATTAATAATTTGGATAAAATACAGCCTGGATAAAATATAAATATATAAGTTATTTTGTTTCCCTCTTTAAATCACTATTTAAGCTACATCCCATTGTATGAATAACCATAAATGTTCAACAATTGAGTGCCACTGCACTGTCAAAGAAATCTGCCTTACGGGAACTGGGGATGAGCAATATTCATCAGTAGATGAACTGTTGGGTTTCCGTGATGGTTTGCCGTGACCCGTGCAAAGATAAGACATGGGGCACAGAGCCTCGCAGGTATCGGACCGAGTTTGCAAATGCAGCCCCCTAGCGTGGGATGTGCTCACATTGTCCATTGACAGCACTTATGGAGAGTCACCGGTCATTGTGGCTGATGCAAATGCATCATAACACCATCTCACCACATACTTTGATTAGCATGTCTTATCATTTGTATCATAAACCAGAGATGCGAGTTTGCTAAAGCACCTCTCTAATCGCTGCATAGAAAAGTCCCTTGTGCTGATAGGAATATCAATATGAAAATCTTATTGAATTAATCAGTGCTGGATGTACAGATTGCATATTATCCCACACTCAAATGGAAAGATTTTATGACCTGCGAATTTTTCGTATTACAATGGACAGAAAACTTTAAATCACTTTTACAATGGACAGAAAACTTTAAATACCCCCCCCCCCCCCCCCCCCATGCATGCATTTAAGCTCATTTGCCTCAAGTTTAATTTTTTTTCTCTCATATATATTATTTATGAGCAAGAAATAAGCTTTAGCAGACATATGCTGAAAGTTTTCTTCTCCGCGCTGCCAAATCTTCTGCAGACGGGTGAAAGAATGTGCGACACTGTGGAGGAAGTCGCTGCAGAGTGATAGAACACATTCCTCTGCATTCCACAGACAGAGGAAATGTGCTCATCCCTCCAAAATCCTATCATGTTCTTTCCGGTCTCTTCCTTGAGCTTATGTTCTTCAGAGAGCTGCTCTGAGGAGTGGAGCGGAGCTGTGATTAAAGACACTTGTTACATTTTTAGCTTTACCGTCCTTGAAGAACAATAGCAAGAGTGAAGATTTTAGTGCACAACTCTTTCGAAGACTTAACTGTGTATTGGCCAGACCTGTCAAATATTGCTTATTAACTCAACTTATTACTTATTAACTTATTAGCGATTTCTTAATGTGCTGCAGTTTAATGTCTTTTGCTTCTCATGTACCTTAAAATCAGTATTTCAGACGCTTTTGACCATGTGTCAACATCCGACGCTGATGGCACCCTTTAGCGTCAATAGACCATTTCAAAAGATGTAAACAACACTGGCCCAGAAGCACTTCCTGTTTCAGTTTTTTAACACTACATGAAAGCTAGGATAAAATACAACCAACAGAACATTTAAAACTGAATCAAAAAGTTAAACAAACATCTTTAAGAAGTTTTCTTTACATGTGAAATAAAGAAAACAGTTACAAACTGAAACAGGAAGTGCTTCTGGACCAGTGTTGTTTACATCTTTTGAAATGGTCTATATGAGACGCGCCTCCTAGTGGTCTAACCCGACCCCAGACCTAAACTTACCTGCGTCATCTAACTGAGGTTGCCATGTGCATCGGATTTAGACGCACGGTCCAAAGCGTCAGTGAGATGACACCCTAGGATGAGCATCATCTAACTGACGCTAAAGGTTGCCATGTGCGTCGGATTTAGACGCATGGTCAAAAGCGTCAGTTAGATGACGCCCTAGGATGAGTGTCATCTAACTAACGCTAAAGGTTGCCATGTGCGTCGGATTTAGACGCATGATCAAAAGCATCTGTTAGATGACTCCTAGGATGAGCATCATCTAACTGATGCTAAAGGTTGCCATGTGCATCAGATATAAACGCATGGTCAACAGTGCCAGTTAGATGACGCCCTAGGATGAGCGTCATCTAACTGACGCTAAAGGTTGCCATGTGCGTCGGATTTAGACGCATTGTCAAAAGCATCTGTTAGATGACGCCCTAGGATAAGCGTCATCTAACTGACGCTAAAGGTTGCCATGTGCGTCGAATTTAGACACATGGTCAAAAGCGTCTGTTAGATGATGCCCTAGGATGAGCGTCATCTAAATGACGTTAAAGTTTGCCATGTGCATCGGATTTAGACGCATGGTCAAAAGCGTCAGTTAGATGACGCCCTAGGATGAGCGTCATCTAAATGACGTTAAAGTTTGCCATGTGCATCGGATTTAGACGCATGGTCAAAAGCATCTGTTAGATGATGCCCTAGGATAAGTGTCATCTAACTAACGCTAAAGGTTGCCATGTGCGTCGGATTTAGACGCATGGTCAAAAGCATCTGTTAGATGACTCCCTAGGATGAGCATCATCTAACTGATGCTAAAGGTTGCCATGTGCATCAGATATAAACGCATGGTCAACAGTGTCAGTTAGATGACGCCCTAGGATGAGCATCATCTAACTGACGCTAAAGGTTGCCATGTGCGTCAGATTTAGACGCATTGTCAAAAGCATCTGTTAGATGATGCCCTAGGATAAGCGTCATCTAACTAACGCTAAAGGTTGCCATGTGCGTCGAATTTAGACACATGGTCAAAAGCGTCTGTTAGATGATGCCCTAGGATGAGCGTCATCTAAATGACGTTAAAGTTTGCCATGTGCATCGGATTTAGACGCATGGTCAAAAGCGTCAGTTAAATGACGCCCTAGGATGAGCATCATCTAACTGATGCTAAAGGTTGCCATGTGCGTCGGATTTAGACGCATGGTCAAAAGCGTCTGTTAGATGACGCCCTAGGATAAGCGTCATCTAACTAACGCTAAAGGTTGCCATGTGCGTCGGATTTAGACACATGGTCAAAAGCGTCTGTTAGATGACGCCCTAGGATGAGCGTCATCTAAATGACGTTAAAGTTTGCCATGTGCATCGGATTTAGACGCATGGTCAAAAGCGTCTGTTAGATGATGCCCTAGGATGAGCATCATCTAACTGATGCTAAAGGTTGCCATGTGTGTCTGATTTAGACACATGGACAAAAGCGTCAGTTAGATGATGCCCTAGGATGAGCGTCATCTAACTGACGTTAAAGGTTGCCATGTGCGTCAGATATAGACACATGGACAAAAGCGTCAGTTAGATGATGCCCTAGGATGAGCGTCATCTAACTGACGTTAAAGGTTGCCATGTGCGTCAGATATAGACACATGGACAAAAGCGTCAGTTAGATGATGCCCTAGGATGAGCGTCATCTAACTGACGCTAAAGGTTGCCATGTGCGTCAGATTTAGACGCATGGTCAAAAGCGTCAGTTAGATGACGCCCTAGGATGAGCGTAATCTAACTGACGCTAAAGGTTGCCATGTGCGTCGGATTTAGACGCCTGGTCAAAAGCGTCACTTAGATTACGCCCTAGGGATGAGAATGCATTGCATTTCAAGAAGCCATGTAATGAGTTTGATAATATGCAGTTAGACATTAATAAAGAAGGGGAAATGACTCCACTGTCCTTAACTTATTTGGGGTTTTGGCACTATTATAAACAGGTTAAAAATACTTACAACATAGAAGAATATATAATGATTAAATATATTTATGAAACCAGCGAAAATGTTCAATGACTAATAAAAAGTCATATCTAATGTACAATCCTCATTTTATGTCAATTGATAGGTTCACATGAAACCAAATAAAACATTTAATGATTGGAAAATCCATTTGCTCTTCCTGTTCAGTGCATTCGTGCAACCAAATAATCCATTTTATTGAAAAAGCAGACGCAAATGAACCTGAAAACAGCAGGTACTCCCTCATAAACACACACAATCACACCAGGCGGTGCGGAGGGAGGTGTAGTATTAGCACTTAAATGCTGTTAGTGTCTTTGTCCCCTCCTTAAACACCTTTGTTTATCTTTAATTACAGTCTTTCTCAACCCTTCGACCTGTTCATGCATATTTAGCTCTGTTCTACTTTACATCCTCAAACTCCCTCCGACGATACAGGCTATTTTAACTTCAAGTTCCTTCTTCTTGGTTTTATAGATACACACACACGTATAAATATATGCATATGTGCGAAGTATATTAGCAGAATGCTACACTCTAAAAACGCTGGGTTGTTTTAACCCAAATTTGGGTCAAATATGGACAAACCCAAATGTTGGGTTAAAAATGTTATTAAAAAAATGTAACCCAGTGGGTTTGTCCATATTTGACCCAAAGTTGGGTTAAAACAACCCAGCAATTTGTCTATGGCTGCATATTTGTGCCTATCATGCAGTGACGCAGATATAATCCTGAGTGTCAGACAGGCTGTTGCTAATATAGAGACTGAAAATAAAGTAAAGTGTTGTGTCATGCATCACTAGTGGGATAGGTTAATATTTAGTCCAGATAGTATTCAAGAGAAAGTGATAGCGATAAGTTCCATAAAGATACTGGGATGGCACTGACTCCACCGGGGTTGAACCAGATTATACAATTTGAATCATTTGACCCATTTAACCTGTAGATTTCCATCGATTTATGATTGTAGGCGACTAATTACGTTTTGGTTTATGACATGAGCATGACACAAAGGCATCCTGGCGGGATTATTTCACTGTGCTCAAGATCATTGTTTCCAATGCATTTCTCAATTGAGAAAACCAGATTGAACATCAGATCGGGAGATGGAAAAATTCCTAGAACATTTTTATGGTTCATTGTCTGATCCTCAGTAAATACTTATCCATTGAACCACACTGTAAAAAATATTGTTGGTTTAACTTAAAAAATTAAGTAACCTGATTGCCTTAAAATTTTAAGTTGGTTGAAATGGAAAAGTGAGTTAATACAATGAAGGAGATTGATTTAATCTAATTTCATAAGAAACTCAAAATAATAAGTTATCTGAACTAAATAAATTAAGTTGATTTGACAAAAGGAAAAATGTGATAACAAATCTAGAAAATATTTTACAGTGTTTTACTAAATAAACAAACAAAAAACAATCTATAATTAAAACGTTGTTGACTTTATATATTCATTAAAAATATAAAACAAACATATAAATTTATGATAACACTTTAAAATAAGGTTTCATCAGTTGACATTACTAATATACATTATTTAACAAACTAACAATGCTAAAACATTTATTGATCTTAGTTATTGTGGATTCTAACATTTACTAACACAAATCAAAAGTTGTACATTAATCATTAATACTATTTAATTAACCTGAGCTAACATTGAATATTTGTAATAACTAATATACTGTAACATTTTATATTAAATAATAATCAAAAAGAATATATATATATATACAGTATATATATATATATATATATATATATATATATATATTAGGGCTGTCAAAACGATTAATCGCATCCAAAATAAAAGTTTGTGCTTACATAATATATGTGGGTGCACTGTGTATATATATATATATATATATATACATAAATATAAATACACACACATGCTTGTATATATTTAAGAAATATTTTCATTTATATTCTGTATATAGATTTATATATAATTTATATTATATATAAATATAAATATTTTATATATAAATAATATTTTTTTCTTAAATATACATGCATGTGTGTTTTATATGTATACCAAATAATTATACACAGTGCCCCCACATATATTATGTAAACAGAAACTTTTATTTTGGATGCCATTAATCGCGATTAATCGTTTTGACAGCCCTAATATATATACATATAAATATAAGTGTATATATATATACAGTATATATATATATATATATATATATATGAGGGTAGAATGAGCAATTGAATATAAGATTGGGCTACATATAATTATGTGTAAATGACTAAATATTTCACAATATTTCTTCTGTCCTGTGTTTATGCCAAGCACACATACCTGAATCATTTTAGATAAAGCATTTGATGAAACGATAAAATAGCGTCAAGGTATCACAGACACAAAGGAAGATTTAAAGTCAAAGGAAGATTTAAAGATTTAAAGAATAATGAACTAAAAACACCTCATGACACCTCTGAATTATCTTTGGACAAACTGCTTTTAGAAAGTGAACAGATCTGCCACATATCTCGATCAAATATTTTTTTGCATGCGAATAGAAATTCTTGAGGAATCCCTGATAATTGACTCAACACCGCTATCTTATTTCTCCCGGAAACTATAAAACATGTTTTGAACACGCTAAGAATGCGTCCCACACAGCTCACATACACTAGGTCCACCTGTTCAGTCCCTGTGGGAGAACTAGAACTCGCCAATGAAAGGACAGACAGCACCATCTGCTGGCCGCAAAACACTGGACACCATAAGCAGGTTTAATAATTCCTGGTGTACCTTTATTGGTTCAGAAATGCAAAATCTCTGTGACAAATTTGGAGGGCATTTGGTCCATCCTGAACCTCGGCTATTGACCGACTTCACTGAAAGCCTGTCCAGTTTATTAATTTCAAGTCTTAAGGTCATAACTTAAAAAAAAGTAACTATATAAAAAAAGTGTAAAGAATAATAAAAATGACAATAGAAATCCCTTTGTAAACTAAAGTAAACAAAACATAAGTATTTTCATAGTTTCACATGGCAATAAATATGGACCATAGACTTTCTATCTGTACAGAGACAATTTATCTAATCATTTAATCACTTGTATTATAAAAAAATATGACTTCAGTGCAATTTCCCTGCAAGGCTCTTCACCGAAACCTTCGTCTCTTGTCTCGTTTTCCCTCGCATACAAAGAAAATCTTCCCGTTTCTTCAAATACCAGATCGTTTGAAATAAAAAAAAACAAAAATCTAGATTCATAAAAAGAATTCACAGCCTTTCATTTTTGACACTTCAAGCAGTAAATCTGGACAGAAAAAGGCACACATCACTAGAATTTGCGCAATACTGGACACGAAATATTGGAATTACTCTCGATTGAAGTTTTCATCTTGGTCACTTTGAAATGTATTCTTATCCATACTTAATGTTTTACAAGTACAAGATTTTTTTTGTTTGTTTTGTTTTTTACATATACATATTCAAATAGATATATTAAGATTGCGATGTCAATTAAGATACATGAAGGACAGACGTAATCGATTTTACAGAAATATTTTTTTCCAAAAAAAAAAAGTGCATCATATTACAATCTTGAATATTGCAGAACAAACATTTACCAAGTTACCAATAGTATTGAAAATGTTGTATATAAAAAATAAGCGCATTACAAAACAAAACAATAGTAGTATTAGCAGTAGAAAGCATTTCACCATTGTGCACAGACGCTTTTAAGTGCTATCTGGATCACCTTCCTGGCTCTGAGGAGCACTGGCGGATCCTGAACATCCTTCTGAAAAAGAGCCACGTCCCCTGAGTGGCGCCGCTATAGGCTTTTCTGTCTCGCGCAGCTGTCTGGTGGTTTCACGCGAGGAACTCGTCCCTTCCCCCTGCGAGATCCTCTCGGCTCCTTCATCGCTGTGTGCCGCAACTTTTATGGATGTTTCGGGACCGAAGCTGTGAGTCTTTGTGGCGGAGCTCAAGTCACCATATTGCTTTCTGACCTTAGTAGTCAGTTGCTCCCCTGTACCTTGCTGCGAAGGGGGGAGTTTGGGTAACGTCGAGCTTGTACCGGGACAAGACAGGTCAGACCGATTGGCTCCCTCATCTTGGCTTTTTGTCCTGCTGTCCGCCAGAGTTCTCTGAGGACTGGTTTCTGGAAGCGAGATCCATGGATAATCCCTCCTGGCGAGAGAAAAAGGGGAGTCCTCTTTGGGAGAGGTGGGCGAAGGGGTGGAGGATGACTGTCGTTCCAGTTTAGGGCGTGATCGGGGTCTAAGCTGCACCATTTGGATGCCCCCAATGGGAATCATGTGATAGGGCATGCGGGCTTGATCTTGGGAGTGTAAAGGAAGGTGGCTAAACATGCGGTCCACTGTCCGTGGCGTCAAAGGAGGGGGAGGGAAAGGGTCGCTTGGAGAGAAGCGTAGGGATGGGTAGAGCAGGATAGGATCTGGGGGCGTACACTCCTGTAGAGTTGGTTGAGTAGCAGGCTTGTCCTGTAGGGGGAGACACGGCATTGCAATCAAACTTCCAAACTCGATGACAGTTCAATTTTTACACTGCTTTTGTCTAAGTTTTGTCTATTTATGAATATTTTGTCATGTCATATTAAGACTTACTCTAAAACTGCATCAAATTTTAGACTAACTTTTTAGTGACGAGAATGTAAAATGAAACAAAAAGATTCAAACATTTCATATAAACATTTTAAAATCAACATTTAACATAAGTCCTTGTTGAAAACGGGAACATCTGAAATAAAATTATGAGTACTCTACTGTGAAAGAGTAATACAATGTAGGGAATTCTTTGTTTAAAGGCACACTATGCAAGATTTTTACCTTAATATAACAGCTTCAAAGTCGTTTCGGTGGTAAACGAAGTCATAGTAGGGCGAATCATCCTGGTAGTAAAGCTTGGGGGGGATGGCGCCGGAAAAACCAGGCATGCAAGTTTGAGAGCGGCGCCCCTGACAAGTCTCGCGAGAATCACGAAATGCTTCACGGCAACGACGTCACACACATCAACAACAACATACTGTATGAAGCTACTTTCGCGCACCCAAGAAAACTCGGTCAGACTCAGAAATGTCAAGAAAAAGGAAAAGAGAATCAGACCGTGCTAGAAACCAGACAAGAGTCCCACTCGGTCAGGGTTTCACTCGTTGGCGCGAGCTTAAAAGCAGCACTGGATGCAACAGCAATGCGACCTGATCTTGCTGCTGGACTTGTAAGTAAATCTCTTTGTAAACTGTAAAATGTGTAAACTTGTTTGCATTCTATGTTTTATGTTGCTGCGCTAGATTGTAGTATGTCATTTTTTACGGTGCTGGTCATTCATCCATTGTGGATAATTAGACCAGTTTAATAATTCCCACATACGTCTAGCTAGCTTTCGATTACCAGAGCTGTAAGCAGACTTACTAACAAACAGTCGTTTCTCTTAGTTTTGTTTTTTCGTTATGTTTTATTGCCGAGCTTACCACAAGTGTTAGTTTGCCAGCTGAACTCAGGTGCTGTGATGTGTATTTATCATGTAACGTTAGTCCTGTGTCTGGTTCGAATTTCCTATGCTGTGCGCACTGCGCTTATACAAACTTTAGCCGACTAACAGTGCACTTCCCGACTGTAACTTTACTTCAAATTGTGTTGATTATGAGTCAGTTAAATCTTGACGCTCTTGATGTTGATTCCTGCGATTATCATGAGGACATAATCAACATTTAGTGCACTCACCGGTCATTCCTCTTTGAAAGTGCTGAAGAATGCGCAGGTAGCAATATAATACTATTTTGAAGAAATATCACCACAGGCACGTTTTTTCCATGAGCCTGGATTGAAAAAAATCATAGCCTTGTTTAAAACTGTCACTTTACCCACCTTTAGACCCTCAGTAGCCGGTGAGCCAGGCTCCCAAAGGAGCCCAGCGGGTGAGCTGTGCGGTCGATGCTGGGGCTTTAGAGGCGTAAGAGAGCATAGAGCTCTGGCACTCCTGTACCGTGCAGGGGATACTGGCCGCAGAGGTGAGAGGGGCCTGAGAGGGGAGAGGGCTCTGATGGGTGACGGGCCTCTCTCTGGGGAGGGAGAGGGATGACGGCTAGGGGAGGACAGTTCAAGCCTGGGAGACAGGCTTCTAAGAGGAGAGCCCTCACTGCTAGGGGAGAAGGTCCTCGGGGAAACCTCCCAGCCCTTGCGAGAAAACAACGCCCTCTTGCTGCCTGGAGACGCAGCTCGCATGCCAGGGCAAGGCCTGTGGGGTGAAGAGTATTCCTCTTTTGGTTTAGGGTCAGAGGGCTCAGTCTGTGAGCCTTGACCACTTTCAGAGAGGTCACCTATGGATTGGCGAGTATCAGTGGAACAGGCTGAAGATGGTTCATCGTGGGAAGAGAACTCCTCTTCCTCATCTTCATCATCTTCTGCTTCAGAATCTTCAACATCAGAGAACTGGTGCCCCTCTTGGTCTTCTGAATCACACACTTGCTCCTCACTGCCCCCTGTTGGACAGAAATGGATGTGTTCATACAGCAAAGGTGTCAACACAAAAAAATAACTAGATACAAATTCAAAAGGGGAGACCAGGGTAGTTATAAAAATTTGAATCCTGTGAATATTTATATAGATTCATGTTTTAAATTAATTTTTGTATACACATGTACATCACCGTTCAAAAGTTTGCCATTTGTATGATTTTTAAATATTTTTTAAGACCAAAAATACAGAAAAAAAATTAAGTAATATGGTGAAAATAAGTAAAATAGATAACTTATTAATATACATTACTTAATAAAAAATCTTATCCATGCCCAAACTTTTGAATTGTAATTTTAAAAGGCATGCGGCAACTTTTCCCAACTTGACATTTATGAAAAATTCCCTTATCCCAGAGAACACAACTCAACCCATTGGTTAAAATACATCATTATATAGTTGACATTTGTCTGAATTGTGTTCACTTGTTCATCAAACAGCTACAGAAAGTCAAAGCCCTTGTGAAAACTTCGCCATGTGACAACTAGCCCCGGTCTCCTCATAAACTGTACATAATTATATATTGTCCCCGAGAAAAGCTATATATAACACTGAATTGCAGCAGGCATCTGTTTTCAGATGTGTTTCATTCATCGGCTACATTTAAAATCTAGTGAATGGTGTGTGGCTGACTGAAATGTCCTTGGAGCTCTTAGATGCACTAAGAATGAGAAATGTCAAGAAAGAGACGGAGTGAGAATGAGTGAGAGAGAGAGGCAGGCAATTTTCACTTCTGGTTTTATATAAACACGATAAACTGGAGGTCAGTCTTGCTTTTCTGTATGGCAAAGTATTTTCATTGGCAAGTCTGAAAGTACACTGAAAGGTTGACATCACTTTTGCACCAATGAAGTAAAGAAGCAAAAAAAAAAAAAAGAACAGAGCTTAAAAATACATAGATCTGGTAGAACATATTCTAGAAGAAGTCTATAACCAAAAGGGAAAGCAATCTAAGTGTTTAAAACATATACTGCGCTATTTAACACAAGCCGTTAACATTTTTAATATGTGAAGCATTATGCATGTACTTCATATGCATGTGCTGTAACACAATAAACCATGCCTGAATGTTTATAATAATTTCTCACTCATGTAATGAGTAACGAGGAAGATGGTTTGAATGATCAATCAAAGTCCATCAAAGCACAACTCTTTTTGGCAACCCTACCTGCTTCCTCGGTCTCCAGCTCATCCACAGATGATTCGGACACACCCATCTCCAGGCATTTCTTACCGTGGGCCTTAGACTTCATGTGTTTGGTAAGGTTCCCTTCAAGGAAAAGGTAATTCTCAATGACACATAATACAAAAATGAATAGAAGAATTTTGTGATTAAAAAGATGGCTACGGGAAATAGGAGTTTGAAGGAGATGTATGCCTACCTTTGGTTTTAAAGGCAAAGTTGCAGTGCTTACAGACGTAGGGACGGACATCTGTATGAGTGCGAATGTGCTTTTTTAGCATGCTGGGCTTCTTGCAGCGAATCCCACATTCCCCACACACGTATTTTCCTCTTCCCCTCCCCCGAACATACACATAGTCCTCATTTGACTTATACCTGCTCAGGTGAAAGAGACAGACAGACAGACAGACAGAGAGTTAAATAAAAATAATAGGGAGAGTAATAATATAACGGAGAGTTAAATAAATATAATATGTAATAATATAACAGAGAGTTAAATACAAATAATAACTAACCCCTAACCGTAACCCTAATCTTAATAATAATATTAATAATAATATAAAATTGTATTTTGTTGCAGTGTTCGCCTTGTTGCTAGGTTGCTTTTTGTTGTATTGGACTGTTCTTCTAGAGGAAACATTAACCTGATCTACAATAATAAGATGATGTGATATTAGGATTTAATTTTATTTATTTATTTGGTATAATCAGCCATTTAATAAGCTGTAAACTGTAAAGCCAGTCAGTTAGTATTGCAAATAAACCCCTTTTAGCTGATGAATGGTCCTAATCACCAAATATACTTGACGTATACTATATTTATTTATTTATTTATTTATTTATTTATTTATAAACATTTATTAGAGGATCATATTTAAAAATAAAAAATAAATAAATTATCATTTATTTGCAACATTCACATGTAAAATTTATATTAATATATAAAAACAAAGTATTACAAATATATAGATATAATTTAAATATTGTAAAATATATATTTATTTTTAATGAGTCAAATATTATAAAGAAATATAAGTATACACATTTTAACATTGCAGTCAAATTGCAATAGTGACTGATAGAGTATGAATCCTCATCTGCTTTATAAGCCTGATAGCAGCAGGATGGGATGTGTTTTGGTAGACATGCATTTTGAAAAAAAAAATGTCTGTAGGCTTTCATGAAAAATGCAAAAATGGATGGGGTGGAGAGGAAACCACTTGCTAAACATCGGTTTCTAGGTAAAAAAATAAATAAATAAAAAATCCAATACACTCCATTTTACAGGACCCCCTTCATTCAGGATACAGCAAATGCAATCAGAGTGACACCATTAAAGTCTTTTAATATACGAACACACCTATCGCCTATTTTTAGAAAGGTATCTTTGAAAGGGGGCTGGTGTCTACAGAAAATCTGGTGCCTTTGATTGTCCTTCAGTAGCAATGTGTTCTACTAATGAGAAAGCAAGCAAACAACAAACACTGTTATGAGAGGTGCAAAGACAAAAGGGTGCTGAAGGATGTGAAAAGTTTTGGAGACAAAATGGAGTGTGTGTGTGAGACAGAGTGCAGAGTCTGATGTGATTAGGGACAGCGTGGGTGTGCAAGGCGGAAGAACCGTATGAGCAAAATAAAGGCAGTGAGAGAGACAAAGGAAGCAAGGATAAAAATGCAGGCTGTGGTGAGTTGTTGCCGCAGTTTAAGCACTCAACCACATTGATAGCCCCGCATAAGCAGATGAATGCAAGAGACCCAGCTAATGAATCCGAAGCTTTTGATGTTTACAGGTCAGCTCTCCTGTTTATCATCTATTCATCCATCAATCAGCGGTCCTTTCATTTTTATACTAAAAATTATATTGAAATCATGTACTACAATCTAGGGCTGCACGATTGTGACAAAAATTGTTGATTATATCCCTCGATAATGTACACACGACTATTAATGTTTCTTAACAGAATTTACATGAACATTCATTTCATGTGGTATTTTGATGATCTCATCCAATTTTACATCAAATGAAGTTATCACCGCAAGTTTTCACTTTGATGTTGCAATTCAGCACAAGTACATGAACACACAAAACTCAGCAGTATCATAAAAAAGCTGTTTATACATTGCAAAATGTCTTATTTACAATATCTAACATCTTTGGAATCTGAAATAATAACAAATCACCTACAATGCTTTACAGAAACACTAAACACAAAAAAATGTTTAAAATGTAAACAACAACTTCGATTAGTGATTCTAGTCATTCAAGGTAAAAATGTTATTTTACTCTTTAACTGTGCTATGCAGATATAGCTGGTACAACACTAATTAGTACCCGACTTCAAAAATCAATCTGCCGAGCTACTAAGTTATCAGCACTCTTTCTCTCTATATACTCCATCCAAATTCATACCTTTGAGCAAGGTGTGAGAATTCAGCAAACAACTGAACAAGCCAGGATAAATAAAGTCCCTAATGGTTCGTAGTCTCACCTGTACTACCATGTCTTTGTCTCTCACACAGCAAATAAAAAACAGAAAAGCTCAAGCTGAGAGGCAACTGTGCAATAATCGGCACTAAGAAAAATGCAATTTCATGGTGGGGAAGATCATGAACAAACTGCACATTAGTACTCTTTAATATGATATATATATATATATATATATATATATATATATATATATATATATATATATATATAATAAAAAGAGGTATTAAAACTGTGGATTAAACCTCTTAACTCCACCCAGCCTCTATCGTGAATTAAGTCTTTCAGTAAGCATGAGTGTAGGATGACAAAATTATTTGTTATTTATGTAATATGTTATTGCTGATAGTTCATAATGTAGGTCAACTCTTAACTACTGTATCTTAACTGGACAGCTACAGTTGCCAAAAAAAAACTCATGAGAATTTACTCACCCGCCTTCAAAAATGCAAATACGATTTCGAGCTGCCTCACTTTGTGTCGAGGCAGCGGGCACGTCATCAGCACTCTTCTTATCCTTTTCCCCTCTTTCATTTGGTGGTTCCTCTTTTACTTTGGCGGGCGTGTTGGGTGGAGAGGCACATACCTACACTCCAGACAGACAGGCTAATTTACCAACACTGTAGTACATAAACACACCACCACAAAACACATGCTAGATACCAAAATGCATGCAATTTCAAACGTTCAATATAATTTTTTTGTATATAATTGTCTCACTGAAATTTTTTTGAGAAGTTGAAATGAAAAATTACAGTGATGTTTACCTCTGACACATTGGTTGTTTTGCTGTCAGTAGGAACCAGCTTGTCAGCCGTTGGTGTTGGAGCTGTAGCCATAGTGTATGTCTCAGCACTATGTTTCTGTTTGGAGCGCAGCAGAGAAAGTAATATTTTGGTGGACAAGCCAGGTATGTTAGGGTTATGCATGCTTACACTCCATGAGGAATAGACAGAAGTTGAATTTCTATGTGTAGATGGGGTGGGCTTTGTGTAATTCAGGTAGCACCAGCTGACGGATGTAGTTGTATGCAAACTGGGGTAAGAGGGTTCCACAGATCTTTCAGGACTTGTTAACCTTGGAGTGTACCGGTGTCCTGCCTCTTTCCTTCCCTCCTCGATGTTTTCAGTTTTCTGTTGGGTTATGTCCTGCTTGCTAAACTTTTCAGTTTCTATTACTTCTTTTGGATCGTTGTCCCTCCCTGCTGTTTCCATAGTTAGCCTCTGCTTATATTTTCCCTGACACACCTCCTGAGATTTCTTGTCACATTTGTTATAACCTTCTTCATTGTCATCCTCTTCTTTCTCCTCCTCCTCTTTCACCCGTTTTTGGTGCCGCTGTGCCTCTAAACTGAGTTCTAGACTACCTGCAGGTGACAGCATTCGCTTACTTCCTCCAGCAATGAGCTGCCCAGAGCAGTCATCAGATGAAGTTCCTGCTCCATGCTCAGGAGGCAGCGGCAAGGGAATGTAATTTTTGGGGATAGGTGAGGGCAGCCTAAGGTAAGATCTCTGAAGCTTGTCTTCCTCTAGCTTACCCATGACGACCATAGCTGTGCAGCAGACTGGATGTTGCGTTGTGGCTAAAATTTGTGAGATGGTTGTATACATGGCACTAGCATAGGTGGGAATCTGAGTCTGTAAGCGCACAGGCACAACAAGAGAGACCACTGGCAAAAGCTGTTGACGGCAAGGAGCAATCACAGGATGGGGACAGTGGCGAATGGCTAGCTGCTGTTGTGAATGACCGGGACTATGCAAGGAGGAAGGTGATGACCTAGACTCCCTGAAAAGAGGCCCTGAAGGGACCTGAATAGTCAGATCACCTGGCATGGGAAAGCAAACATCCTGAGCAACATCACTTGATTGTAGTGGGAAAAAAGTGGCGAGTGGCTGAAGGGGTAGTCCAAGATGTTCTACGTACTCTATGGGTCTTGGATGTAGCAGAGGTTCCTCACTGTGAAGGAAAGCTTGTTGAAACATCTGGGTGGAAACAACTGCAGAAATTGCTGTAGTTACTGGGAGGAACCTTGTGAGCCGACTTGGGGAACAAAAATCAGGGTTTGCTTGTAGGGGGAAAACGGCTGGTGGGAGGGCAAGAGGAGATTGAAAGAGCTGCAAGGTCTTCCCAATATGCTCCGAGCTAAACCTAGAGGTCCTGCCTTCCAATCTATGCTCTGTGATTGTGAATGGAGGATGGATTGGGTAGGATTGGCAAACAGCTGAGACACCAGGTTTAGTAGATGGCTCCTCCTGGTCAGGCTCACCAAGGGTACCGTGCTTCACCAAGAGACATTTCCTTCTCTCCTTCCAAGTAGCAGAAGTACGCTCTAGAGAGAGGGAGCCATAATCAAATGACTTACTTCTTGTTTCTTCAACATGTGCAGGGTTTGGTGGACTTGCAGATGCTTGTTCAGATGTTGAACGGCGCATCTCTCTGTGAGAATGATGGTGCTGGTGGAGACTTGATGGAACGGTCAGCATGTGAGACCCTTGGGAGCTCCAGGTACCACTTTGCATCTCAGAGTCTGGCCTTCCTGATTCCTCAAAGGATGCAGATCGACTGGAGGAATGGGCAACATTGCTCTCTTGGCTTGGGCTATGTGGCAAGGATACTGACTCAAAGCTAGATTCTCCTGATGATTGAGTTGCCTCAGCCAAACGGAGGCGCTTCTTCTTTGGCGGTAGCTTCTCTGCAGGGAGCTGAGACAGACTTTGGCTACGCTGAGGCCACTGGAATTCCTCCACCTTCTCTGGTTCTTTTAAGATGTACGTGTTCACTGAATGAGAGACTGTCTCTGTGTCTGGCTCCTCTGTAACCAGAATTTCTGGCACTTGAATGTTGGGTTGACGGATTAACCGTGATGTGGAGGTTGGTTTTGGCTCCTGTGATGGTTCATGCTCTGGCTCTGCTTCCTGATTTGCCATTGAAATGTTTTCCTGTTTTTCAAAGGATCTGGTATGCTGGATAACAGAAATTTCTTTCCATTGACTTCTCCGTTCTAGTTCACTCTGCGAAAGACCACAAGGTGCACCCTGATTATCAATACTGTCTAGCATCAATGGAGGCTGGGAACTGAAGGACACAGCTGTTGGACCTGGACTGGGAGGGTCTTCCTCAAGACTTTCCTCTTTTTTTTTCCTCTTGCGCACAGCCATGGCCATGGCTTTGAACTTGTAGCTCATAACCTGTGGCTGATTCTCAATGAAAGAACTGCCTTCCTTACACAGGCCGTGTGGAGATTTACTCATAAACGCTAATCTGTGTTCTGCGTAAGAGTCATGCTTCTTCAAGCGAGCATCAGTCTCTTTCTGTTTTCCTGATTCTGTTTCTTTCAAACTAGAAGAAGGATCTGCATTGTCTATAATGAGGTCCACCCCAACTGCCACCTCAATGGCAGGTTGGCGTCGTAACATTCGTTGATGTGACCCAATCCTCATTTCAGCTGCTATGGCCTGCTGATCATCAAAAGAATGACTGAGATGAAAGTTGTGTGAAAGTTCATCTGAAGTATTACCCGAAGATGGCATTGATTGACTCCTATAGAGAAGAGCACTGGAGCTCTGACCAGCCAAAGTTTCTGTTTGAGCCAAATATGAGCCAGGCAATTCACCAGCAAAACTACCAGGAATAAGTTGAACAGCAGAGCCACAAGAGCCATCTGCTTTAACACAGGGTTCTTTGGGTGAAGAGAACTTGACTGACTCGATGCTACTTCTTCTAGAGAGTGAGGAACGTCTTGGTTTGACACTATCAATTTCACTTGTATCCACCACAGCTTCATTTATAGTGATTAGCTTGGTTATATGCTCAATGACTTGTGTCTTGGGAACAGGGAAAGGGATTGATTTTTCCTGTTGACCTGAAGATGACGATAATTGCAGTTGTTGATGTGGAATTCTTTGTTGTTGTCCAAGTCGTCCATACTTTCCTAAAATTATCTCAGCATACGTTTTAGCACTGGCATTTGGCGGGCTCACTTGGGAAAGTTCAGCACTCCCAGAACTGGAAAAATAGCCAGATTCTGTGCTCCCCTTACTACCAGGACCCAGTGAGGATTGGGTTTCATCTGAAGATGTTCTGGGAGCTCGCTTCCTCTCGCTTAGCCTCATTGCTAACCTTTGCTTGACTGCCTGTGAATCCTCAGTTTGGGGTCCCTCTTCTACGAATGACAATTCCACTTTGCAACTTTTTTTCAGAGTTGGCCTACCATGTGAGGTAGATGGTTGGTGTTGCCCTGTCTCATCCTCAGAACCTGTACTCTCTCCCTCTGTACCCTCTTCTTGATCGTCTCCCAATGCTCCACCTTCTGGCTCAATAAAACTGGTCTCTTCACGACTTGAGGCCATGCCTGCTTTTATTCGATGTGCATGAGATTTGCGGTGTTTATACAGGTTGCTTTTGGTTTTGAAGGAGAAGCCACAAGGAACACATGGATAGGGTCTCTCCCCTGTGTGGGATCGGATGTGTTTTTGGAGGACGCTAGGCTTTGCACAAGGACGGCCGCAGTATGTGCACACATATTTCCCTGGTTTTTGGGGTTTGCGTTCTCGTCTACATGGGGTGCCTTGCTGTACTTCAACACTAGGCAGAGATTGAGTTTGATGAACATTATGAATCTGGGGAGATGGTTCTTCCAGGGCAGTACAGCTGCTTTGTGAAGGACCAGGTACTTCTGAAAGCTGCCAAGATAACCCACTCGCCTGTGACTGATGCTGCTTCTTCTGCCTTTGGAGCATTTCAAAGCGTTTTGGCTGCCTGTGTTGAAGGCGGCCATGTGATCCATGGACAGATTGCGAGGTAGCTTGTTGCTGTAAATGAGGCAGCTGTGCTGCTAACAGAGACTCTGACAATGGTTGCTGTTGCCCACCAGACCGCTCCACATCGGTCGATTGCTTTTCCTCTGCCTCCATAGGATGTGGGGAGGAGGCCTCAAGGATGCTATGGGAATGCTACTTTGAGCAACAATCTGATAAACATCATTGCATCACTCCTCTTCCGATAGGAAAAAGTCTTTACACTCGCTTTAGGGGGCTAATTGTATTATGCCATAATTAATGTAAGATACAGGATAGTGTCTTAACTGACAAAGGCATAATATTAAGCAGTGTCAGTATGCAGCCGCCATAAATGTGAGTGCTGGTTGTGTGCTAAATGTCTCCGCTCCTGTTGACAAACAGCCTTGGTGAAATTCATCATTATGTGTCTTTTGGGCTGAAGCCTGGCAATGGGGCTTGACAAAGAATGTCTCAAGATGCTTTTGAGGCACTTTCTCTGCTGATGCGTGAATAATTATTCAAGACCTATTTGTCTCCCATCTTCAGCTCGTCACATGTTAGAACTTCACTACATCCTGCAGAGGCACAGAAACATAAAAGAACTGGTTAGTTGTTATAATAAACAGTATGGAGTAAGCTACTGTTTATACGAAAATGCTAAACTACCGCTACTAATTTTTAAACTATTTCTGAAAAGGGGGATTATTTTGCAAATCATATATATCCATATTCCTGATTCTAAACTTCTAAGGAAAGAATACTGGAGACATACTTTACAATATTACAATAAAACAAGCTACTTAATTGAGGAAAAAACTTTGGAAGTAAAAATCTACATGATTTTATAATAACAACAACAATCCTACCCTTACCACCTTGCTGTCACAAAATCGTTCAGAATTCTACTGAAATGTTAAAAACACAACATTCAAACACCACCAATGGCAAACACTAAAATCTGAGCACTGAGATTGATAGTCTGAACAAAGCAAAAATAAAGTGATCCAAGCTCACGTAGAGCCAGTGGTTTCAAAATGATCTCATAAGCATAAAAAAGGAAATTGCTAAATTTCATTGACCTAGCTATAGTATTTCTCTTTTAAACTTCCAAGCTGTTCCTTGCACACACAATATGATACTAGACATCTAAACGTAGCTTTTGTTGTGGCAAGTTGTTGTCATCCTTTCAGCAAAAACAGGAATGAATTAAAAAAAGTCTCTTGTATGATTTCTGTACATAGACAAAATAAGCTTCTAAGATATGAAAAACATCAGAGGTGCTAGGGAAGGACCATGTCTTAAGTGTACTTCATAATGAACACTGGGCTTAAAACTGGTCTAATTCCTTACTTGAGAGACAAAATACATATTTTAGACTACATTTTGAAATGGAAAACAAATCCATAAACAGTAGATTTTTTTTAACATATTGCGATTTCTTAACACAAGATTTTTTTTTCTTTTTTTTTTTTATCCGAAAATATGGGGATTTTATTTGAATAATTCAGCATTTGAGTTTTATTAAACTGGAAATTATATTTTTCTAAATTAGTATTTAAGTCATGTTCTTTTCCAGATAAAATATCTTCAAGTTTACCTCATCATTTAAAAAATCTAGAGAGATTTATGATTTATTAGGATTTTTAAACATTTTTACTGGAGAACATTTTCAGTGAGGTGCCTTGCATATTTTCTATATATTAAAAAAAAAACCTACAGCTTCTTAGCTTTCATTTCTTGGTGTTCGCTGTGGAAAAGGCAGGGAGCAGAAAACAAAAAAACTGCTTTCCTCTTGAAATAACTTGACAGATTCTTGACTGAGTTTGCTTTCTCAAACAGCTGCTGCTGCTGGCTGAGTGATGCGCAACAATTTAATGAGCTATCTCAGAGTAGAGGTAGGCTTTGGTTACACAGTGTTTTATCAACAGCAAGCAATTACTGAAGATACAACAACACTAAGACCTTCATCATTACCATGACAGAGGTATATACTTGACTGCAAAAGGACTGAACCACAAATTTATAAATGAACGCATCAGATTTGCACAGGTATATTAGTGATTAGGGCGTGCAGTGCATTATAGAATTACACTGCTTGATTGCTGGAATTTTCATCTGGATTGATACATACAGATGTAAACTAGAAGGGCACAGTCAGAGAAAGACAAATGTAGACAGGAGAAGAGACAGTGTTGTTATCTATCTATAAAGTAGATAACAACACTGTAGTACTCTATAAAGTACTGATGTGTCTCTGAAACAGGGCGATAAAGAGGGTTTCGGATGGGAAGAGCTCTATGTGAATTATTCATTGCTGTCTATTCATAATGTCCAAATAGCAGTAATAAACAGCTATATATATATGTGGTTAGTTAATATCATGTAATGAATGGTCCATCTCACTTGCAAACTAAAATTGCAAATATATACTGTGCACAACGGCAATGATCTACATTAGAAAAGTGACCTGAAGTCAACAGGAATTGGCATTATATTAATTGAAGATTTGCTTGATTATGTCCAATCTCACTTGGATTGTAATGATGATAATTGGCACAACAGAAAGATAATGATAATGAATCTGTGTCATAAGAAAAAAAATGGAAGAGAAGGGTTTGGACTGTGCTTAGCAGAAAAAAAGAAAAAGTACAAATGATGCTGGAACTTGAATTTTAGAAATCACCCCAAAAATCGCACTACTATTTGTAATAGGCTCATGTAACATCAAGAATAGAGAGACAGAAAACAAAATCCAGACAGAGGTCAAGTGAAGAATGAACTGAAGG
Organism: Cyprinella venusta; assembly: GCA_038021265.1. NCBI lineage: Eukaryota > Metazoa > Chordata > Actinopteri > Cypriniformes > Leuciscidae > Cyprinella > Cyprinella venusta. The sequence continues at coordinate 25,199,347 of CM075874.1, forward strand.
CATAAGGAGAATGTGACAAAAGATGATGCAAGATCCTTATTCTCTAGGTCTCTCTCTCTCTCAAACATATGGAGGAAGAGGGAGTATCGAACAGCTGGGAGGCCCTCAAACTGACATACAGACCATGCTGTACTGACACTTCGCAACTTCCTGTTATGTAATTTACATTTATGGGAAAGTTCACAAAAAATAAAGTAAAATAGGATAAAGTAAAATGACTTTCACTTTTGCAATTAACTTTCACAATGAGATGTATTATTTTCACTAGTCCAAAGGGGCCGTTTACACAACACCATTTTAAACAAAAAACTGAAAACTTGATGCCACTCATTTACACAACACTCATATACACCCCCCGTTTTGGGGGCCTGAATTTTTTATTTTATTTTTTGAAAATGGATTTCAAAGTGCAGGCTTACAATACAAACACAATTACAATAGCCTATACCTATATTGTCTCCATATAAACTACAAAAATGAGAAATTGCAATTGCAATTTCGTTGCAATATTACGTGTATGGTCTAACCGCCAAGTGACATGCATAAAAATGCATAATGCAGCATTTTTAATCATGTTTGTGGATCCTTGTGAACATGGATCGTGACAACGTGGTTGTCTGTACGCGAAAACAAAGGAAAAACGCCCTCAAATGTTGTTTTATATCAAACCAATAAGACTTTTTTTTAATCTTCAAAACTAATTTTTTATGAAATCTAAGAAATTTCTGTCCCTCCTATGAAATTTCACGCAACTAACACTTTGATGCTTCAAAAAGTTCATAAAGAGTTTGTCAGACTAATCCATAATTTAGGCTTTTATTCACATATAAACCTATATAAACACTGCACAGCAGAGAACAACCCACAGAAGCTTATAGACAGGAGTGGAAAAACACATTTTTAAGCTCTCCCATCTTTTTGCTTTTTTTCTCTGCCTCCTGCTGTCCTTGTGACAACTCGCCAGATTTGATAAAAGAAATGTCACCTTGTTCGTCGTATGTTAATTGCACCACCAAGAATGATATAAATATCTCCCGACTGGATGCGGTCGGCTCGGTTCTAGTGGTTTCCAGGTGAGCTAACCCTGCTGCGGTGAAAAAATAGGTTCTTTAATGGAACTGAGAGTAGATTCAAGGACTCTAGAGGCCACATGGCAGCTTGTCAAGACTGTAGTAAATAAGGAGACCAAGGAGCTAATTTTGTCTAATGCTTGTATAATTACAATACAAAATTGATGGCAGTGTTCTGGCTTTTAAGTGATCATAATAATCCAATCATTCTGTATAAGAAATATTATTCATTGTCGTCTTCATGTCAGGTCCATTAAAATGGTGTTTTTTTTTTTTTTTTTTGTTGAGTCGAATGACGGATAAAGAGTTTGTGCTTCTCTTTCCAGCTTTACTCTTGGCAACCTGGCTCCGGTTCCCATGGAGACAGTCCTACAGCTAGCCGCGGCAGATGGAGGGTGAGCTGGAGGTCTAAATTTGTCCCCCAGCATCCTATCTGAGTGTAGTGGCACGCCGGCAAGAGGAAGTAGATAAACAGGCTGACCTCCGCACGCCAGTGGCAGCATCTCATGACCCCACATGTCCCCTTGCTGAGACCTCAACATGTTCTTCAAAGACAAACCGGAGGAGGCGGTGCCGCTGGCCCGTGCAGCCAGAAGGCCCCTCCTGAATGTCGCGCCGCAGGAGTCATAGGCACACCTCACCACCCCGTCTGTACTGGCACAAACACCAACATTCAGTAAAGATCATGGAGGGAAAGACATCACGACCCCTCTGAACCGTGCTGGTTATCGTCCCGGTCCAACACGAAGGAAACATACCTTCCTTGCGAAGGGATAATCACTAGTGACTTGCTCAATTATGTGCCAGAAACAGCTATGTTATACAGAGAAATGGGCAGCTGATATGAAGATCATTTGCTTATGCAAAACAGTCAGCTAACGCAATCTATTTATGTATAGTCGACTGCATAGAATTACACCTTGTGACTGTTCTCAGAACAAGGAGCTCACGTGGATATCCACATGCCGCACCCTGTTGCAGGCCTGCTGTCTGTTGGCTCGGGGAAGTTTGTGCTTGTATGGAAATTGTGATTGAATTACCACAAAAAAAGTGTTCGCTCTAAATCTAAACAAAGACGTGAGCTTTCCAATTTTGTATAAATACACAGCCCAAAATCAAAGCTGAATTTGGACAAAGGAGTAAAACTAAATAGGCTTTAGGATTTAAGATAATAAAAAAGAGAAAAGAGACAAATGCATTAATAGCGATGTAATACAAAAACAAAACACACAGAACAAACAAACAGACAAATATATACTATACAGTACTGTTCAAATGTTGTTTTTTTAATTTAAAATTTTGATTCAGCAAGGACACAGTGGATAAGACACAATGGTGGTTATGCCGCAGTAGATCAGACACATGCCTTTGGTGTGAGAGACCTGGGCTCGAATCCACTGTGAGCCACCAATGTGTCCCTGAGCAAGACACTTAACCCTTGCTCCAGAGGCGTGTGACCTCTGACATATATAGCAATTGTAAGTCGCTTTGGATAAAAACGTCAGCTAAATGAATATATGTAAATGTAGGACACATTACATTTCTCAAGTGTGACAGTAAAGCCACCAAAAGTATCTTGACAAAAAAAAAAAAATGTATCGGTTTCCACAAAAACATTAAGCAGATAAACTGTTTTTAAAATTGATAATAATAAGAAATGTTTCTTGAGCATCAAATCATATTATAATGATTTTGGGAGGGTCATGTGACACTAAATAAAAATTTGCCATCACAGGAATAAATTACATTTGAAAATGTATTCAAATAGAAAACAGTTATTTCCCTCTTTGCCGCCATCTCTGTTCGAAATCTGCAATTGCAGTCATTCGCGGACATATCCACTTTACGTGAGTTGTACTTCGACACCCTCGACACGGCACAGCGCGGATGAACACAATGTTTGAGGAGAGCTATCAATCACTGCACCGGTGTGAATACTAGTATTCAGAATCACAGATTATTCTTTTTGGAAGTATGACCAACATAATTTTCATCGGGAAATGTCAATTGAACAAGTAACATCCACTTTTGTTCTGGGTCTGACATTGCAGTAAATCGCGCTGATTAAATCTAACAATCGCTGATAAGTTATCATGTCACGCAAAACCGTGCAAATTATACTTTGTTCTCAAATTGTTAATGTTAACAACGTAAGCATTGCGTGACTAAATATAATGTCCTTCCGATATGTATCCTTTTTTTCTGTAGCCACTCCGAAGTCTTTTGCATTTTACAGAGGGTGAATCTGTTGTCACTGGTGATTGTCAATTGAACCTTTCTGGATCCGCCATTAAATTGATAAGTTTAATTATATCAAGTGCTGTGAGAAAAGGCTATAAATCTCCACCTCCAACATCCTCACACGCAATATAGCCTACTAGCCGAGACTCCTCCTTTATGTGTTCAGATGTGACGTAATGACACAAAGACATGCTCGAATCTCCTGTGGAAATCCACCAGTGCCACTGGAATTAAAAACATTATTACAAGCTTACCGCTTTGAATCGAGCTAAGGCAAGCCGATAATTTTGAACACTGGCTGGTTATGTATTTTCTCAAATATGTATTTTGAATAATCTTTAACCCCCAAAAAGCTACGGACTGAAGCTTTAAAGTGTAATAAAATTTCACAATATTTATTGTGTAATTTTTATTTTGCTCAAAGAAATGCAGCCTTCACGAGCATGTGAGACTTTTAAATAAACCTTACTGACTCCAAACCTTTGAATGATAGAGTATATAGCCTATTTGGTGGCATTTTAAATTAGCCTATCTGTTCAGTTTCACAGCCCTGCCTCCATCCCTCATATATATATTTCAAAGCAGCTACTTTAAAATGCCAGGGGAGGATACAATCCCAAGTCATGCCACATTTATTTATACAATTCAGACTGTTTTAAATCAGCTCCACAGTAATCAACAAGAAAATACTGTTAATGTTGCAACAGAGCCTTAAAACTATGAGCTACACTTTTCTGAAACTATGCATCACAAGAAAGACCACTTGTAACGCACCAAACCCCCTGAATAACTCTATGAACTGGGTTTACCTCACAGATGTTCAGATGCTTACAGACTTGTGAACAGGGGAGTTCAAGAGGCTCTTTGTGTTTACTTTGATTAAGGAGAAACCAGGGCAAATCAGGTCAGCAGGTCTTTAGTTTCACCAGCCCAATGTGCTTGTTTCTGAGCAGGTATGCATATCAGCAAAAAAAGCACAAGCCATGCTGGATATGATGTTGTTTTTGTCCAGCCTCACCTTATTTAGAACAGAAATAAACAATTTTAAATGAATAGTTTACAAAATCATTTAAATTCTGTGAATATGTACTAACATTTTAAACTACATACAGTTTTCCTGATGCTTTCAAGCTTCAAAAATTGATGTAAACGCACTATAAAAGTATCATAAAAGTTATATACGGCTTTTCAGTTCAATTCAAGTTTTTTGAATAGCACTTCTCATAATACTCATATTGCTTTTAAAAGTAGCTTCACAGATAAAACATATTTTAATGTTACTTGTGCACTTCCAGATCTTCTGAAGTCCAGATTTCCAGTCAAGTCCAAAATTTAAGTTATTAATAACAAAGTTTTGACATCTGACCTACCATTTGTTCGGTTCATTCAGTCTAAATGGCTCATTCACAAATTCGATTGATATGGTTCACCGACTGGCATGGATTGATATGGCTGTGATTTCAGAAGACTTGAAACAGAACAGAAGTCACGTGGACCACTTTTATGGTGATTTTAATCCTTTTTAAAGCTTATAAGCCTCATTACACATTCCTTGCATTTGCATCAAAAATAGTTTTCAAAAGTTCTCCTTTTTCATTCTATATGTAAGAAAGAGAGCCATGCCAGTTTAGAACAAGAGTAAAATAAAGAAAGAATTTTAATTTTTAGATGATCTATTTCTTTAAAAAGATTTAGACTGGTAAAAAAAGATGATAAAATAATATATATTTAAAAAAAAAAGATAATAAAAAAACTAAATGACAACATGCCTACTTCAGGCGTACTGCTAAACACGGCCACTCAGGGCTTCCATAGTAACCCGAGACAAAGAATGAGAAAGATGAGCTGTCCGGGTTTCATTCATTTACATTCACAGAGGAACAAGTGGAACGGCTCAGTCTTCCAAGCCACCCACAACATCGTGTTCACGGGCCCGTCAATCACCTCACCCTTCAGGCTTTCAGAGCACAGGGCTGATAGGAAAATTCCACCCACATCAGGAAGTGAATCAAGCCGAGTCTCTAACGGGGAGCGACGGTGAATCAGATGGCCCCCAGAACTCTAACAAGCGCACGGGCAGCCCCACACAGCCGCCGCTGAGCGCTCTGATATGATTAGTCATACTCCGGCTGCATTTCTGAGCTTCTTTATTCCCTCGTTACCGCCACCTCTCAGGTCTCTCCTGACTTTAACCTTCCAAAATCAAAGCAGCGTTAATGAGGAAGCCTCTCTGGGCTTTTCAGAAGTGCACTTTACCTGTAATACAAAGAATATAAAGGCCTTGGACACCACAAAGAGCTCTAGCTGACCAGATTTGACACACTAGCATGAAGTTCAAGAAGCACTGTTTCTCGCCCTAAAGATCATACTCACACAGCCTCAGGCGGCTTCAACTCAGCAAGTTTTTACAACTGATACGATAAGTTAACTAAAAATAGTTACGGATAACGCTCAAAAACACTTTAAAAGCTAGTTTATGAGCTGCAGAACCAATTACATGCAAGACACATACCCTATTTTTTTTTTACAGAATAATCAATTAATTTGTGACAAATTTCCCTTCCTGTATGTACAGTACACGAGGAAACACAGCAAAAACGTCTTTATCGTTCAAGTTCTTAGTCAGTATTTTTAATTTCCAGTAAAATATATAAACATCATTAAGCTGATCAATTACTGAATAATGAATTATATGTATATATGTGTATGTCTGTATATATATATATATCTATATATATATATTAGTGTTGTCAAATGGACAAATGGATCATGATTAATCGCATATAGCATGTGTTATAACAGTCTATATATATATATATATATATATATAAATATATATATGTCTATATATCTGTTTAAAGATATATAATCTTGTCTTAAACTGACTAGAGAAACAAAACAACATAAGATACAATATTATTTAAAAGATATTTAGATATCTTTACTGGAAAATAAAAAAAAAATGCTTTTTGCAGTGCACACACACACACACACACACACAGTCCTGTGTAACGTAACTCAGATGCCACGCAAACACAAAATGTGATGACATCAAATTGAATCACAGTTAACAAAAACAGTCCAATACTCACTGTGAAAGCTGATCCCCTTATGTCTTTTAATTCCAGCTAGTGTCCGTTCTCCACACATAACAGAGCATACAGTCGAAAAGAAGGGAGGTAGTGCCGTCCATTACCTGAGGAGATCTGCCACCTCCTCATACTGCTAAAGCATGAATGAAAGCCACCAAACTACACGGCGGATATGAATGTTTGTGTGTGAGTGGGTGTACTTCTGTGAAGTGAGTGAGGGGGAGGAGGGTGAAGAGGGGAGAAAGACAGAGAGAGATGGGAGGGGGAGAGTAAGAGTGAGAAACACAAGGAGTACGAAAGCGAGTGGGTGTGAGAGAGACATGGAGACACATGGCGGGAAAGAGGTGGCAGAAAACGTTGTGTGAATGAATACGGTCCCAGTGACTGAATAACAGGCTTCACTTCCGTGTACAAGGACAACCAGGAGCTTTATTGTTGTGATCGCCAATGATGCATTCTGGCTTTGTCAGTTGGTCAAGTACTTCATTACAGGGCCACGAACTCCAGAGACACTGTTGGGGACACGTCTTCTCTTTATTCAGAGTAGAGGACTAATTGACTGACCTAATCTTAATAATTGAGACAATTTATCCATCATTCCCTTTTACACATAGTTCAAATGTAGTGCATAGTTCACATAGTTTATGTGTCCTCAAAGTGTGTAAATTTTGGTGAAAATATCTCAATTTGCTTTGGAGTGGAAAAAAACACGTCAAAAATGACTGACACGTGAATTTGATTGAATTTCACTACAATTTACTATCAATATTTTTAACATTTTGTCATTGGCGTATAGTCAGCGACCTATGATTGCAAACTTCTGATTGTGGTTTAGTCTGTATTGGACTAGCGGTTTCGAAGATACCTGCAATCCCCATGAAAATAAGTCAACCACAGCAAGAGTTATAAGCATTTAAAATTTTAATTTTACCACTAGGTGGCACTGTTTCGAAACTTCTCAGGCTCTTTCAGGGCATCGTATTGATGACCCATACCGAGTTTCATAACAATTTGTTCATGCGTTCAAAAAATAGAGCATTTTAGCACATGATTCAAAATGGTCGACAGCCAAAATGGCCGACCTGCATGATGCCCTGAATGTAACGAGAACTGAATGCCCTGAACCAACTTTATGATTTTTGGACAAACTGTTCAGAAGTTATGAGCAAAAAAAGCCATTTATCATATCTCCGGACCAGTAGTTAGCGCTGCGCAGAAACGCAGCATGTAGTCTCTGGGCAAGCTAATGATGACATGTACCAAGTTTGGTCTGAATACGGTTAAGCATTGCAGAGATACAGCCTTACATCTGTTTTCGTAAGCACTTCTTAAAATTTGTTTGCGCGCTTATCGAAAACAGTTTGACTTGAATTCCATAACTTTTTGTCGGCACTGCCTGGAGATGATCTGGTGCAATTTTGGTGAAAAATCGGACAAACCGTCTAGGACGAGTTCGCAAAAGTAGTTTTTTTGGACAATTCAAAATGGCTGACGTCAATTGAATCGTCATGACCTCAGGAATCAGCGGAAAATTTTGTTGATAGGCCCTACGGTTCAAAAGTTATTCACATAATTTGAGTGAAACTTTAGGCAGGTGGTGGCACTAGAGGCAATGAGTTAGAGACACTAAAATTGGTGCATTTAATGCTGTGACTGTCCTCTATCAGAATGTCAAACCATAACAACTTTCCTGCAAATGTTTCTATGGGCTGCCATAGACTCCAAGTCGGAAGAAGAAGGAAGAAGAATAAAAGTACTGGAACAGATACAATAGGTACCTTCAGTGCTTGGCCCCTAAAAAAGAAAAAATATTAATTTCACGTTTAGCGCATAACGGTCAGGTCACCTCAGTTTGGCCTTCTTAACATCTACTGTTCAACTGAAAAGCGCAGCATATTTGGATGATGACACTATGATTCCACAGTAAAGAACCCCACCCAGTCAATGGTGGAGTTCTTAACTATGGAAGCACAAAACTATCTGAACGTGTACAAGTAAGCATCTGCCACTATTAAGAATTAGAACTGATTTTTAGTAAGAAAAGATGCTCTAAAACTTTAAAAAGTATTTGTAAGTAGTTCATAGATATTGAGAGCTACTATGATTTTGGGAAAAGCTGTTTACATAATAAGCAGTATGTTACAGTACGAACGAATTAAAGAAAGCTACATACCATAACTGACAGATACTGTAACTACAGCCCAGCTCTCAAATACTAAAACAATTAACTTTTAGTTGTCCACACATATCCACATGTTGGATATTTCACAACAGCTCTGAGTGTGAATGGAGGTCACAGTTACAGGGAATTCCTCCAGGAATGTGAGCTGCGGCACACGAATGTTCCTGCTGCACAAACAGAGAGCTGTGATGATGCATTGTGGGCCAATAAACAAACACATTCCAAAATGGGGCTTTCCCAGTGAACGGATGACATGAGCACTAAGAATCATGGGAGAATTTAACTGTACAACAGCACTGTGCCAACAGCACTGAACACACTCTTTATAAAATGTGGTTTTAATCAACAGTTTTTCTCGATTCTAGATTTAAAATTCATGCCACCCCTTTCTATTCTAGTTTCCCAAACAACCACCAAATAGTAAAAAAGAAAAAGAAAAAAAAAAGTGAGTAGCCTGCACAGGTGAATCAAAATCTGAGAAAGTATGGAAAGGAATAGCTTTAGATTTTTGATCTCCCCCATGAATTTCAAACAGGGACTAATAATGACAAAGATATTTAAAATGAAGCAGCAAAATATGTAGCTACAATTAAGCTTTTCAATAAAATAGAATAAGCTTTTAAAGAACTAAAGAAAAAGATTCTGATCAACTTTTCTTGAAATATTTAACATGCGTCATACATTTTATATAAAAATGCCATCATAAAAAGGACAAATTTGGACCCTGGAATTGATTTTGAGGGACGTTATTGCACCTAAAGACAAAAGATAACATCATCTTACAGAATTTTAACAGCTTGTTTTATCTTCCTCATTTCTTTCCCCCTCTCTCTCTCTGTTTTATCAATCATCCCAAATGATTGTGTGACCTTCAGCGTCATGTGGAGTAGAGCAGTGTTTGTGGCCCTGGGGCTGTGCGAGTATTGTGTCCGACTGAATGTGATCTTTGTGGCGATGGTCAGCCTATTTAGAAGGGAAGGGGAGGGCTGTGGCCAGGCATTGCCCATACTGTAGCCCTCTGGGAGGGGAACTCACATTTCCGTCATCTCTTTGTCTTCTGTTTTTCCAAAAAGAGATAAGACAACAGAGGCTCTGTAAATCTGATCAACAGGGCAAGTGCTCTACAACAATGGCATGACGGATTGTCTTGTTAGAGCGAATTCTCCATTACTACAGCATGCAAAGAGAACTAGGCCAGCATCCTTGGACCTTGTCAGCAAATGGAAGATACCACAAAATAAAGTCAGCGCTGAAATTAGAAAATGATCCGTACTGTCAATACCAGATCAAAACAAAACTAACTGGTTATCATGAAAGCCGGAGATTACACAAAAACGAAAGTAGGTCTAGTGTTCTTTCTACAAACTGAAACCGTTTCAGCCTGAGGCTCCACATAGTTCAGGCATCTGTACAAACATGAAAGAGTACGTTAAAGGACCACTACCTTACCCGGCGTGTTTGCTTCTCACAACCTTGTACGCCAAGAATTCAATGGAGTGGCATGCCGACACTACAAAGATTCTGCTTTGTCAGCCCTCATGCTAGGGTGCCAAGGTGTTTTTATGTAGTTGTTGAGGGGGGTCTCAGAGGCAGCACTTTTGGCCATTTCTCAAATATTCATGCTCCCCTAACCCAAAGTGCGAGGTATAGTAATTACGTAGCATGCACTTCTACTAAGAATGAGCTTTGTGTGGCTGCTCAAAGTCAGGTATTGGATTTCCTCAAGGTGGAATGACAGAAGCTTGCCATTAGTCTATACCTCCAGGGTGACATCTCCACATGACTCCTGTTTGTTATTCTCATTCAGACTCTTATGCAACTAATGAGTCTTCTCTGGAAATTCAGCTCCAGGCACAAAAGCAACAGTTTAAACAGGTGGGGTCCTGAAAATCTAAATACGTCAGTTAATTTACAGAAAGCGGACGTGACTCTCGGTTTTAACAGTGTGTCACCTATTCAAAAGCTAAAGTTGCTCTTTGAAAATACATCAATATCTTATCAACGTCATTAGATACATACACATTTAGAGGGATAAAAAAAAAAGATTCTTGGGCTGAAAATGCTGGCGCTATGGCAAACGGTCCCAGCTTTCTCAGCAAAACACTAACTTCTATTAGTGTTCTCCTGCAGTGGGAGTGATGAGGGTTTGTTTTTAGAGCGAAAGCGATATAGGAGGCCTTTGTCTCCTTGGCAGTCACCAACCAGTCTCTCTCTAGAGGGGAGATGGTTGAAGGTGGGGGACTGGAAATCAAAAATAGCCCGATCACCAACAATAAAACACCCACACATGCAAAAGTGAATAACTCACAGCCAGTGACACTCAACACACCCCTGATGGCAAACAGAGATGGTAGTTTGGTTTACAACAGTGCCCCTGGTTGTGGCAGTTTTGTGCCCCCAAGGTAATTCCACACTATTTTCCACTCAGGGTTATCTGTCGATAGAGCTCTTCAAGTTATCCTTGCTAAATCAGGCAATGTGAGGCAATGTGTACAGATCAAGCTTTACAAGGCACATTTATGTCATTCTGGCCCTATCCTAGACTGTAATTTAAATCAAATTAGCGGTCTTAGACTTTGCAGACAGATGAAATGTATTTTTGCACTGCCTCCCACAAAATGAGGACCTATAAAAATGGAAAAATGGTTCTGCTTGTGAAAATATTTGCACAGGGATGTCAAATGGCAGACCAAGTAGACAACACGGTTTTGGACTTCAGGAAAAGAACTCTAAACAAATCAACAATTCAGCAATTCCTTAATTTATTGGGTGTGATACATTTGGCAGATGCTTTTTTCCCCAAAATGATGCTGGTGCAAAATTTGGATTTCTTGAAGTCCAGGGCCCATATTCATAAATAATCTTAATGCAAAGAGTAACTCCTAGTGACAAAATTCGAAGAAAATTCGTAGAAATTTGGGCGTTTACTCTTAAAATGAAAGAAAACAAAAAAAAAAACTTAACAAATCCTAAAGGGCTCATATAATGCAATTTTTGTACAAGTTAATATGAATGTTTAGGGTCTAAATGAAAACTTTGTAATATACTTTTATTAAAAATTCTCATTTGTATTTTAAAGGGTTAGTTCACCCAAAAATGAAAATTCTGTCAGCATTTACTCACCCTCATGTTGTTCCAACCCCGTAAGACCGTTCATCTTCAGAACACGAATTTAATTTTTTTTTTTTGATTAAATCTGAGAGCTGGATCACTCCTGCATACTAGGCTTCTTGAGGAATTGAAATTTGCACGCCTCACAGTTATTAAAGCAATCGTTAAAATAGTCCAAGTGACTTCGACGAGAATACTTTTTGAGCACATAAACAAACAAAAATAACAACTTTATTTCAACTATTCACTTCCTTCTTGAATAGTTGAAATAAAGTCGTTATATTTGTTGTTTTTTGCACACAAAAAGTGTTTTCATCATTTGATAAACTTAAGATTGAGCCACCGTAGTGACTTGCACTATTTTAACAATGTCTTTAACAACTTTTTGAGGCCAGCAAATTTCAATGAGTAAAATACTGTATGAGTAAATACTGACAGAATTTTCATTTTTGGTGAACTAACCCTTTAAGAAAACACCATTTTACCCGGAAGGAATGTAAATAAAGTGTGTTTATTATTTAAATACACAAGCATATATTTGTAAGTATTTATAAGCACATTTATAAAGTAACTCAGTTAAGCACACAGACAGGTGCACATAGATACCTCCCACTCTCATGACCTAAAGTGAACGAGATCCTGATGGACTACTGCATGCAAGTCCTTTTTGTTTTATGATCGATCAATAAAGCTGCTCTTTGGCTCGGATATGTGATCTGATTACGTCTGTAGAGTAATCCTAATTCTGTGTATAGTCTGCATTGCATTAGAGTGCCAATATCCCTCACAATTCTCTTTACCCAGCTTCACCGAGCTACGCTATACAGAAAAGCAAAGCAGCCAAAATCCATCAAAATCATGGGCTTGATTCCAAATTTAAAATACACTAGACTGTTCAAACTCAGGTGGCATAGTGCAATACTGCAGTTTGAAGCTCTCATCAGAAGCATGAGTAGGAGTGAAGCTCTCCGGTGTTGTGTGTTGTGTAATCCAGCACTTGTGTATCCTCCCCTATCATTTACATTACGTTTATGCCTTTGGCAGACACTTCAGTGCATTCAAGATACATTTGATCTGTATGTCCCTAACATTGCTGTGCTCTACCAGTTTAGCTACAGGAACTACTATCAGCATCTGTACGTTACAGTTTCGGTTGTAATGTCATGGTGACTGACATGAAAAAGCGCTCTCACTGTGAACAAACAGGAAAAAAAAGAAGAGATATAAATGTGAGAATGTAAAAGGACCAGAGAACCCAATGTTCAGCAAACGACCGTAAAAAGAACGGGGGCATCTGTGAAAGTAAAGGGACAAAATGAAACACTCTCTGACAGAAACTTCCAGCTGTCATGGCAACAATCAGAATCTCAAGTTACTTAGCGGAAGAAAAATTAAAGAGAGCAACAAAGGAGAGAGAGAGACCGAAATGAGCATGACATGTCATGGGAAGAGAACATGAGCGATAAAAATAGAAGGAGGATGTCACACTTTTAGAAGCCGCCCACTCATTTCGAAGCCGACAAGTTTCACACGTCATTGCGTGGGTGATAAGTCTCAAAGCACAGGGAAACCACAACACACACTCTACACAACAACCTGAACTTGCTGAGACATGACCGACAAGACCAGGAAGTGGTCAGTGAGCCAGGAAATGGTATAGATGAAAGAGAGGGAATTAAGAATAAAAATGGTTTCACTTACAACTGTGAAATGGTTTCAAACTGGCCTGCATAAACCGACAGCTGATTTTTTGATTGTGAACTCCAGTGGTCCTTTTAAATTTTACACATTATCTCATTTCAAATCTCATTTTCAGCTCTCTTTTCATGTGCCATATTCAAAGACATCAACCCGACTATGATCCGAGAGAAAATTTCCCACTGTAAACACGACAAAAGCAAGTCTGATTTCTAACCTGGCACAAGAACAGAGCTTCTCCAACCAAGTGTAAAGATAAAAGAACACAGCTGAGCTCAATTTTTGACAGCAAAACACATCTTCATGACAACAAACAGAACAGATTATAAAACCATCATTTGCATACACTAGATGCGATGGGATAAGATTCCAGCGACGAATAATTTGTATGTCCACACTAGACGCAAAGCGGCTGTGAGATGCATCAAAATCAGCTGTGCGGGCTCTTGCGGCAAGCAGAGAGTAACCTTGACGGCAGTCGGAAGGCACTCGCAGAACAGAAGAGAAGAAGAATCTGGAGAGAAATGGTCTCCGATCTCTTGTCAGGTGTTCTCTAAACTTATCAGGCATTATAGGAGAAGAATCAGAGCTGGTATCTTGGCAAAAGGAGATTGCAAAAAGTATTTAATAAAATGGTGCCATTGCCAATAATTGTGGCCAATGTGTTTTGGAGAAAAACTTTTATTTCATAATGTGATTCAAAATGTATTTCATTTTAGCAAATTACCATGCGGAAAGACTGTAACACGCAGAGACCTTCACCTGCTGATCGAATGCCGCCATTGGATCGATTGAGCTGGGCCTTACCAGCTTTAGGGTACAGCCCCAGGGACAAGCTAAAGGTACAGATTTTTTTTTTGTCTTTGGCAGAGCATCATCATATCTACTTTTAAGGATGGGGTTAGGCTTGGGTTTTGGGTTGGTGTTTGACTTTCAGCTGAGGTTAGTGGTTGACCAACATTCTTATCTGGTTGACCATGTTTATATCTATAACTAGCCTACTTCTATAAGGGTGAGCATTGGATCAATATGTTATAATACCTACACACTACTGCTCAAAAGTATGGAGTGAGAAAGTGTTTTTTATTTCTTAAAGGTAATTTTATTCAGCAAGGATGCAGTGCCAGTAAAGATATTTATAAAACGACTTTCCTAAAAAAAATGTTTAAAAAAAAGATGCATCACAATTTCCAATGAAATTAAGCAGCACAACTAGTTTTAACGTTGAGAATAATAAGAAATGTTTCAGCATATTAGAATAGGTGTGTTAGGTGAACAGGTGTGGAACTAACCAATCAGTGTTTGCAGTCGGGTAGGAGTTGAAAACGGGCACCTGACGTTGGACACTTTCTGCTTCCCATAGTGACATACGTGCTGTGTTCGCAAAACTTTATCACAGTTCAAGTGAATTATTAAATGATTAAATGCAATATTTATACACTATGTACTGCTTAATACAGCGTCTTTGTACAAAAATAAAGTTCAACACTATTTAAATACTGTACAAATAAAGTGGGGTCTATGTTTTTTAATAAACATGACACTATTTAACATCTGTTAAAAATACAGATTTTTGAGCTTTAGAGGAACTGAAGGTATCAGAATATTTTGAACTAAATTGTTCATGTTTCAGGTGATGCTATACTAATTTAAGTCGCCAAGTCGCTTTATTCCTTGTTTTTGCTGGATTTCACCAAAGCGTCTGTGTGGCTTTTTTAATGGCACTGTGTTGATTGTTGTACTGTTTATGTGTATGATTTATGTCTTATTATTGAATGTGCATGACAACTTGTGATTTCTGAAGGATCATGTGACACTGAAGACTGGAGTAATGGCTGACCAGTGCTTTTCGAGTATTTCTTTTAGCTAATCAGACTGCATAGCCAAACCTCAATGTTGTATAAAGAAAATTAATGACTACCTGGACAAATTTTTCCTCTGCCAATCATACATACAGCGAGGGGCATGCCTATGGCATTCTGCAGTCATCTAATATCTATTATTTTAGAAGTGCAAGTCATCCTCAGCTTTAAAACACTAATGCATGTATGTCGATTTGCCTGTTTTTGACAAGCATATTCACCATAAGGCTCTCATTCCTAGAGGGCCATCTCCGTGTTTATGTTTATCAAACACACAGAAAAAGAGCTTGAAAGACTGCAGATAACATCTCAAAAAGGTCATCAGACATGTACAGTTGTGCACTATCTGCTGTCCATCTCTCACCCATGGCAATGAATGATATTAGGGACAGTGCAGCCGTATTGCACATTAAATTACAGCTGTCAGCCATCAGTGCAGTGCAGCTCCAGTGCAAGATTGCTGCAGTTTATTCCTAAATGACTCTTCTGCAGATAAACTACACATTCACGCCCAGCAAATGCCTGAAAAAAAAAGCAAAGGAAGAGCCACAGACATAAACAAGTTAAATGGAGGAAAAACTCTCATCTGCCCATTGGTAACGCTTAATTAGCTTCCAATGAGGGCCCGATGGTTGGGAGTCAGTGACTTGTTTGTTGTTTCTATTATACAGAACAAAACAAGGCTTAATTGTCAGATAGCTGTCAATCAGACACATTAGGTCAGGGTGGTTTACTTTACGTTCTGTGGTTTATGTTCTTGGATGCGAGCCGTCCCTAGGACTCTCCCCTGACACCAGGCATCTATTTCTATCCTCTCTCGTTCAGGTCTCCTGGCTCGCTATTACAGCCTGCACAGAAACAGGGGTTTGACTGTGCTCGATCTCTACTGCAGACCTCTGGGGGGAGTGTACGGCTGGCGTACAAGCACACACACACACACACACACGTGCAGGCAAATATCATTTAAAAAGGTGTTTCTCAAGTAGGGGTCTGAAGAACACCCAAGGGGTTGCTGGCAAGCAAACTCATTCACCACCAAAATCTAATACTCCATTTTATAGAAAAAAACATGATGAACAGACCATTTAAAACTCTTCCTATAGGCAAATCAATCAATCATGATGGCAAAAGTGAGCCAATGTTTCATAGTTCGGAGAAACTATAGGTCATTATTCTAAAGGGGTGACAGCGATTTGCAATTACAAAGCACCCGGATGCCATTCATTTCCAATCAGACTTGAGTTATAAAAAGTAGCCTAGTTAATAAATTAGCCTATGGTGGTAGGAAAAACTCATTCGTCAAGCTTATAAAAGCTCCAAATGTGCGATGTATACAATTAAGCCTGATTGTTTCAGTGTGGGCGGTTAGAGTACTGGCAACATGTGAGAAGTGCCAGTACGCAACAAAAAGGGTACGCTAGATCAAAATGTATAAGTGCCGAGCCGGTATTGCGTACCAATGCGCATCACTGAAAATTATCAAAAATGCTGGGGGTGGCTGGCAATTTTCTTTTTTTTTTACGTTGACAGGGAAAGAGTTAATACATTTTAAAATGTAATTTATTCCTGTCATGGCAAAAATTAATTTTAGCACTCCAGTCGTCAGTGTCCCATGTTCCTTCAAAAGTCATTCTAATATGGTGATTTGCTCAAGATTTCTACTTATTATTAATGTTAAAAACCTAGTCCTGCTAAATATTTTTGTGGAAACCGAATAATTTTTTAGGAGTGTTTGATGAACAGAAAGTCAAAACTTTGAAATAAAATTGTTTGGAACAAGTCTTTATCACTGTAAAAAAAAAAAATTCAATATTTGTTATCACATTTTTTCTTTTGGCAAATCAACTTAAATAATTTATTTAGTCGAAAATTAACTTATTATTTTGAGTTTCTGATGATTAAATTAATCACCTTCATTGCATTAACTCACTTTTTCCAGTTTAATCAACTTAAAATTAAGGCGACCAGGTTACTTACTTTTTTAAGTTAAACCAACAATATTTTTTACAGTGTGTTACTTTGTATTAATTTACTGCATCCTTGCTAAATAAAGTATTAATTAAAACCAAACTTTTGAACTGTAGTGTACATGCCATAATGTAACTAAATTACACTGTACATGATGCCTGAATTCACTTGTAGCATTTTTAATTTATTCAACCAAATAGCAGTACATAATTTGTGGCTTAAATTTTTTATGCATCCCGAGAAACTTGATCAACTTCAACTTTTTTTGCAGAAACTTCCACAGTCTGATGTCGCTGGAAACAGCGGTCGACTAGATACAGCAACTAGCAACCAACAATAGCGGCTTTCCGCCTCCAGCGAGGTGTGAACACACGTTTACAGAAGTCTTTTGGGACCAAAGCACAGTTAACGGTTGAAAACTGCCTGGCAACAAACACAAATAAGCTAGCCTTAAAAAAATAAAATAAAAAAGTGGCTTATGGCCACATCAAACATGGGAACAAATTATAAAGAAGCTGGAGTGATGTGATATGATATGGCAGTATTAACCCTGCCTGGGCATAAGTGAAAGATTCTACTCAATCACAAACCCAACTGGCCCAGTTTTCCACCATCAACAAGGCAGAAGTGTGTCAGAGAAACGAGCCGGGCTCGCTGGTGGTCTAGAATGGAATCAGGTCAGAATGGACTCCTGGGGTGTGGTCACACACACCTAACAAGCAAGTTAGATTTGTAGTCGGATTGGAACGATGAGTGGTTGGGGATCCCTTTCACAGGCTGAAGCAGAAGCCCTGATCTGATCTACTGTACGAGCAATGCATTTCAAATAACTGCTGACAGGGCAACTTTAGCCTACATCTCCATACTATGCCACGTATCATTGAGAAGCTGAGGCCGAGTTAGCTCGAGTAATTGAGGCAGGGGTCACATGACTCTTGTCAGGGGGATTGGCACCACACTCTGGCAGCTGTCATCAACTCATAAAAATCTGTTGAGGGGAAATCTGACCCCGCTTCCACCGTGGCCCGTCGCTCCCAGCAGCTCTCAAACAAAACCCTTAGGATCTCATCTTCCCTCTCACTTTGACTAGGAGCTCATGGGGAGGGAGCACATATAAGTGTCTCTGGTTGATGGCCTAGAGCTTCTGTTCTGTATCGATTTTGTTCTTTTTCTCTTTCTCTTTTTGTGTGTGTGTGCGCGCGTCAACCAATACCAACACAAGCGGAAAAAGGACACTAACACTTGAACACTGAGAATACATGGTACTTAATCTTCTGAAGACCTTCATACAGAGTTTAGTTTAACTAGCTAGTTCATTGAAATGTAAAGTTGGAACCAAATGCTGCATGTAGGTAAATAAAAATTATCAACATCTATAGTTGAGTTACTTCACTTTCACTAACATTATTTTATTTATTTATTTGTTTATTTATGCATCCCGCACAATACATCTGTACCATATCAGTCCCTTGACACCTTGTCTGAAGATAAAAACATTGGTTCTCCGTAAGCCGAATTGGTCGTTTTCGATTTCCCTAACCTAAAATACAATCATGAACTCGACGCTTAGCGTCTACATTACAGCTCTCCGTTCCCTCTGTTTGTTGATTGGCCGGCTGTTTTCAGGCCGAAGGAAAACTGAGAGATAGGTCGCTATCTCAGACTGAGTACAGAAGCGAACTGAAATTGAGAGGAAGTATACAAAGTCTGCCATTTAACAGCAAAATAATTGAATTATCCCTAATTTAAAGTTTTATTATGTATTATTTTCACGAGGAAACACGTCCTGCATTATGATTGTGCATATTGTACTTTCCCAGTTCAAATAAATAGGAACCTTGAAATTACACCAAAATAGTACAATGGAAAGATTAAAGAAATAACTTTTATAATTTTTTTGTTTGAAAGTGACTTCTGTGGTTGCTGTGCTTCATATATTGCTAGACTACTGACAATGGGCAATGGACTGTTAAGAGCAACAATGCTCTTAAAATTTCACCCATAATTTGCTAAGGTGACCTTTAGTTTGGCTAGACTGATGTAAAACAAAATGAAATTACACAAAACTTAAAAAAAAAAAAAAAAAAAAAAAAAAAAAAAATCAGTCTCCTTATACTTCAACAAACCAGTCTACAATGAAAGCGGTGATGTGACAAACTGTCCGTTTAAACTTAAGTTTTAAGCTGTCTAAAATTAAAAATTAAATTGTTTTATTACAAATACCAGATTGTAGCACCAACTGCCACGAATTCTATAAATTATCCAATACATTAAAATATATATTTTTAACATTGCAGCAAAACCTGCTCATGATGGCACTGGCAGGATATAAAAGTATCATATTGAGATACGTCATCCCTCACCTTTCAACTCGGCACAAAAGTAAATTATTTCAGACAGAGGTAGCCTGCCAAAAACTTTACTTGTCTACTGCCAAAACTCCATCATCTCTCACCTTTAGGCCAATGATGATGTCATTTAAGAGAACTGGATGAAACGCAAGTGAACTAGAAATGGCAGACAAGGGTAGCAGCAGTGCCATGTCCTAACAATAAACCTTCAAGTGATAAATGGCATCTCCATCACGTTAATTTGAGTGTTTGTTAACCCAACTAGCCACAACTGTCAACAGAGGTGCACATCAAGATGTTTTGACGGATGCTTGGTTTCTATTTTTAACCTCTCGTGCTGGATAATCCCACACACGGTGATGTGTCACACCTAGTTATGAGGAAGATATCTAACAATTCCAGAAGTAGCATCTCCAAATTTAACTGTGAGAGGATTCGATCGGTATTCAGGAAGGCATCCTTATTTTTCAAACCACCGAGACAAGGACAAAGGATACCAGCTGTAGGAGGATGTCAGTGTTACGGCACCCCGGAGAGATTGTTCCAGCCGGCCCAAAATGAGTTTAGTTGCAAAAATGTAATGCACTGGGTGCAACCTTGTTTAGATCCTATACAGCAACATTCACATACTGTACAGTATGATAAAACACCTGATGTGTATTGGGCATTCTTTAAGGGTCCTTGGGTTGCTGTCTTTGGTCTCATGCCGTCAAACAGATTTAATACCCGTCAAGCACAGAGCCCCAATAAAGATGCTTTACAATTTAAAACACTGCATTTTGTGTCTCTGATCTACCCGCCACTGGAAGAGCAGAGATGTGTGTGTGTGTGTGTGTGTGTGTGTGTCTGGAGGAAGTGCAGATGAGGAAGGGCTCTGAGCCACTGAGTGTCTTCATTATACTCTAAATGTGCTGTACAACTACATCCTGCTGTTATGGGGCCAAGAGTGACAGTCACAGTATTCTGTCTGAAAGCTGACATAATGCTTCATTAATCTTTCCTGATGATCTACGGGCACGTCTGAATGATTCTGATGGGGTCTAAATGGTACATGTGCACAAATAGCAGTCATTTTAAAAGGGATAGTTCACACAAAAAAGAAAATGTGCCATATTGTTTCACAAAAAAGAAAATGTGCCATATTGTTTCACAAAAAAGAAAATGTGCCCCATTGGTTTTCAAAATATCTTCATTCTAAAAAAGG
Organism: Cyprinella venusta; assembly: GCA_038021265.1. Classification (NCBI taxonomy): domain Eukaryota; kingdom Metazoa; phylum Chordata; class Actinopteri; order Cypriniformes; family Leuciscidae; genus Cyprinella; species Cyprinella venusta. The sequence continues at coordinate 25,220,126 of CM075874.1, forward strand.
ATGAAAGTCATACAGGTTTGGAGAGAATTTAAGCTAAGCAAATGATGACAGAAATTTTCATTTTTGGGTGAACTATACATTTGATAATGTGTGAACGGCAAAAACAAGCGTGAACTGCAAAAACAAGTGTGAACCAAAAAGAACAATGTGGATTGATGCTTCTATCATCTATATTCCTGGAAAACACCAGAAGCAACTTCAAAAATGCTTCAAGCTTGCTAATGATTGTAATCTTTTTGTATAACCCTGAAAAAGCTCAGTCATTTTTAACAACACACAATTTTCCGAGTAAAGTGAGAGAACCAATACAGGGAATCCAAACCACAATATCTAATATCCCAGGGCCTCCATCTCCGGATCACTCCCAATGACCTCAGCAGCTCCAAGCTAGAAATGAGTAGACAAAGAAAAAACAGTCTCTCTATTCCTCTCTCTCTTAAACTCTTCTACTAGTGAATTGCCACAGAATGGGAACTGGCCAAGGCCTTCAACTCCAGCACTGCACTCAGAAATCAATATACAGTGTGGAATACACACAGAGGAAGCAGAGATCAAAACTGTTTTATCGAGCACACCAATCTTGGAATCCAGCCAGAATCTTTTTATTCAAGGAACTGATGAACTTCTCTGATTTAAAACCAAACTGCTGTATAATGAGACTAGGGAAAAAGAAAGAAGAAAAATCTGGTCTTCTGTGAGGTTGAATGAAATATAAAATGTAATTGAATGCTTGAATACAATATCATCTGACCTGTGTTAAAGGTCTTTTGATTGAAATGCCAAACCTTTTTTTCAGCAACAAATAATGCGTTTACAATAATTCCTTTATAATAATGTGATTCTGATTATATTGTGAGCAGATTTTGATTTTAATGGCCCTAACATTGCTGCTGATCTGAACAGTCCCACAGGCAAGTAAACTGTTCTCTACACTCTAAAAAATGCTGGGTTGTTTTAACCCAATTTTGGGTCAAAAATGGACAAACTCAATGTAATGTCAACCAATGACTGGGTTTGTCCATATTTGACCCAAAATTGGGTTAAAACAACCCCGCATTTTTTAGAGTGTAAAAAAATTTTGCACATTTTTTTACTGAGACTAGTAAGACCTAGTAGACCAAATGTCATTTATGATTCCAAGTGGAATTACATTTTTTGGCATCTATGATTCCATGAAGAACCTTTAACATTCATGGAACCTTTCCAATGCACAAAAGGTTCTTTATAGTCATTTAGAACTGCTCACTGAAAGGTTCTTTGGGGAACCCAAAATGGTTCTTCTGTAGCCTTGCTGTGAAAAAGTGTTGGTTTTTGTAGGAAGTGTAGAAAGAATAACTCAATCAGTCAAGTGTAAGTTACCATGTTAAAACACTGAAGCTCTGTAAGTGACCACTTACAGCCAAGTGCCAGCTCAAGAAAGACCTTTTCTCTAATGAAAAGGTCAATGTGTCCTGATACTTCACAGACTCCCCTTTATTGAAAGGGTATAAAAATGATTTGCTAAACCAAGTCTCTTAACAGATAAATGAATAGAGTAACCATTAAAATAATGAAAAAAGGGGGGAAAAACTCCCACTGAAAACATTGCGACTGAAGACCATAATATTATACAATATTTTCTCCTATCGAAGTCTAAAGTGCAGAGACAATTATACGATTAATAGGCAATACATTATTTTTGCAATTAATGTGGTGAGATTAAACGCTTTTAAACATCCTTGCATAAACATTCCATTGAAAGATATAGGACGAGGGCACAACAAAACTAACGGGATGGTACAGTGTTGTTGTTGCTAACTAAAACTATTAAACATTGCTTCCGGCAATTGAAATAAAATAAGATATAACGTGAAAAATTAACTGAAATAAATCTAAAGTGCTAAAACGACTAAACCTAAAACTGAAATTAATTAAGGTTACAAATAAATAAGTTATAAATAAATAAAAAAGGAATAAAAATGACAAAAGCACAAAATTACTAAAACTTAAAAAAAAAACTATATGAAAATGCAAATTCAATATTAATAAATACTTTAATAGTACATGAAATAATACTAAAATAACACAATACAAAAAGAGGTCAAGACCCTCAAATTATGGAATACAATATCCCACGACACACTATTTGGGAGGGGCTCAGAAGTCTATAAGTGTGGCGCTTCCTACTGAGTGTGAGACACAGGCAAACTGTTGCAGAACAGAGCTGCATCCTGTCCTCTGGCCCTCATCCAGTTACACATACACAGAGTCACCCTCCCATACACTCTGGCACATGCATACTTATCATCCTTAATCTTATTTACTGGTAAGCTGACATCTCCATTTTATGGGTGTTAGCTTGGCTGTAAGGGGTTGAGGTGGGGAGGTCTCCTCCAGGCAGACTGAAGCCCTGAGTCAGCTCTAACAGACACAGGGCCGAGACCATGATGGATAGATCCAGTCACGCCCAGGACATCAGGAGACAGAGGGGCCCCTGGGTCAGTTACGGTACATCTCTGTTGAACTGCTTTTGGTCTACAAAACTCATGTAACTCATAATAATTAAATATATTCATACAGTAATAACATTAAAATGATAAAATTTCTTATTTATCAAACGTTTTAGACTAAATATGAACATAATTTTAATTTTTGTAATAATATAATTCAATATTTGATACTTATGGACCCTGTGATGATGCGTTTTCAGTTATTAACAGTAAATCTAGCAACTTTTTTTTTTTGAAAAGTTTAATGTACATTTATGACACTACTTTATGTTAAATTGTCTTGGCATGAAATTACAGACAAGTAGTTAACGCTGCTGAATGAATATTTCTTATACAACACCAGAGGAAGTGATGGGAAATCTTACACATTTCTTCTGACCAACATAATCAATCTCTCAATGTTTTTTTTTCTTCCTTTTTTGACAAGTCATAAAAAACACTTGTGAATGGTTTCTTTCCCTACTGGGGCAAATGTGAGCATAAAAATTGCTTTCACCACTATAGAAGTTTACCCATGATGACTTATACTGAAATGTGAAGATTAATTATTAAATAATTTACATTAATTATATTTACATTTATATTAATTATTTTACCCCATAGAATCTCAAGTCTGCTAAACAAAAAGGCTCCCTACAGCAAATAAGTTAAGCTTTTACTATGCAATTACACATTTTTACAGCTACAGTATTAATAACAGCATAGTGCCAAAATGTCAGCATGTCTGAGAGCACTTCTTCATTCTCAGTTGAAAAGTGATGGTAAACTGAAAATTGCACAAACCAAATATGTAAACCGATCGTTCAGACTGATTTTGTGAAGCAGGTCAACAGATAAACTCTAAAAGGAATCCATTCTTCTTTCCTCGAGACTGGGCGAGTCCCAGCCAAAAGAGAGCACAGAGAACGTGCATAAATAGAAGAATGAGAAAGGACAAAAAAACCCTCTACAGTGACTAAGCACAGGCGTTCCAGTACAGTCTTCCACAGACTACTGACACAGCCCAGCTGCTCCAAGTTGAGAAAACGCATGGAGTGAAGGAAAATAATGGATGTACACATCCACTCCGCTCCCTCCTGCTGGTGGCTGAGAGGAGCTGTCACAGCCTGGCAGGGTTGAGGAGCTTCAGACGAAAGGAATCTGCATGATGTCTTTACAGCATGCAAGCCTCGACATCCCAATGCATCCACAGACAAAGAAAGACACCTTCAGATATTCTGAGGTGAATATGCTACACCACACAATTACCTGAAATTCATAAGCATTTAGATAAGCTCAGAATTTAATAGTAAACCTACTTTTGATCTCGTAACGGAAACAGTAATTGGTGTTTCTCTGGTGTAGAGCACAGCATACAGCAATACTGCATCCTGGTAAGCTCTGTTAGGTCAGAAGTGAGGTGGGAGGATGAGGCGAATACAAACCCATCCATCGTTGTGTGCAGAGGGAATTCCTCACAAAAACACATGCTATTACAAATGGCCTACTAGGTTGACCATTAGGGCTTGAGACATAAATCACCTTTAATGTTCCTTAAGAGCTGCAAAAGCTGATCTTAAGAGGCTAACACAGTGTACTAAGCAAAGTGGTACCTGCAACAAATGATGAGCAATAGGACATTTGCGATTACAGTTGGTTTGGGCAATGCTAAAAGAAGTCATCAAAATCATCAGTATTTTTGTCTAATTTTCTAATAAAAATATATACATCTTTATAAATCAAGGCAAAAAATTATGATTTCAAGTATAATTAATTAAATAAATGCATTAACAAAATTGAGCAGAGTTTTGCATAAAACAAGAAAACCACTTCAACCAAAGGGGTAAAAAAAAAAGAAAAAACAGTAACTGAAAAGACGAAGTGTTGTGTGTGTAATATGCCATGAAACTACAAAACAAAACAACTGTGATGGACTGGCCATCTATGAGAAAAATAAACTAAAAAAAACTAAAAAAAGGAATAGTACATAAACATACTTAAGTAAGACAGTGTTGAGGTCGTTTCCCTGCCTTCAGCTTGAGTAGCTGGGATGGGATCAAGCATCACTACATGGGACAAGCAGTTTCTCCTGTGAGACTGACCCTGTAATAAGTTCATGGTGCCATTCCGGGGCTACATCACATTAGAGCTCATAAACCATGAGTGTGTTCATGGAATCTCAGAACTGGCAAATGAAACGGGGTGAAATTCATTTCTGAGCCAAGCGTCAATGACTGGACTGAGCCAGATATGCTTTCTTTACACCTCACAGACTGTAAGGTCTGTCGCTGACCCAGCATGCACTCACGACTAGTCATAAGTCTGTTGAGTTTTAAAGTCATTAACCAGGCTCGGTCAATACGCCGCCGGTGCTTTGGGTTTGGAACAAGAGTCTCCGAGTCTCCGGCGAGTGCCTTGTGTCAGAGCTCACTGCCAAAACATTCAACTGGGTACTTCACTGACCTTCCAAAACAGTCCATTTTTCACAAGTGGGAACAGTCGGGACCTGAGCCCGAGTTAGAGTTATAGAGACTTCCAGTGTGTTTCTATGGTTACTGGTTTAGCAAGTGTGTCTGGGTTTTCATTTCATTTTAGGTTGCTAAGTTTCATGTCAGCACTGTAAGGGAAACAGAGCATAGACGACGCCTGAAACTAATGTGACATTTAACATTTTTCCTTTATTTATATTATGGTTTTAATTTCACTAGTGCCTTTTATTTTTAGATTGTCATAGCCAAAAAATTAGCATATGGGTAAGACAGAGCATATCCTCCATTTTGTCTTAGTCCTCCTTAAAAACATCTTAAATCAGACTTTGTTGGACAATGACACTGCAGAGCAAAGCCGCAGCACCTCAAGCAATTAAATAATACTTGTTTTGACTAAATATCATGTAACAACAGTTCACAATGTGTCAGATAATAAGTTTGGCAAGAAATTAATTCCAATTTGAAACTCCTATATGCAAAAAGACCATGTTTAGGTGGCTAGTGGCTACATATTATACATCAAAATGTTATACATAAGTCTAAAATTACCATTCTAAACCAGGAAACCAGCTTAGATTGCTTCAAGATGGGTTTTAATCAGCAGAGAGAGCAACTTCAACCTAACTTTGTCCCACCTCAAAAGCCTGAATTATATAAGTGATCAAAACTTTTTCTGTTTGTCAATCATATCCCAGTTTTCAAGCACAGAGACTTTCTGTCAAACAAGAGTGACGAAAAATCACAGATCTAGTCTACTCAAGAGTCAGGCACCAAAATGAAAAGAGGAGAGACATGGGAACAGTTTTACTCAGAGATGGAGTCTGAACATTCACAAAACATGACCTACACAAACGTTACCCACGGGGTGACAAACAGGCTTTTTCATATCCAGCAGTTTACCATAAACACGCAGTCAATGCACATGGTCTACTGTTTATTTTCCCAATAGCAGCTTATTTTGCGCCAGTGGGCAGATCAGGGGGGCACACATAAGCGTCCCTAGGGGTCTGGAGGATTTCCTGTGGGGCCATAGCGCCACAGTGCAAAGACCGTTGATAGATGTACACTAAACACGGCAGGAGGCCTAAACAGCCAATGCATTCTCATCCCAGGGCGTCATAGAGGAGACGCTTTTGAAATTGCGTCTAAATCCGACGCACATGGCACCCTTTAGCGTCAATATAACATGCTTCAGTTATGGGTAGGTTTAGGTCTGGGGTAGTGTTAGGGTTAGACCACTAGGAGGTGCCTTCTGGCCCATATATAACTGCGTTTCATATTGACGATAAAGGGTGCCATGTGCATCGGATGTAGACGCAATTTGAAAAGCATCACATATATTACACCTTGGGATGAGACCGGGCTGAAAAAGCAGGGGGTTCATGCATAAAACTTTCTGTAGATTTCATCCTAAAAATAGAATTTGCATAATTCGTACAAAAGTTTTCAGATACCTTTTCCTTCAAATTAAACAAATTCAAATATTTTTCATTGGGAAACGCGCAAAAATGGTTATCAGGCTACTGTCTGTCTGTGCAAGACACCAACGGCACACCTGCGTTCAGCACAGGTCGTACAGTAGTATTTCAAACAAACTGCAACTTGACGACGAAGAACAAACGAATGTTACAGTGAATTACTGACTGCGAAACTTGCCCGGGGCAGTGACAAGCGCCTCTCACTGTTCTGCTCCGTTTCTGGTGCTTCAGTCAAGTCACGCTGGCTCTGAACGAAAACGTGTTGTGGAAACGCATTGGCCTAGTACGTTTTGTCCCTCTCTGCTATTATAGTTTTTCAAGATGGCGGAACAACATGGAAGACTCCGTGGACCCACCCGTCCCATGTATATAAAGATAATAAATTCTTTGTCTACGAGGACAAGTCAGATTATTGGCAGAGGTATTTGTACATCATTGAGGACATATTTCTGATTAAAAATATTGATTTTAGATAATAAAATACCGAAAAAAGTACACATCGCCCCTTTAAAAATAAATCTGGTATTATCACTGATTGGCTGTGATATGCAGCACTTTCAGGCAGATATTAAAACGGGTCCCAATCTTCATTGGCCTGAGGGAATGGCAATGAATTTGACGCTAATGGCGGGCAGTTTACTAACATCCTTTCCATCGGCTCATGACATACAATGTGATATTAAGGCAGCACTGAAAATAGCTGCTGTTGTAGAAAGACAACTGTGAGAGAAGCAGAACAGAGACATGAGTAGGCGTTCGTTTTCCAGAATATTTCTTTCCATTGAAATACCACACGGGTGTTGCATAATACAGCACGGGCCATTATTGGATCTCGGGGTGAATCAGAGGAAATGAGCTAGTGCATTCAAGATTCTGTTTTACAGGTAAAGTGGTTCATGCAGAGCAGGGGGAAAAAACAATTGGGGTCTCAATTCTTCTAAGAATAAACGTTAGTGTTTTATTCTATTTTTGAGCTTTTATTAAAAAAAGTATTTAAAAAAAACAGGAGAGAAAGGAATCAGGACATGATATACAGATAGGGTTTGAATGTTTCCACATGAGCACCAAGATGAAACGTTTGTTAAATCTAACAGTATTTATAAGCACTGCTCTCTCTGAGCCTACAGAAATATCTATGTTATAACGATTCCGTAATACTGCGAAACTATTAGGGGTGGGCGAATGACCAAATTCACATCGTGATACGAGTAATTTTATTTCAAGATAATTTATATCACAATACAGTTACTTTCGCTTAAAATAATGTTGTTACGATGAAGAAGTTTAATGACTTACAAATGTAACAAATGTGCATTCTACACAATATTACTAGTCTAACTAATAAAAGTAAAAGGCTCAAGGTTACTGAAGAAGAGTAAACAGTCAGCAATTAAAAGAAGAACAAAGAAACCAAATGCAAGCAACAGGACAATAATAGAACAAAGATTCATAAACAGAGAAGAGTGTGCGCACATTGAAAATCGCCTGTCAGAAAAGCATCCTGCACTGTAATGGTTTGAACATCTTTAATTGGCAAAGCTTAAAAATGCATTGAATAGGGTAAACAGTGACGACGCAACATTGAAACGTAATATGTAAACCGTAATATAAAAATAATTTCCAAGCGTAAGTGCTGTAGATATTAAGAATGATTCTCCTTTGAGTTGTAGGCCTACTTATTTATATTTAAAGCAAGTTCTGCACTTATATAGCATATACTCTGAAAGCATGCAATTCCGGACTGTAAAATTGGGAAGCTACGAAAATGTTTCTCCTCTCAAGTTTTTCTTCTCCAGAACTCCAGTGCGTGGAATATTCATCATATTCAGCCACCAGATTGAAAATATGAGGAACAAAATCACTAGCCTATATGTCTTCACATTTCATATATGCCTCATTTCATATATGCTGTGAGTGTATTATTAACCATTACATACCTTTCTCCTGCCATACATTTGCAAGAGAAAAGCTGCAAAATCTCTATGCAATAGGGTAATATATATTTATATATAATAATAATATATTCAATAAATATAATATATTTAATAAAATATATATAATATAATATATTTAATAAAAAAAAAACTGTTTCATATCCAGCAAAGCATAATTATGGCAAAAAATATTTGCAATTCTCCAGCAACTCACCGTTTAAGCATACTAATGACACAACATCATCTATTTGATAACAGAAACAGAAACGAGAGGATGCTAAGTATTTGGTTATAAAATCTGTTGTTGTTTAGCTGGCATGTAGATCCAAATCAGGTTATTTTTGTAGTCAGTCTGGCACATGCGAGTTGGCACGAACGAGATAGAAAATGTGCCCCCTCTCACTCTATTTTGCTCACCAACATAAAAAAAACCTCAGGAAGTACAGCTGAGAACAGACTGTACTATATGTCAAGAGGCAGGTAGCTCTCACTTAAGGAAACTCAATGGCCTCACACTGCAGTCTAACTTGACGCATTCCCTGAGTTGTGTTTACAGAGGGCTGGGGCAAAACCAGCATAACACAGACAAAAACATATTTGATCTTTAAACATCATAAAGTGCACACTAGTGTAAATACTCAGACAAACCCAAGTCAAAAAAAGGTTTAAGTTTTATAAGCTCAAATGCTCACCTTGCTCTGTTCTGTGATGCGTGTTTGTGACTCTCCTGTTTGAACTCGTTTATCAAAATGAACAAATCTTTTTTTGTGTCATTTGGTTCATTCAACGAACGAAATGAACGAATTGACTCTTTTTTTTTTTAAATGAGCGATCGTTTCGCTTGATAAGATCCTTTGCACTGAAACTGTCTTTTGGACCTTGAACCGTTTGATGCCCAGTAAGGTGCATTACAGTATGGAGAAAAATCCTGGAATGTTTTCATCAAAAACCTTAATTTCTTTTCGACTGAAGAAAGAAAGACATGGAGATCTTGGATGACATGGGGATGAGTAAATTATCAGCAAGTTTTTTTTTTTTTTTTTTTTTTTAATTGAACTACTCCTTTAACTTCTAAATTCATATGATAGCTAAATTCATAACTTTGCTTAACTGGGTCCGTAACACGTTTAGAAAAAGGCATGAGAGTGTGACAGACTGGATTGTCAAATGAAGGTGTAAACTCAGCTTCTGTGCGTTAGTCAGTTTCTGTTGGACAGCAAAAGATATTTGGCAGCTTTCTGACTGCTGGCAGCTTGGCAGACAGCTGCAGTGGCGAGAGACTCGCTGGACGTGTGGTTATGTAACCGTCAACATTCAAACATGCAGTTTAACATCAGGGGCTCCGCAACCAGGACCAGCACTAGCACAGTCTGACACAAATATGCAAAGGTGGTCCGAAACACTTCAGCAATCTGTGCGGCGAACTTTGCAGTATATACAACAACAACAACGACCAAAAAACATCATGACCTAAGACAATGTACAACTTGTTCTGCACTTTGCAATCCCAACCACTGTCCTTCCTCTGTATCACACTTGTGCACACAGCAAAACTCAAGCCCCTTGAGGCTTAAAAGGCAGGCAGAAATCAGAATCACAGGTGCGGGATATCACAGCTAGATCAGTCTGAGAGGCCCGTCAGAGATTTAGAGTATTGAAGCAGCCCATGCTAATGACGGATCTGATGCCAGACATGCTTTGCTGGAGCTCAGCCTGGTGCTGTTGATCCCCTCTGCGCCTGGGGATTTACCAGCCAAAGCCCCCTAAACCCCTCCCTCCATCTGAGCAAAGAGAAAAGAAGCAGCTTCAGTCACACAGCTGATTGCCAGGTCCATTTCTTACTGAACTGAAACACATTATTTAATCAATCAAGTTCTACGAAGTTCCCACCTCCATGATTTTTTAATATTATGTTTTTTTAGCCACCAAACAGAGTGTAGTGTGTTTAATCATGTTTTAGTCCAAGAATTCCAAAGATTTCTCATCCACAATTTCGTAAGCGTGGCGATCACAAAGACTCAGCTTTCAGTGCATTGTATCACCTGGACATAGGGTGGAGGTGGAACAACAGGTACACTCTGAAAAAACTTTTTTTTTTCAAAGTTGTAAATAAAACAGTGATTATAAGAGTATGTTTTACAAGAAAGAACTATTTCAGTCTTTTTTACTTTCACAAATAAACGACAAGCAATTTCTGAGTAAAAACAGATTCAAAGTAAATCCTACTCAAAGTGTCTTCAGTGTAGGACAGGTGTGTTGAAGCAACTGATTGGAAGCAATAAGGATGGCTCATGATAAGTGACTATTCAACTAGTTTTGGTAGTTTCAACTAGTCGAAAGATAGATTTAACTGTTAGATAATTTGCATAGAGAAAACATGCTGTCTGAAATATTGCATAGCTAAATTCACCTTTACCTGAAATCCCCAACGCTACAGCCATTCACATCCAGGTAGAAGTCTCTGGCCATTGTCACATTTCATCCATGTCCAGTGGCTGTAATATATCTCTCCAGAAGTTGACCAATAATAAAAGTCTTACCAATTTACTAACTTATATGTAACAATAAACCAGATAAAATTAAAAGGCAGTACCTGTATAATTCTTATGATAACGGTGGACGGAATTTTACGAAAATCTTCAAACGGACTATTCCTTGAAAGCTAATGGACTAATTCTTTCCGAAAACACAACAAACAATGGATCACAAGCCAGCATTTTCCTTCTTCTCGAACAACATATTTCCTTTTCACCAATTAAAAATAATACATATTGATAAACTATTTCAAAATAGTTTAAAAGAGTTAACCCCATTCTTCAAGGATGCACTGAAAGCTTGGTTGAATTTCTAGTATCACCCTCCAGATACAATTCAAGATATTCACACACACTTGCCATGGATGAATTCAAACATTACGGTTGGAGACAAGCCATTGTTGTGGGAGGAATGTGTCAAAAATGGGTTAATATTTGTCAATGACCTTTTAGACTTATCTGAAGATTTTACAATTTGAGATTTTTTTTTTTTTTTTTTTTTTTACATTTCTCTCGATCAGTTAGAATTCAACCAGCTGATTTCTGCAAATCCTAAAACTTGGAAAATAAAATTGCAAAATGGTTAGAAGAATAAATGAATGGTTTGTCTCCCACCAATAAGATTCCAAAAATGGTTGTCTGGTGTAAAGATAAATAAAAGAATGTATATTTGAAGTTTAAATATCACAGACACTGTACTTTTTCCACACAGAACCTGCCAGTTTTGGGAAGATTAATTTAATGATCCAATTTTGGGGAAAGATTACTTTAGAACAATTTATAGAACTATATTGATTCACATTCCAGAATATTTCCACTTAAAATCTTTTATAAAAGTATTGCAACCAAAAAAAAAAAGCAGATTGTGTGGGGATGAGGAAGAGGATTTGATGCATTTGTTTTATTTTTGCCCATATATGGCTAAGTTTTGGGTCAGCATACAGTTATGGTTAAGGTCTATGGATATATTATTTTACGAACCACACCTCAGAATATTTCGTTGTGTCTTTGAGGGTAAATGCACACATTTTTAAAATATGATTATCTTGATGGGTAAAATGTTTATTTTTAAAGCTAAAACTATATAAAATATATGTATAAACAACTTTATGAATAGAGTTTATCATTAATATGCTGGAAACAATTATTTGAGTTTTTATGAGTTTTTATGTTTACTGGGAAGATAATTAACTGTACCATTACTAGAAATGTGTACCTTGGATAGTAAACAGTTTGCATAGATACAAAATGCAGAAAAATATATTTTTGACTCTGACTTTGAACCAATTCTGTAGAATGTTTAGATAACGTCGCCATATTATTGTGGCTAGCTCATCTTTGTCACATGATGTGCATTTAAATCCTTCATATATTCAATTATGCATTGTGTCAGGTATTTTTTGACAGACAAATGAAGCATGTAGCTTGATGAATTAAAACAAAAAACACTGTAGATCATTATAACTGTGCATGAAAATGTAATTTGTACTTTGCCGGTTCATGAAAATACATAGTTTACTGCATCCCTACTAAACCACAAGGGATGTACGGAAGAGGAATGTTTGTGAGTGAAACAGACAGCGAGTGTCTGTCTTTGACTGCTGAGCTCAGCCGTGTTCAAGCATCTCACGCTCTCTCTCACTCACACACACACACACCTCCAATATTCAAGGAAGAAGTTGGGCCAGGCCAAGCGTGAAGACACATGCAGATACACATGTTTTCAGGGAGGAAAGGACGAGAGGGGGAGAAGTCTCAGACCGAGAGTAGAGATTTTGGATTGGCTTTCCGTGGGGTGGGGTCGGAGATTCTTATTTCTCTATGACGTTGAAGTAAAGAGCTGCTCCTTGTTATCAGCACTCTGATTCTGGGAAATTGTATACATTTGACCCTAAGAGCAATGAGATAAGACAGTTTAAAATATCAGAGTACAACAGCGTAGACCCAAAAGAGCCGAGTGTTCTCCTCCTGCTCAATATGATCCATTTCAGAGCGGTCAATAATTAGAAAAGTAAACCACAACTATCGGACAAAAGCCTGTGCCAGCAAATGTCTTTGCATGCCAGCAAATCTCACAGCTGTGGCCAATCTAAATAACCGAACTGTTACTTTTGGATACATGTACACTGCAGTAAACAAAGTCAGTCTGGAAGAGATGTCAAAGTGCATCAATACAAAAACAGCCCTATGATTAAACTCTGTCCTGGACAGAAATATATTTAAAGTTATACTTAAAAAAAAAAGTGTTTCTCCTAGATATCCAGACTACATAAGGGTCAACTGAGCAGCTAACCACAGTGCATATCAAGTTGTTACAATGCAATCTTTGAATTTTTGGGCCAAATTCAAGGTACTTTATGTACTACGATTTCCTACCTCTAATTAAACGAGTACAGTGTGCAAGTACTTTAATACGCTTCGAAGTCTGTCATGAATTTGACTGAATAAAATAGTAATCTTTTACAATGATGCTTAATATTAAGCTGTTACTGCTACTTTTGCCAATAGGAGTTTTTTTTTTTTTTTTTCCGCAAAGACGGCCTCTGACAAATGGGAGTCATTTGATGTGTCTTGAAATGGACCAGGATAAAATATGAACCTTTAAAAGAAAACCAATAAAAACACATCAGTAATAAAAAAAGAACAAGGAACCTTGGGGAATAGTGAGGAAATATTACTCCCTCTTCATTAACAAATCATAATACCTAGTTTCAATAAACATGCAACACAAAATATAGAAAAGAAAGGAAAGATAATGTTATTGCATAGAGGCTGTCAACAGTGTTGACCATGCCCATAGTCATTTGCATTACAGGAGTTAGCAATCCATGGCAGTACAAGAAAAGGGAATGCAATCCTCGTCAGTAGTGGTAGCCAAGATTCCCCTGGGATCATGCCAGATGATGTTCAACACAACTGCACAGTGCAAACAAACACCTGGCCCAAATTTTGCACTAAGACACGACTAAATTATATGACTAAAGGGTACTGCTAATATGACACAATTTAAAGTCATGAGATGAACAATTATAAATTAATAAAGTGAACACACTACAAAAGCAACAATTTCTGACAGTTTTCTGTTTTTAATTTGCATGAAGTTAAACTTTTACACAACTTTTTCCAAACCGGTGGGTATGCCTTAATTCAACATTTGAATAAGAGTCACGTGGGTGCTTTTACGATTGAGATCACTTAAATTTCTACAGTAGTGATCATCTAAATGCTATAAAACACTACTTGTTTTAAACAACAATGACTCCAAGGCTACGTTCACACTGCCAGTACAAATTCGATTATTTGTGCATCCGATTGGAATCTAAACCAATGACTGTTCAACATTGTGTGTTGCAACAGATCTGATTTGCGTTTCAATGCCGCTCTTTTATTTTCAGTCATGGCAATGCTGGATTGCTGGTACATATATGCCAAAAACGACAACAACAACTGCAACATGGAGGGGTTTGCAATACAGATGTTGTCTTATTAACAACATTGGACGCTGTCGTCTCCCTCGCTCTCAAAACACATCTCCTATATTGTCATTTTCTGCTCGTCTGGCACTTCGCAACAACACAACTGCAGCAACTTTCAGCATGTTTCCTATAACAAAGTCTGACGTTTATATTTTGTGGTGTGAGAAAGGTCACATAAACCACGCAAAATCCGATCTAAGAAGTCAAACTGAAACGGATTTCCAGAAATGCGATTTGAATAAGATTTCAAACCACATGAAATAGCTCGAAATGGATTGTTTGCCATTCACCGTTGCTAATGTTAAATCTGATTGGATTTCAATGCATAAAAAGCGGACTTTGATTGACAGTCTGAATGAGGCTTAATAAACGCTGAACCAGGAAGAAAAAACCTTCCAACACTATACAAAAGTGAAATGATATTTTCAAACACTGGAAAACCCTGAAGATCAACACAAGATCTGATTTCCACTGACTTTTGAAAGTATGACGCAGATAGTGTGGCTATGTGGGTAGTGAAGTAGGTGACAGCACCCTAGCAGGTATGTGGAACTGTTGTGGAAGGACTAATGATTAGCCCATTGCAGTTGTTGGGACAATGCGTGTTCACAGCAAAGTATGAGGTAATGGTGCCTAAATGGCAATGTTTTGGGTAGACTGACCAAAAATGGAACAAATTCATAAAGGAAAGAAAAAAAATAACTGGGCATGAGAAAAAGATGACATGCCAAAAAAAAAAAAAAAAATACAGTTAGCAAGGTCCAAAAGACAGAGACAACTATAGTGAAAATGCTTCTATTTTGCATTACTTTTTAAATTATTATTTTAAAAAAAAATATATATATATATAATATATGTATATAAAATATATATATATATATATATTTTATAATTAAAAAATATATATATATTTATATATGTATATATATATATACACTTTTTAAATTAATATATATATATATATATATATATAGATATATATATTCCTCTTAGTATCAAGTTCAACTTGTATTATCATATGGTGCTTCAACGGATTATTACATTTTATCATTTTGTAAAATGAAGTAGAGCTGAACAAACTATCTAAAATAAAATGAAAAAATATTAGAGGAAAAACTTAAAATGTTGAAATGATGCTTTAGAATGAACTATGTCTGAGATAAAGTACTAAAATTACAAAAAAAAACTTAAAAAAATTAAAGCTAAATGAAAAAACAAAAACTAATAGAGATAACAAAAGCACATCAAGTTACTAAAACGTATGCTAAAATTAAAAGGAAACTGAAAATAAAAATAAAAGCCAATTCAAAATATATTATAGCAGTAGGCTTATACATATAATACTAAAATAACACAAAGCAAAAAGCAAGAAAGAAAATACAGCAGATTTTTAAATATAAAAACTCATTTCGCCTTATTTCAAAGTTTTCAAATTCTCTATACTCTTTTACTTAAATAATATTCAATTACTGTTAAATTAAAATTTAAAATCATTTTAACTTGGTTCACAAACTTAGGCCCAACTGTACGTGTTTTGCCAGTAACAGCAGCAAGAATGCTTTCATAAACAGAATGCCAGCATGAGGGAGGTGCCAGACTAGAGATGATAGTGACAATCACCTCCTGTTCTCTTGCTATTACAGTATTACACCAGAAACATCAAATTCCTCTGAAAGGGTGAAAGACAGAAAGTTGTCATTTACAGCTCCCGAAAACAAGAGCAAAATGCTCAGCATCAGTGGGTGTGAAAGGTGGGGGATTAAGGCCATGTCAAATCAAAAGTATATTTTTCTCTCCGGTTTGGCCTTCCGTCCACACCGAGACGGCGTTTTAAGTCAATGAAAACGTAGCTTTTGGAAAACACTCTCCAAAGCAGCCAGATAAATTTGAATCCGCCGTTTTCGCGTTGTGAAACGGTAAGTTTAGTCATGTGATCGATGTTGTACCAATATATATTCATGTTTACCGGTATTGTGCCTGTTACGTGCTATTTACTTTCACACTGTTGCTAAAATATGTTACTGTGCACATTCTACATATCTCACCCGATGCCCTTTGTAGACATCCCCATTCATTTAACCTGTCTTCGCAGGCGGACTGCGACTCTCAGAGGGGAGCTGTGTGGCGTGATGACTGGGCATTTAATCAGTTTGGGTTGTTTAAGATAACAGCCAAGTTCTTATCTTTCTGCAATAACATACCCGACAGGATGATGATTCTGTTTTTCTACCGCGATGCTGATACGGTGTCCCTAAAGAACACTTTCCTGCATTTTAGATATTTGACATATTTCTACACAAAATCTAAACTGTTAACAAACCACCCAGGAGTCTGTATATTAACCACCCTGAGTCCATATTTTGAGGACTATTGTGGAATTAAATTGTTTCCCTTTATCCAAATTCCATCATAACCATTGAATACTTTTCAATATTAATATACTTTTATATATTGTAAAACATTACATTCTGAATGAATCTCTTTCTCAATAAAATACTAAAATCTTTCAAAAAAGTGAGAGAACTCAAAACCATTTTACAAAATGTATTTTTAAACAAATAAAATGATCTACATACAACTGAAACTCTAGATGGCGGAGGCTGATTGGTCCTTAAAGGAGAAGTTCACTTTTAAAAAAATCTTTTGCTGATAATTTACTCACCCCCATGTCATCCAAGATATCCATGTCTTTCTTTCTTCAGTCGAAAAGAAATTAATGTTTTTGATGAAAACATTACAGGATTTTTCTCCAATGGGCTTCAATGGACCCCAAACGTTTCAAGGTCCAAATGACAGATTCAGTGTAGCTTCAAAGGGCTTTAAACGATACCAGACGATGAATGAGGGTCTTATCTAGCAAAACGATAGGTCAATTAAAAAATAAATAAAAAAGTTTGTTTTATAAGCACAAATACTCGCCTTGCTCTGTTCTGTGATGGGCATTCATGACTCTCCTGTTCAAACTCGTTCATCAAAATGAACGAATCTTTTTTCGAGCCATTTTGTTCATTCAACGAACGAAATGACTCGAAAAAAGATTTGTTCATATAAAGCGATCATGTCAAAGAAGACGGCTTTTATTAAACAACTCAATTCATATGGATTTCTTTTATGATCTCTAAAGAAATGCTTTGAGGTATCAGACTTTCAATCGAGGGACAAAAATTAAAAATATCTTTGTGTTCCGAAGATGAAAAGTCGTATGCGTTTGGAACAACATGAGGGTGAGTAACTCCTTTTTTGGATGAGGATCCTTTTAAAGCATTACAAAAAGTGCCAGAGTATTTAAGAAAAGAACTGAAAGAGCTTTGTGAATGATGAACCTGCTAATACTTAAGTAATCAGAGTCAAAATTAGAATATATTTCGTTGGCCAGTTCTTTCTAGGAATTTGACTGTGCATTCATGTAACATAAAATGTGCCAAGTAACTACAGTATTGCAGAAACCCTAAGAGTTCAAAACTAAAACTTGCTAAAAGAGTGTGTGCAGGGGAGAAGCAAGCAGCGAACTTGATGTCCAACCGGTCCGTTTATGTTTGTGAACAAGTTCAAGGATGAGGTGAAAAGGAGAAAAGAGATGCACTGAGGGTTGATAAGGACAAGGCACTGTGCACATACTGTGATCCTTCAGATCTACACTTCATGCCATCCGCCGCTGATGGGGCCTGTGTGGCATGCTGGCATGAAACAAAGCACATTAACATCAGCAGAGAACGTTATTATTTTTCTTCACAGTGTGAATTTTAATGCCTCCGAATGCCATTGTTTTACTGCGACAAATCTTTCATGTCGTCCATTTTGCATGTGAAAGAAATGTAAATGGAGCAGTTAAGCCAGGGAAAACCTGAAGATGAAATTCAGCCAACAGCTCATTAGTCTGACGGTTATAGCGCACCACAGGTGCTGCGGTGTCCTAGCTAACGAGGTAAGCAATGGTCATTAAAGATTCTCGCGCACTTACTGGCGACACGCGGCCGTTAACCTTGCTAACCTCTGTGGATTTCAAGAGAGTTTGATGACGAAAGTTACAAACGTTTTTTGACCTTGCCATGCTCTTTTCTAATGAAACCATTAGAAGGAAGATACGCTATTAGATTTCTGTTTCTTTAGAAATAAAGTTAACTTTAACATAATAGGGCCATCTATGAGAATTATGAAGGACAGTTAAGCCAAAAATGAATATTCTTTTCTTTCTGTCATTATTCAAACTAATTATTTTTGAATACCGTTTTATGAATAATGTGCATTCAAACATACTGATCACTTGACAACACAATTATTTGCATACCATATATAACACAAAGACAACACTTTATAGCATGTATACTATATATAGAGAGAAAGTAGGCATATTAAAGATGCAGTGTACGATTTTCAGCGGCATCTAGCGGTTCGGTTGCGAGTGGCACTAAGGGCTCAGCCCACTGCTGACCCCTCCCTTTCGAAGAAGCTAAGGTGGCTAAACTGGACAAATAAATCGTCGTCTGAGACAGCAGAGAATAGCTAAGAGTGTGTAACATTGCTTTCGGATTATATTCATACTACATATATAAGATAAATATATATATACTCACCTAAAGGATTATATTAGGAACACCTGTTCAATTTCTCATTAATGCAGTTATCTAAATCAACCACTTGGCAGTTGCTACAATGCATTTAGGGGTGTGGTCATGGTCAAGTCAATCTCCTGAACACCAAACTGAATGTCAGAATGGGAAAGAAAGGTGATTTAAGCAATTTTGAGCATGGCATGTTTGTTGGTGCCAGACGGGCCAATCTGAGTATTTCACAATCTGCTCAGTTACTGGGATTTCATGCACATCCATTTCTAGGGTTTACAAAGAATGGTGTGAAAAGGGAAAAACATCCAGTATGCGGCAGTCCTGTGGGCGAAAATGCCTTGCTGATGCTAGACGTCAGAGGAGAATGGGCCGACTGATTCAAGCTGATAGAAGAGCAACTTTGACTGAAATAACCACTCGTTACAACCGGGGTATTCAGCAAAGAATTTGTGAAGCCACAACACAACACAACCTTGAGGTGGATGGACTACAACAGCAGAAGACCCCACCGGGTCCCACTCATCTCCACTACAAATAGGAAAAAGAGGCTACAATTTGCAACAGCCCACCAAAATGTTGCCTGGTCTGATGAGTCTCGATTCCTGTTGAGACATTCAGATGGTAGAGTCAGAATTTGGCGTCAAAAGAATGAGAACATGTTACCACTGTGCAGGCTGGTGGTGGTGGTTTCTTGGCACACTTTAGGCCCCTTAATGCCAGTTGGGCATCGTTTAAATGCCACAACCTACATGAGCATTGTTTCTGACCATGTCCATCTCATTATGGCCACCATGTACACATCCTCTGATGGCTACTTCCAGCAGGATAATAGACCATGTCACAAAGCTCGAATCATTTCAAATTGGTTTCTTGAACATGACAATGAGTTCACTGTATTAAAATGGCACCCACAGTCACCAGATCTCAACCCAATAGAGCATCATTGGGATGTGGTGGAAAGAGAGCTTCATGTCCTGGATGTGCATCCCACAAATCTCCATCAACTGCAAGATGCTATCCTTTCAATATGGGCCAATATTTCTAAAGAATGCTTTCAGTGCCTTGCTGAATCAATGCCACGTAGAATTAAGGCAGTTCTGAAGGCGAAAGGGGGTCAAACACAGTATTAGTATGGTGTTCCTAATAATCCTTTAGGTGAGTGTAGATACATATAATAAGAACTAGTACTATGTGATTTCTAATGCATCCACTCAATGACTAAATGACCAAATCTTGGTCATAGTGCACTGTTCCATTTATTATTATTATCATTATTGAAAACAACCATAAAGACTTTCATAAATCCACAAGTAGTCCACAGGAAAAGGAATGACATTAGGAGAGTAAATAAACTGTAATTTTTTCGGTGAACTCTAAGTGTTATACATTTTCACATCACATCAGCTAGGAACACATTGTCACTGTTGCCAAAAAGTCACTTAAATATAAAATTACAAATTACAAGTATTCCAAATGAAAAGCACTGTTGCCGCTTAGTTCAAGCAACAACACGTCTCATTCGCACAGTTCTCCGCTTTGTGCTGATACACTCAAAAATAATATCATTAAGCTCTCCCTCCTCACCACCACACACTGCATTAAAATACATAGCTCTAGCCAACTGTGTCCGAGGCAAACAAAGCCAAGTTTTTCATGTTACTTGAGATGATAGAAACTGTTTGATCACATTAGAGAGTTGACTTAACTCCAAACAAAACCAGCCTGAATCAAATAGTCGCTAACAACAGTGTGAAATACAAACACTTTTCAAATGCATGATTACATTGACACCAGCAAATGTAGGATTCAAATGTAGTACCAGTGGTTGACGATCAATGAATGTGATCATTTGATTGTAACACGCAAAATCATAATAACAAAAACAAAATGTAGGCTAGTTAATTATAATACATTTCCTAAACAAAGCTACCAGACTATAACACTAATTTTTAAACCAATGTTGATGTTAAATGGGAAATTTCCATTTCAAGCCGACTTTAAACTCCAAAAAAGGTTTTACTCCAGATTTTGACTCCAGAAAAGAAGTACTTCCAGAACTAGAAAACCAGATCAAATTAATAATTGTTACATTTTGGACTTACTTAAAAACTGTAAAATATTTATTTATTTATTTATTTTTTAATGGAAATGAGCTTAGTCTTTCTAAAAATGTTGTTCCAACCATGACTTCATGCCTTCCAACAGGATATGCTGAGGAACAATGACAGACTCATTTTCACTGCATGAAAAAAGGTGATATGGACAGTTACTGAAAGTGAAAATCACCTTTTGTGTTCCATTAAAGTCGTGCGAGTTTGGAACAACACGAAAGTGAATTTTAATAATTTTCAGTTTTGGAGTGAACTATCCCTTTAAGTGCGATTTCTCACTCGAGCATTTGTCCAGTGCTCCCTGTATAGCCAACCACACACACGGGGGAACTCCGTCTATGTTCTGTCCTTTCCAAGAATTAGGAGAGAGAGTCAGATTCCTGCGTTATGTGGTTTACAATGTTACACTAATGTACTGTAGCAAAACGTTATTCTTGGCTGACCGTCAGGACAAAACCATAGACTGAAATGAAATGTGTGCTCGCGCTACATTTCTCAACTTGTTTGAACAATCAAGACAGCTGACTTGACTCGTATTGTCCGCATCGTTTAAAGAAAGTCAGTCTTCGTTTTTAACGTATGAAAAGTGTATTAGCTTGTACGGTTGTCACTGAAAACAGGGATTTAATCATAAAACCACGTCAAAGTTTTACTAACATAGGCTACTTCATAAAATATGAATTGTGCCGAATCAAGACTTCAAAGGAAAATACTAAGTAAATATGTTTACTAATTCACCAAAATCCATCTCTTTTTAATCGAATAAGACATACATGTAGAAACATGAATAAACAAAACAACATTTACACACGGCAGCGGCTAGACCCTACCTGACACAGCTGTTGGCGTTGCTGTAACGTTAGCCATTTACTCTCCAGGGCAGCGTGCCGTGGTCCGCATCCCATCGCTTGTCAAACGGAATTGCTGCTGACGCCTCTCTCTGCGTTATTTGGACGCTCGCGAGCCAACAGGGCTTCCCCTCCTGCTTGTCAAACTGAAAGCGCAATCATGCGTTCAGCTGATCAGGGCAACAACAACAGCCACAGTGTCGCGCAACGCAAACAGTTCACACCGCACCACCCTGCACGCGACGCCCCGAGGGCCCCGCCCCCTTCCCATGCTCTCGCAGATCCTAGGGTGATTAATAATCATGAGGTAGTATCCTCCCGCGTCGCCTATTGGCCGAAGAAGTACCTTAATTTTTTAGCTCCCTCCTCACTGTCAGGACTGCGAGGTGACGTCATGGAACATTCCAAAAATTCCTTATCCCGGTATTCTTCATTTCGAAGGGACCCTGCAAAACTTGTTGTGTGTATATCATTTTACAACCAATCACTACTTTTACATATGGGTTTTAAAGGTCCAAATTCTGTCATCATTTACCATATCGTATGGGGGAAAAGTGTGGGGGTGAAATAGTCCTTTACATTGGCCCGTAATAGTTTCATATCACTTATATTATTTATAATAATCGGATAAACTGATATTTGTAATAGTCATCATAACCAAACCAAAATATTTAATGGAATATCAGGATGAGAATCCCTTAACACATCCAGAGCAAGTGTTTCACAAGCAGGCCCATCTGGGGGATGCATACTGGGTTGCTTATGTCAGCACTATTCCCACAATTCCCTGACTCAGTTGTACTCTTTAGCAGAACTAAAGCTTCTCAGTTGCACTAATGATAGCATAGCCCACATGAGGACTATTAGTGGGGTTAACCATCAGCATGGACTTTAATTCATTTAACTCTTTCCCAGGGGCATGGAGGAAAAGTAAATCATAATGCTCTGTAAAAAACCTTACTAAACTCCCCGGAAAGAGTGGCTATTCCTTAGTATTATAAACCAAACCTGAGGAGCAAATGATCACTTCTGCTCTTTGTTTCCACTGAAATTTCCAGAAGTTATACCAGTTCTGCTGGGAAACTGTTGATTAATACATTCCCTTTCGGGTTTATATTTCCAATCAGATTATTTACTTATCGGCCCACCTTTTAACAATAGCCGCAGACTTGAAATGCTCAACATCCACAAATTCACAGACAATGTTGAGTTTTATATTGTGTTGTTTGTTTCTGAAGATACTAGTGTTCGTGACACTCTTATGAATCCAAACACAGTCCCCCTGACTACCATATGATAAACGGTTGACAAAGGAATGCTTTGTTTAACAGATGCAAATGCAGTGCTGGGTCGATACCCGAAGGACAGTTTAATTACTGGGCATAAATATAGCTTACCAAACTCCACGCCTGCTCGGCCTCCAACCTGTTATTATGCTTTTTTAGATTTATTTGACAAGAATCAAATTACTCTCAAGGAAGCTGAAGAGCGGTGCTTGAGAAACTGAGAAAAACTTGAACGCGTAAGAAGGTCACAGTGGGGTCGTTTGGAGCAACATTGCGTGACAAAACCAGTGTGGTATTGTTCATTTTCCCACCGTAATGCGCAACGGTGTCTTGCTGTTGAATAGGTCGACGTGTTGGCTCTAAAATTAGTAAAGAGATAAGGTGAGACTCTCCCCTTCTCTGTGGGATCAACGCTGTGTATTTAGATGGTTTAGCTGGACTCCTGTAGACTCTTCGGTGTCTGGTAAAGTTCACCTGGCATTCAGGTGATGAGTCATAGCCTACAGCTGCCTGATCCCATCACTGGATGCCACTGTTGTTCAGACTCCCTGCGGAGAACGAGACGGTTGCTGGCTCCATCGTCATGACAGCCGCCGTCCTCGGCTGAGTCAAACAGGACACCTGACTGGGCATGTGGCTGTGAGGTGCGTGACGGCCGAGTGGTTGGGGGGTTTAGGCCATGCATAGAGGCCTGTTTTGATCTGGTTAACTGTGATCGGAAAGTTCACGCTCTTTGAACCGTATTGAAACACACTTTTGTTGGGCTTTCATTCCAGAGAGAGAGAGAGAGGGAAGCACAGTAGCAAGGACACTGCGTTGTGAATGCTCCACAGTGTGACGATATGATCCTAACAGGCTTATGTAACAGGGATGCCTGCATGCTCATCTTCCAGCAGACAACGGCTGCACCGACTGTTATATAACTAGATCAGCCTCCCCACAGAGCCGGGCTGCGCCTGTGCATGGCATACAGCAGCCTGCCAAAGATAGCGAGAGAGCGAGAGACAGAGATGTCGAGAGTGAGACGGAGAGAAACAATGCTGCCTGCTGCAGGAACACAGAGAGAGTCAGAGATGATGCAGTGTGTAATGTAAAATATATTATATCTGGTTTGTGACCTGGTTAGTGAACAGCTAAACTAGCTGTTCATTTTTAGGTCACCATGAAATCAAAACTGGCAATTCTTGTTCCATAATGGAATGTTGCAGTGTTTAGTATAAAATATTCTGTGCAAATAATTTATGTTTTTAATTCGTGTGCCCTTATAATCTTTAATCAAAATAACTCCCCCTACCTCTTCTTGTCTGTTCTCTAATTATTATTATTATTCTTATTTTGGCACGAGGACGGGACAACCTGTCACATCAGTCGCAAACCACGATTATCCAATGATCAATTGATTGGATCATGGACAAATGGACATGTCATAACATCCCAATGGACAAAATCATATTTAGTTGTTTGTTTCACTCGGATATATGTCACAATAGAGAAGAAAAGAAATCAGAACTTTCATTTCATGCCAACTTTAAATCACCAGTGTTTTTTATTTAGCTTTAAACTTTATTTCAGTTTTAGTTTTTTGTAATTTTAGTACTTTTTAAGTTGAATTTTTATTTATTTATTTACATTTTCTAGTTAAATATATATATATATATATATATATATATATATATATATATATTAGGGCTGTCAAACGATTAATCGTGATTAATCGCATTCAAAATAAAAGTTTGTGTTTACATAATATGTGGGTGCTCTCTGTATAATTATTTTATATATATAAATACACACACATGCTTGTATATATTTAAGAAATATTTTCATGTATATACTGTATAAAGATTTATACATAATTTACATTATATATAAATATTTTATATATAAATAATATTTTTTTTCCTTAAATTTACATGCATGTGTGAGTATTTATATATGTACAAAATAATTATACAAAGTGCACCAACATATATTATGTAAACACAAACTTTTATTTTGGATGCGATTAATCGCGATTAATCGTTTGAGAGCCCTAATATACTTTTTTAAGTTGAATTTTTATTTATTTATTTACATTTTCTAGTTAAAAGTATATATATATATATATATATATATATATATATATATATATATATATATATATATAATTAAAATAATTTTGCTTCACTTCAGTTATTCAATTATTTTATTTAGTTAACAATAATAACATTTTTACCAGCATGGTATTTCCAGAGTAATTTTTGTGAGAAATATGGGATGCTGTCAAACTACATATATAAACATTTGATCTTGATACACATGCAATATAATAGCCCGGAGTAAAATCAATGGGTTGAAATATATCTCACTTTGTTGGCAATGTACATGGTGTACATTGCCAACACCCTTGTAATATCGGATTTTTCGGTTACTTCCACTACCATGTACATCTGATCCTTCCCCCAATACGTGGAGCTCATGTTTTCAAATAAATTCCATAATGGTGGACAAAGATTAAATCTGAGATGAAATCTGATTGTGGAGGAAGAACTTTAGAAAGGATTTAAAGACGGTATAATGTGTTATATGGAGGCGATAAGTATCTTATATAGCCATATAGTCAAAAATGATTGAATAAACACAAGCAAGTGGGGAATGTTTAGAGAATGAAATCTGTGTGTCATCAATGAGGAACTACAAGGATTATCTGATTTTTTTTTCATCTATGACCTTTTTATTCCCTCATAAGTTTCCTCTCATCTCATGCCCATGTGGATAATTATTTTTGCATAGAGCAGCAAAAGCTAGAAGCGGTTTCTTGCTCCTGGGCTTCAGAGCAGATAAACCCAACCGGGCGGGTAGTAAGGCATCACAACCCTCTGCCAATCTGCTGCCAGACTTTGGGCCTTGTGGAGTCTAATGGGGTGGTAATGTTGGGTAAATGTTTCCAGCACACATGTGCCAGCAGGACCAAAACTCAATTAGCTTTGCTCCTTACTGCAGTGTAATCCAATGTGCTAGGGTTTTACACTTAAAATGCAATTACACCTCTGACAGCTGCTTTCAGTCATTTCACTATAAGAGCAGCGCCTGCAAATCAAGTACAGTTGCCCTCAATACGATTTTTCTCTGAAAAAGATTTTGTTCTAAAATCCACTTACAGCTAGTTTTGCAGACTCTCAAATGGTCACATAAAGCAGGAACTTCCATGAACTAAAATTACTGTTTTTTTAAAACTTCTTTGGGGCTTGTGGAATAATTTCAGGAGCATGTTAGGAACGCGGTATTCTCGCAAAGCCAATCAATGGGCCAAACTGCAACTTGTCCTGGTGTAAACCCCACACTTAGACAAATCTGGCTGATAAACTCACTCATGAGTTTATAAGTGTGTGAATATGTTTACAGTACATGGATATGGCAGACTGATCTCGTAGGCCTATGTATGACGCGCCAATTCGTATTTCCATTTTTGCCGTGCTATCAACACGCATAATCGCTTTTTAGCGTGTTTATCAACGCCGTTGACTTAAAGGGGTGATGAACTGAGAAATCAAATTTTCCTTGAGCTTTTGACATCTAAGAGGTCAGCATATTATAAGAAAAACCTGTAACTGAAAACGTCCTTGCTAGTCCAATAAAAGCTTTTATTGACACCAGCCTCAGCAAACGACTCGTTTTTCAAAGTAGGGAACTATGACGTCAAAGAGGATAAAACACCACCCCTGCAGAAGAAGATCAACACCTACGTCAACACGGCCGGTTTAGCCCCGCCCACCAATTCGCGCAATACATACACGCAAAATATGATGATTCGTTTCGGCGTGGACATACACACGGATAGCTCAAAATGCGTATAGATAACACACCACTTGACTTGAAAGTGGCGTGTATGTTTACGCAAAGTCATGATGCCATGTTGGATATGGATATTTGGTGGTTAAAATTTTGGTAACGCTTCCTTTTACAGTCCAGTTACCCATGTAAATACTATGTACTTATTTTAGTAACTACAATTACTGGGTAATAACTAGTACTAACCCTGAACCTACCCCTGTTCCATGTACTTACCTTACATTAGCCAGGACTTTCTAGGTAAGTACACTGTAAGTACTCTGTAAGTACTGTAAAAGGAAGGGTTACCAATTTTTTGTTTGTTTTTTTGGTCCCTGAACACTGGAAAGGTACAATTTTAATGATGCAGACAATGAGTAACTGATCTAGAATTTCTTCAGCTTAACGTTCGTTGTTGAAATGCACATCTGGACATCACATCCTATTGACAGCAGGCTGAGTATCAGCATTGTGATTTCATATTGGGTTAAAGGGTTCCCTGGAGATACACTTACCAGTCTGGCTCTGGAAGCTCAGGAGCAGAGAGGGTCAAAGCAGAGACAGAACATCCTGCAGCACTGCTGAGTCAGTATGTGTGTGTGTTGGTGCTTAGGGAGTGAGATCATTTTGTTGATGAGTCTCTCTCTCTTGTTCATTGTTAGGCGAACCTGCCAGAGAGGGAGGGTTTCCAGACAGGAGTAAGTAGTTTATATGAATTGATGAGGAGAGTTATTTTTCTTTTATGCTTCATCCAAAGTTTGTTTCTCATATAACAATGAGATAGTGTGTGTGTGTGTGTGTGTGTAACTCTGAGAGAACAAAACAAGCCTTTAGATGAAGAGTGGGCTGAGAAATGATACAGTGAGAACACATTACTGTAGACTTCAGGGAGGAACACTGCATTATACAGACTCAAAACGTAATGTCCCTGGTGAATAAACAGCGTGGTTTGCTGGTCTTAGCTAGTTTACACTGGTGTTACAACCTAAAAACCACTACAACCATTAAATACAATATACCAGTTGGTTAATATAATTACTAAAGAAAACAGGAAAGAGAAGAAGAGTTCAGATGCAAAAGCCTCTAAGTGCCATTTGAAATTCTCAATCATTTTTATCAAGCTTGTATATTTAAATTCAGTAATTTCACTTAAATGGCAATTCATGGGTAATCTTCATTGCCATTTAAGTGAAATTACTGAACTTAAATATACAAGCTTGATAAAAATTAACATTCTTGAAGAAAATTTCGGTAACACTTTACAATAAGGTTCGTTAGTTAACATTAGTTAATATGAACTAATGATGAATAGCACATATACAGCATTTGTTAAAGGGGACATATCATGCAAAATCCACTTTTTAAGCCCTTAAATGCTTTTTGTTGTATATTTGGAGTGTTTATAAGTACAGAAAAGATGAAATTATTCTATTGAGGTGCTTCGTTTATATCTTTATATTCTGTTTTGGTCATATTTTTCAACCTGTTCGGATTTTCCTATTGTCTATTACGTTTTTTGAACAATAACGTCACAGGATTTGCAGCGGAACTGCCAAATAAGGACATCGACTACCGGTCCAACACTTCGAGCAATCCGCCATTATTATTTCTCGCTCCGATTTTGTAGTCCAAGCTCAATGATGCAGAAGTTACGAGAGGGCAAGTCAAAATGTTCGGTTGTTGGATGTAGTGACCTGAAGCACTTCAAGGATTCCCACTTCAACAACCTCCGCCAGTATAAAGAATGGTTTGCCGATCGACTTTGTCTGAATGAGGGGTAAATTCCTTCTATCATTTAGCTGCTGTGTTTGCTGATGCTTTTCTAAACGTAAGTTATCATATTATCAATACAGATTTTTAGTGGTAAGATTAGACTGTAGTCATTTATCTTGTCAGAGTGCTTGTTTTAACAAGAGAAATAGTCGACTTTCACTAATAAGACAACATAGTTAACTTAACTTTACATTCCACTGCATCCATATGAAGACGTTGTTCTGCAGGTTTGTCGTCGTCTTTTTCAAATCGCTCGCTCTGGCTCGAATACGTAACGCTTGATGGACAAGTCTTTTGTTGACATTTTGTTAACGTGTGAATAAAAATGTTCTTTGAAACTATAGTAATCGTTTATCTCTTATCAAACTACAATAATGGCCGAACGCGGGGAGTTGAACCGAACGTGAACTCAGCGACCTGGAGAGCGGGCGGGGAAAGACGCAACTCCTTTTTATTTAAAGGGGACGCTTCGAAACGGGTTGCTCACAGAAGCACATCAGAAAAGAGGTAGAAAAGGGGCCTGTTGAGCTATAATAATGTGGAATTCAGACCCAAGCATTGCAGTTATGCTTTATATAGACCACAAATGTATGATTTATAAGTAAAATTTAATGATTTAAAAGCATGATATGTACCCTTTAATCTTTGTTAATGTTATTTTCAACATTTACTAATACTTGATTAAAATCTTGTTAACATTAGTTAATGCACCGTGAACTAACATGAACAAACAATGAACAGCTGTATTTTCATGAACTAACATTAAAAAAGATGAACAAACGCAGTAACAAATGTATTGCTCATGGTTAGTGCATGTTAGTAAATACATTAACTAATGTTAACTAATGAACCTTATTGTAAAGTGTTACCAAAATTTCAAATGGCATTTAGAGGCTTTTGCATCTGAACTCTTCACATACAGATTTGAGGAGAGTGAGTTTTTAATGTTTAATGTAAAAGTCTCTTATGCTTCCCAAGGCTGAATTTATTTGATCAAAAATATAATAAAACAGTATTGTTGTGAGATATGTTTTTCAGAGTTAAGAGGCTTTTATAACCATAATCAGCAAGTTAGGGCATTATTGTGATATCAAAGTGACGAAAATATTCATAATTTTCGTAGTAAAATCATTAAAACATTGAAGATTGCTTCATGCTTAATCTGATTTCATCTAATACCATGTTTGTTTTAGTCTGGCATGGAGAAAGACAGCTGTAAAGCCCCATTTGAAAAGTATCGAGAGACACATATCCTCCCTGACACATTTATTTTTTCTCCAACCATGTTTTCATGCGGTTTTGAGTTGGCACCAAGTACACTGTTCTTAGAACCTCTGTGAAAATGCTGGACTCTAACAAGAAGAAACCAAAGGTTTCTGGCAGCAGCTATGAGACAGACCTGATTAAAAATGAGGACAAAGACAATGTGAAATGTTATACTCCACTACGGCAGCCAAAATCAACTGTACATTCCAGTAGCCAAACTGAGAGAGAGAGTTCTGTGACACAGCAGCTATGTGGATCAAGAGTAACGTACAGCATGTTCAGTCAATATCTCATCGCTAATTAGGAAGCTTTATCTCTACAAACACACATTAGCGCTCTGTCTTTATTACTCAACATCAGAGTCATTATCGTCTCTCCTCATTGGCTGCTAGCGTTGGCAAAATATAGCCATTTCAATCCTTTATCTCTATGTAGTTAATTTAGTCTAGCCGGAAATAGACCCCCACCCATTTGAATTTGGTAATGAGACTGTTCATAAGTTTGAGGTCAGTATGATTTTTTTTAAATTGCCCCATTATTGATTTTTGAAAATTCAGTGAATGAAATGAAAACATCCTATAACGTTTTAAATCTAAAAGTGCACCGTATATAAAGTTACTGTCTTTCAAAGTTCATTTTGAGTCAATGAAATTAATCGTTTTTCAAACAAGTCAAGCCGTTGACATGCACTTGTTAATGCTGATGGTAAGAAATTACAGTTGATGCATCTCAAAACTGAGTAGTGAATCACTGAAAAAAGTCCTGCTGGAGGTTCGAGTTGAATAACTAGTTCTTTCAATGTTTCATCATCGGACTCGCGTTCGGATTGATATGGTAAAAACGACGTCATTGTTCGTTACGGTGTTTAGTTAATGGTGTAGAAGCCAGTAGGTGCACTTGAGCGCAGTTACAGTGTGCTTACCTATAAGTAGTGGGTAATATAAGATAACTAGGTTTACGGTTAGTATGTACTTGGGGAACAGGACTGCAGAAATACAATAAAAAAAAGTAATAATGTGAAATACGCATTTCAATTTCAAACTTTCAATATATTTTGAGTGATAAGAGTTGACAATGGTAACAGTAGTGCTGCTTATTATTTCTGTGGAAAACAGGATGATAGTTTTTTCATGATATTTGATGAGAAAGATTTAAAGAACAGAATTTATTTCAAACAGATTGAGTTTTGTAACAGCGAAAATGTCTTTACAATCACTTTTGACCAAATGAATGCACCATTGCTGAATAAAAGTCTTTTTCAAATCAAATAAATACTGTAATTAAAAATTCTTACTGACCCTAAACTTATCAATGGTAGAGTATTTCTATTTTTTATTTTATTTTATTATTTTATTAATTTATTTTTATTTTTTTTAGAATTAATGAATAATAAATATAATTGTGCGAGACTTGATTTTATCCACCTGGAGCTGATTTGACTATAATATCAGTGTATCACAAGATTTGAGACCCAAATCCATGTTTGCAGTCAATTCATTAGTTAATGTTCGTCCAAATCGCTAAAAAATGTCAAATTCTTTAAGAGAATGTAATGTATTTTATAAACATAAGTTCTCTGCTGACCTTCATGGACCTCTGGTTGAAAACCTATACGGGCGTAGACTTTCTGGCTTTACCATTATTTTCTCTCCCTCCAACTTCCATAGCAGAAAAGCAAAGTATTTTCTTTGAAATAACATGCAACAATGAATTATACAAAATAAGACCAAGAACATGTATTAAGAAAGTCAATTTTACTGCAATTGCCGGATATAGCCATAGAATGCACATATTTCCCTCTCTTTAAGAATGGCTCATGCCAGAAAATCTCACATACCATTAGTTAGTGTACTACACCTTGGGTTAAGAGCAAGGCAATCCTAGAAATCGCATTAAATATCAAATGGAAACTTTTAGAAATATTTCAGAGTATATGCCATTCAATGTTTAAACTTCAATGCTCTCATAAAACCACATGAAACACCCCATAGCCTGCCCACAGAAGGAAATAAACCACTGCGGAGCTCTTGACGTCGACTCACGGGTTTGTAACACACCCACCTGGTTCTAAAGGAAAACCACAGAGAGTCATGGAACCCTGACCTACAGATATCCAGACCTCAGTCTTTCTGCTGCGCTAGTGTTACACAAGAGAGCAGAAACATACTAACACTATTAGCAAAACATTATTGCATAAGCAGGCATTATCTATGCTTAGTCAAGCTGCCAACTGATAAAAACCACACATTTGAGAAGAGGGGCCTGATTTTCAGGGCCCAAAAGCATTTAACATTCAATACCTTCCTTATCCACATTCCACAACAAGCCACTCATAACATCTCCAGCACTGAGAGGAATTTACGAAACACGTTCCCTTTTGGTATCGAAGCTTATTTTGAAACAGATTTTTTGACCTGTTTTTCGAAGTTTTCTCTGGCAATAGTAAAGTAACTTTTTTTGCTGCTAACGCTGCCAAAGGCAACACAATTGTGAGCATGATAATTGCCTGCAACTCCAAGAGGGTTTTATGGTCAGTGAGGCCAGTTTGGGGCATTGAGACTAAATTTGGGTAAACGAAAAAAGCATAAACATGGATGGAGAAAGAGGAAAACCAGCACTTAAAAGGTTCAGATACCGATTTAATTATTGTTTTTACCTCCAACAATGTGCCATTTGAAAACTATGAAAAACTGCTGACATGAAATTGCATAACTGGAGTAGAATCAAGTAATTAAAGGGCACATTGTTTTGAAGAGTGATGGCCATCAGTACTGAGGAATGCCATGATATACAGATAAAATCAGCAGCACATCAGTTCCACCTGGTGGCCAGACAGCAAATAAAAATACAACATTCTCACCTATTCTGAGACTTAAATGGTCAGGAATGTTTTGATGCTAAACGTTTTAGAAATTTGCAATTCATGCCTGTGTGAGGCAAAATTACTGTTAAAGCTCCGCCCTAAGAACCAGGAGCAGCAGCTCATTTGCATTTAAAGGAACAGACACAAACCGGTGCTTTTTGCTCACCTTCAAAAATTGACAATTCTAGTATGCTATATAAAAATATCTGTGGAGTATTTTTGAGCTATAACTTCACTTACACACTCAGGGGACAACAGAGACTTATCTTGTAAAAAGGGCATCTAGCAAATACTATAATAATAATCAACACTTTTGTGGTGGGGCCTGTAGGGGAAAAATATTTATTTATTTATCTATTATTTCAGATTATTTATATATTTGTTGAGCCCTGAACAAACTTCAATCAGTAATCTGACAAATTCCACGGCCAATAATCATGACAAATTTTGATAGTGAATTATCAGTCAGATCAAAATTAAAAGATCCGACACTGACTAACCAACCTATTATATGAGTTTATTGAAATATATACAGCATACACACTAATCAAACAACGCCAGATCACTGAAATAGTACATTCACAGAAACAACTAAAAGGGCAATATTGTATGAAAATGAAATGTTATAAAACAGCAAAGGCACTTCTCCACAGGTCTGAAACAAACCTGGTCGCTTTTGATAAGACGGGTAATCGCCGAAGGCACGTGAAGAATTACTAATCTTGTATGTTTCTCCTAATAATAGACAACAGATGAACCACCATGCTTGTGTTACACTGTTACTTAGGAAAAAGGTCAAATATACTTTATATATATACACAGTACATACTTCACAATCAGTTTCGTCCAATGTCACAAGTATAGCACGAGCAATAATGAATGACTAAAGTCAGACACACCTACAATACTTAGTTATGAAATTTTTTTACCGCTAACTAAATGTATGATTTGTCAATTTTAAAACATTTTTTCACCACAAAATCTTATGTAATTTAACTCCAGCATGTGCTTACAAGAAAAATGAGTAACAAAAATAAGCATTTTAGTCATTTAAAAAAAACAAAAACAAAGTGTAGTCTCATAGGCGAAAAGCTTGAATCAATTTTCGGGAACAACATCTATCCATTAAATACATAAATTAACATATTAACCAGCCCTAAACAAGTGCTATTTCATTTTTTCCCACACTAAATTACCTATTGCCACACTAAAGTACATTTTACTTAAGCATTCTGCCAAACGACAAGCTAGATATGCTAACATGAGGCTCTGACGGGTTGGCAGCACCATATTATATTAATGGATCAGTGATCTATATGACAGCACAGCCTGTAGTTCATGGAAGTGCTGGAGACCCTGGTCAGCGTGCGTGACCTCACGTGGAGTATAGTGTAGTGAGCTGTACTGGGGAAGGGTGTGTCAGATTGGGCTTATCTCCTGGATGCACACGTTTTAGGGGCTCTACAGAGGACCTGGAGTGAAAACAATCCCCTGTTCAAGCCCCCCAGTGCACGTGGGTTCCCCACGGTCCTCTCTCCCAGTTACTTGAGAAATAAAACATGCTAAATCAGAGTGAAACTGTATATTACAGAGAGTCTATTGTACAATGAATGCATTGAATAAGACCCTGATGTTGAAATGCCATCACTGTAAAAAAGGTTTCCTCTTCAGGTAGAGTAGGTTTCTAGCAGCAGTATTATGCATATTAGTATTCGTGGCTGACCACTACGTCTCCAAGACAGTTATCGAGTTTATTTGTTGCAGTAGAAATGTGTGGCGTCAGATTTGAGTAGCATACACCTTTTAAACTGATGAGTAGTGCTGTTTCCTAAATGCAATACAAAATCAACTAGCAATTTTGACTTTATAAAACACACTTATAGCAATATTGTGTTTGAAATGACTGCGAAATAACCCTTAAGGACCATGAGAAGTGAATTACTGAGGGTATCACAACATAGAAGCAGCAACAGAATTTATATAACCCATTTACTTCATGTATCCATCATGTGTGGGGACAAAAACATAAACGATTAAAAAAAAATAGTGTGCATCAGGTGTCAAGCCTCAATGAAAGTAGAAGCACCCATAGTCAAATCTAATGATATATGGCAACTTTCTGCACAGCGGTAATCCTCAAGTGTCAAGTTACTGAAGTGTCATTTTTGTACTTTTTTTTTAATACGTCACGGAATCATATACTTTTGTTTTTGTCCATGCAATTTCATAAACTTTTAAGTACCTATTAGCCTTATACTAGTCACGAATGGTCAGTTTAAGATTTGAATTGCTTTCAATCATGCTATTAAACGATTTTTGGGATTGCAATATTTCGAACACAAACACAGACAGTTTGAAAGGGTGAGGGAGTCTCACCCACTTAAGCTTAGCTGAAGTCTCGATTGGAGAATATGAGAGGAGCCACAAGCGTCCACAGGTAGAGCCCCAGACTCAGCCAGCTGGAGCAGATCTTCACCCACACAGCAGGCATAGTGCTCTGCATAACCTGAGTGGTTATATCAGGTCTAAAGATAGATGTAAGGGAAAGAAAAAAAAAAAAGAGTATTTAGACCTGAGTCAATTTATGATGCAGTTCTGTTCTATTCATTGTAACTGCATGAAATAAAGATTAGTACATTTTTACAACGTTTCTCCTTTTGTGATCCACCAAAGGTATTGACAATTTCCATTTTTAGGTGAACTATACCTTTAAACTATAATATATAAAGATGAACTCACTCCAGTGGTCAAGTTAAAGAACGAACACTTACTTGTACCAGTTAGTGAGCGTCATCATGATATAGAGAGAGGCCAGAAAGAGGTGGAAGTGGAAAAACGAGTAGTTGTATGTGACGCCTTCCTCTTCATTATCCACAACACGCCGCAGACCGTCTTCACCCATCTCCTCTCCTCCCACAGAGCCCTTTCCCTCTTCTGTCTGCATCAGCCTGTTCACCTGAGCGTTACTGGATGAACGAATGCTGAAAAGAGAACATACACATGGACAATGGCGGGGGAGGATTCGGAATTAGTTTTTAATATGGTTTAAAAAAAGATTTAGTAGCACATCTCTTTTCAATATGGATAATAGGAAATTTTACTATCGCACCAAATCAGCACATTAAAATAATTTTGGAAGGATTCTGTGACATAATCAGTAATCTTAAAATAATGAATAGAGAACAATAATTCAGAATATTAATATCTTAGAACATTCATTTTTACTGTGTTTTTGATCAAATAAATGCAGACTTGACGAGCAAAAAAAAAACAATTAAAAAAAAAAAAGTACCAACCCCAAACTTTTGAATGATGATGTATATAGTCGTGCAATTCAAAATTGTGAGTGAAAATAAACAGAAATATGTGTTTGAACTGTTTCCGAAAAAGCTAAATAATAGATACAAACTGAAAAAAATATTTAAGATTCTGCACCATTTCTAGTCACTACTCGGATAACAGATTTATGACACTGAAAATGAAAGGTTAAAGTTACTATCTAACTAACATTTTTTTTTTATTTACTTGCCAGGGCAATTTTGTGCTCACATTTGCTGCTTGGCAAATGTTAATTATGAACCTTGCCTTGTCCACATCTGACATCACACATCTCAGGTTAATGAAAAAAATTATATTCCTAATATACATGGTTAAACTAAAAAGCCTTTAAAACGCTGGGCTGATTCATTAAAACATTACAAAGGTTGATCAACGTGTTTTGCCAACAAAGAACATCCAATTCAAGATTCTTAAACTATTAGTGAATCATCAAAACAGCTGGTTAACCCATCTCTGGATCAGTTAATTATAAACGTTAAATAGTAGTGTACAATAAATCAGCACGGAAAACACCAGTTAACTACAGAAGCTGATGTAGAAATTTACATGGTATTTATGCTTTTTAATAACAAATACTAATAGTAAAGAAGAGCTGTAAAATATACAAAAATCTAAATCATGTTCATTTTTTTTTACTTGATGTACCTGGCATAAAAGGTGCAGAAGAGGAAGATAACCAATCCCACAATGCCTTGAGCATCCCACCACTGCACCAACCCAGGGGAGCTTGTGGGCACTGCCTCAGTTGTGCTGATATTGGACACCAGGCTGAGCAAACTAGGGTTACATTCACGATCTATGGGTAGAGTCAGAAAAATAAATGGTTTAAAAGTGAACATACTAAACCATAATATAACTAAACTAAACACTGTGATTAAACACTCCACCTCTATTGGTCAGCTAATCACATTTTATTGCTGATTTGGATTGCTAATAGGTAAATTTACTAGATCATAAAATGCATACTAGTCTAGACCATAGCAAAATATAGATAAAGAGGGCTAAATTCATAATCTGGATTCTAATGGGTAATTTGGCTTTATTCTGTAAGGAGGCTATAAAGGATCTCGTGTTTATGTCACCACAAAACTCACCAAAAAAAGCATCAACCCGAGTAGGTTCACAAAGAAAGCTCGTCAAATGAGAAGAGGGACCAAAGTCAGGTATTTTCATCAGAGTACATATATTCTGAGATTTTCTGCGACTTACTAGGATTGTTGGTCATGGCGGACCAGGTGACATACATAGTGTACAGGGTAATAATAGAGGACTGAAGCAGACCAGACTGTGGTGAGGCATCCTGCAAAAATAAAGAACCATGTTTAGTTAAGTACACATCAGATATTGTAAACACCAGTGAAGCTCGTATGAAATTACAGAATCTAAACTGCAGATTTTCAGTGAAGAAAGCTTGTCTGTTGTGGCAGGCCAGCATTGATATTCTGAATGCAAAAGAAGGAACAAAGAAGTTCCCGTTAAAAGACAAAAGCTGGAGGCTAATGCAAATAGTAGATGACCTTCAGTACAACGGGGAGACTGTTTTCTTATGCACATTATAAATCAGCATTCATGTCAGGATTTGTGTACCGAGGCAAAATGTTACATATTTCGAACAGCTAGTTAAAGCGGTTTTGTCATTTCCTGTATGTTGCTTCACATTCAAGGTCTTTATGCTGCTTAATATCTTAAAGGGGATGTCTAATGCTATTTCATGCATTCTGACTTGTTTACACTGTTAAATTGTGCCAAATACACTCCTACAGGATACGTATACATTTCGTAATGTTTTTTTTCCGAGTATGATGTCATAAAGGGTGAAATTCCTTATATGGGCACTTCTCCTGGAAGAGTGCCAGCACACATCAAATCAGAGCAACGTGCTTAGATCGGGTTACAGACCGGCAGTGCTGTCATTTTGTTTTTAGACCACAAAATCAACTATGTCATCAAAGATGTGTGTTTTTGGTTGTGAGGGAAAGACAATCTTGTTCAGCTTCCCAGAACCCAGCGTTAAGGGAACAGTGGATGCAGTTAGTTTTTCAAGTTGTGCAAGTGTGTTTGTTTGTTCCAGGCATTTCGGTGACAAATGTTTTATGAACAAGGCCCAGTTCGACGCTGGATTTGCAGATCGTTTGAAACAGAAAGATGAAGTGGTCCCAGCGCTAAAATATCCCGTTCATGAGTCAGAATTGCAGGCAGTAAGTAACATCAACAAGAATTTAGAAGTCAAAAATCGCATAATCTGACAGTGACTATCGTAACAGGCAAAAACATTGCGTAGAACACACTTTTTGTAAAAGAAGTGCCTTGGAATTTTCATTTTATTTGTACGTTTTACATTTTTTTTTTGAGGGAATTTTGAAGATCAGAAATAAAAAGTACTCTGACATGTGCTTCAATACTTTACCTGTACTTTTGGCAGAATGGAGACCACAGATATGATGACGCAGAGAATAAGGTTGAAGCTGATAAAGAACTTGTGTTCGGCGCAGTCGTCAGGTTTGGTGTAGTACAGATAAAATAGCACAATCGCAGCAAAGGCAAGGGCGTAATGCAGGATAGTGAAGAACAACAGACCTGTAGACA
Organism: Cyprinella venusta; assembly: GCA_038021265.1. Classification (NCBI taxonomy): domain Eukaryota; kingdom Metazoa; phylum Chordata; class Actinopteri; order Cypriniformes; family Leuciscidae; genus Cyprinella; species Cyprinella venusta. Next base: position 25,258,952 of record CM075874.1, read on the forward strand.
TAGGATATAGTCTCATGTTTCTTTCTCGTAAAAGAGTAAATTGGGACACACCTCTTTGCAAGCCTATAGTGATGAACAGGATGTCTTACTGTGTATTAGCTCTCTACATACCTGAGAACCAACATTTGTTGTTGCCCTCCTCAGCATTCCTAACCCACACCTCATTCCAGGAGTGGGCAAAGTCAATTAGGAGGATGAGCTGGATCAGGATGAACATGAAGGAGCCAACAATACCAAAGTAGAACCAAACTGTAATAAAAAAGAATAAAACGAAAAAGCTGGAAACAGTTGTGCTTGTGGAAATTGCATACATGCGTCACACCCATGCGTATGGACAAAAAAATAAAAAAATAAAAAATTCAGCAATAATAACAAAACTGGTATATTTCTCAAAATATTTTCTTTTGTTTTCTGCAGATGATAGTCATACAGGTTGGTGAGTAAAATGACGATAGAATTTTCATTTTTGGGTGAATTATGTCTTTAAACTATATTTATAACTAGGTTTAATAAAACATGCTTCTCTGAAGGGCCCATTTTTTCATACTTAGATTCACAATGAAGCATACTAATGTCAAGATCTTGTTTTGGAAGTTACCCACGAACTCTGAACACAATGTTCTGCATCTTTAATTCCACACCATGAGGATTCAGGCAAGACAGTAACGACGCATTCTCCCTGCTAATGTAATTTGCTCTGAAAAAATAATAACATCCTATTCTACTTTCAATACCCATCTTTTCCCATGCATGTCAGAGCATTCAAAACAGTCATTAAAAAGTAATAGACTTTTTCCCAGCAGAAAACCAGCCATTTTATGCATCCCTTGAAATTGAGCGCTGCGTTTCAGGCTTCCCAAACTAACATCATCATGTTTTTGCTGCATTTAGAGCTTAACATCATTGCCATGCTGTCATTGTGTTTCCCTTTGTGAATATATGAAAATGGAAATTGTTTTATTATGTTCTATTAAAGGAAGAGTTCAACCAAAAATGTACCATCATGAAATGTGCCATCCGGGATGAAAAAGGCTCCAACAGTGATGCCAACAAGGATCAGAAACTTGAAGAACCAGAACCTGTTGACAAAGTATTTAATGATAAAATCGAGCCAATTTAAATTCATGTAGGAAACATTCCAACAACAAAAATAGCAGAATGAATGAATGGTCATAAAGCATAAGTCAGACCTACCCGTTCTGAATAGCAGCACGAGGGTCTTTGCTGCTTTTTACACGAATCATGATTGCAGAAAAAAGGAAAAAGAAGCACGCCATAGCAAAGCACATGCGGTAGACCGATTTGTAGCCGACGATCACGTCACAGTTAACATGGTTGTCGATCCCTGGTATTGTGGTTCCCCCTTGACAAAAGCCAGGAATCTGAAGAGGCATTAAAAACAGAGAAAATCAACACAATGCATTGAAAGCACACGTGAAGTGAATGCGCACTGATGGTGGACCCACCTTGCGAAGCTGCGTCTCCATGCCCGGCAAGATCATGATTACAGACACCAGTGTCCCCAGCAGGAGGAAGAAAGAGAAGACCAGCCGGGTGACGGTGGAGTTGTTGGAAGAAGGACAGCAGCCACAGAGCAGACATGGAGCAGAGCCACACAAACATGAGGCCTGTAACATGGAAGGAGTGAAAGGAAGAGCAATTATATCAACAGTTAACATGGGGTAGCATATTGTTTAATTGGCACAATTTGCCAGAAATCAAACAATCTGGAAAAAATTTGAAACTTTAATATACAATGTGTATTAAAAGATTTCTAACTAGAAAATAGATGTACTTTACAAAGGTTCAACAGAGTATGTGTAAAGTTTGTGGTCAGTGAGAATTTTTTAAAACATTTTTGAAAGTCTCTTATGCTCACGAAGGCTACATTTATTTGATCAAAAATATAGTAAAAACAGTAGTATTTCTAAATATTATTACAATGTATAATTTTCTATTTGAATGTGTTTTTAAAATTCTTCTTGAGATGACAAAGCTGAATTTTTAACACCATTACTTACAAGAGAATACAATGTTTAATTAAGTTGTAATTTTTGTTGTTTTTGGACCAAAATGTATTTTCGAGGCTTCAAAACATTCTAACTAACCCACTGACTAACCCACACATGGACTACTTTGATGATTTTTGTATTTTCTTTATCGATAGGACAGTATATCATACATACATTTTCAATGGAGGGACAGAAAACTCTCGGACTAAAGCTAAAATATCTTAAGCTTTGTTCCGAAGATGAACTTACGGGCTTGGAACAACATGAGGGTGAGTCATTAATGACATAATTTTCATTTTTGGGTGAACTAACCCTTTGTTTAATCTAACAAATAACAGGACAAAGTGTGAAGAAATGGCTGAAACTAGATTGTGAAAAGTTATTTTATTTAATGCATTTACTAGTATAGTTGTACAAGTTGTATGGTTATGTTTGTGTCTTTAAATGTAAAGATACTAAATGAATTAAGTACACAGCCACAAAATAATAATGTGTTAGGCACTTTGACACTTGAAAAAAAACAAACAAACATATATACATACAGTATATGTTAAATTTCAACGTCTGTTTTAATGATTTTTAATTAATTCTTAATTAATTCTTTTTGAGCCTGAATAATTCCTTTAGTGAAACAGCTGCAAAAACAATTCCCACAGCATGTGGAACTAAACACCACTTTATTCTAAGTGAATTATCCCCATGAACGTATGAAGATGAAGCATTTTATAAAATCAATGCATGCTTTGATTGTTGTAAAATTAGTGCATCTTTTCATGAACAAATGACCAAAGAAGGAAGGATTTGTTGACTGTATTGAGGCAGGAATCAGTCAGAAAATTATTGCTAAAGACTTTGGCCTTCATAAATCCAGTCATGCATATTGCATAAAAGTTAAATTAAGGAAATTCAACACATGACTGTTACTCATACTCAGCTGAACACCAACTCCCCAGCAAAATTATTACAAAAAATATTATTGCCACTCCTTTCTATATTTCTCAAAAACTACCTGTAACCAAGTTGTAGACTGGAAAACTGTATTGAGGACAGATCAGAAAAAGTGTCTCTTATTGGCACAAATATTAAGTGTCAAATGAAAAAAAAATGCTTTTCCAAAACATAACATAAAAAAGTGTTAGGAATATTGTTTGGCTGTACTCAGAATAGATGTGGCTGTCATACAATGTGTTTTGTACCAACAAGTAGCAGAATCCATGTCAGTGAAATAATAGTTTACAAGCAATGGGTCATTTACTGAATGTTGGATAGCATGGCAATGCAAAAGCCAAATTCACCTACAAAATTTCTGAAAAGGAAGTGGTGTATTTAGGAACTGTCAGGTCAAACCCCTGAACCCAAAACCAGCAGATGAAAGCAGTTCAGTCAGTAAATATTAAAATAAATCTCACTTGTGTCTATCTATAGGTAATAATTCATCAACGTTTCCCCCCCAATTGCCACTAATGTTTAAAAAACTCTATGCATGTAGATAGAAGCTTTCCTATTATATCAGATCTATTTTATTTAATAGATTTCTAATGGGCGTTGAACATTAGTAAGTTACTGGTGAACTCAAATTGTTATTCTGAAAACCTGTATAACCTAAACTACTATGAGCAAATCATAAACCGCGTCGAAACTAGAAGAAGAACATGGGGAACATACATTGTTGGGACTTGATACAAAAGATCTCAATGCAAATAAGAACACACTTCCGTGAAACGTTGACGTTAGTTGTTTTTCAGCGAAAAGCTCTCCGAAATTAACGTTATTCATTTAGGTATTTTTTATCTACACGTTTTATTAGTTATATTAGTCTGAATTTTATGTTCAGAAAACGATTTAGCGACGCTGTCAAGGGGCAGCTCAGTTAGCTAAAACATAGGAAATTAAACAGAATACTTACACAGCTCGCAAGAGAGCACAACGCCATACAGGCTCCCATTTTGTATTAAAAAATAAACAACTCCAAACCGTCAGAACTCAAAAGACAGTCAGTTACAATGAGGTGTTTCTCTTATTTGGTCAAATGATAGCCTACTGGTATTTGAAGCTAGCTATTGTAACTAGCATTTGCCAACTAATATTTCATAATAAAAGTTCCACTATTAAAACTGTGAGCTGACGTTGTTTGATGATACAAATTCCTGTTTTTTAAATAATAAAAACATAGAAGATGTTTTGTAAATTACTACATGTAAATGTTCTCCAAAAAACTCGGTTCCATTTTTTATATAAATGTATGCTTCAGTGTAGCGTTACATGTGGTATGTATACTGTATTTTAAACGATGTATATATAACTAATTTTCTTTTACATTTTTGACATGTTAATTACATATGCATACTATTAAGTTCTCCTTATGTAATTTTAAAATTTGAGTCCTACCACGTGAATTCAATTACATTGTTGTTGTTGTTTTACAAATCATATGTTGCTGTAAATAACCATAAATACACAGCCTATAATAATATAAACTAAATTGATTTCTTTTTTTACATTAATGTGACTTATTCTCTGATTATGTACCAACTGAGATGACTTCAACAACTTTTATTTTGAAACGTGAACTCAGCAAAGGCGATGATCTGTTCAAAGCTATTTTTACAGTCTATGGTTCAAAGTCTGCATTTGAAAATACATTCATTTTAAAAATAAATTTAATTTGTGATGTTGATTTTTAAATATATATGATCATATAGCATATAGAGAATTATATTGTGAGAATATCAGCAATTTTGAAGAATAACAGTGCTGATCATAAAAGCTTTATATATTTATTTGTTGTGACAGACAGAGGCGGATCAACTCCTGCTTTGAGATCTCTGTTTGAGATGTAATTTATATATGTGTATATATTACACATACAGTTTGGTGGTGCCAGGGGATCTATGATTCTTTTTTTTTTTCATGAATTTTTATTAGATCCACAAAATTATGATTAGCCTATATGTTAGATAAAGATTTCAATTAGCTTAGGTTACAAATGAAGGTTACAAAATTAAGTGACTGAAAATTCTACAAGACATTTGAGAATCCAATAGGGAACGTTGACATTTTAAGCTGATTAAAAAAAAATATTTTATTGCTGTAGAGTGTGCTTAAAGTAAACACTGGGGGTCCACCTGTCGGACTTGTTGAATCGACCTGATCCAAATAAAGAAGAAAAAAAACAAATAAAAAAAAAAAAAAAAAAACAGCAACCAGAAAATATTTATTTAGTCATTCTAAGCTTTGATTATATTAAATTATAACGATTTTATTCGTATTCCTCCTCGCTGCAGCGTACCGTCTCCCCTGCAGATAATTAATGGTATCTTCCTCTTTGCCCCTGTCAGTCTATGGTCAATCCATAGAAATCACGATCGCAAACGGGAGCCGAGATGGTGTTAAACCTTAGGATCGCGACAGGTGCTTTCAAAACACACCGTCTCCCGTGGAAAAAGGTGTAATAGTTCTTCAGTACCGTGAAAAATCAGCATCAGTCAGGGACTGTGGATATCTGTCTATACACCGCTGGTAAGTTCTCCCCTCTTCGCTACCTCCAGCTCGGTATAAGCTTAATCTTCATTCACAGTGTATGGAAGTCATTCATTATCATCATTAAGGTGAAACGTTATCCAAATCTTTGCATTAACGATCACTTGCACGGAAATGCACCCAAGATATACACTATACAATGACACATCGGGAGGATGGATATCCCTGTTGTTGACTTAAATTAACCAAGGATGATAATATAACCATAAAAATAGAAATAAACGCTCTGAATAGATGATTCTCTGTAAAACTGTTGAATTGCGATATGTGAAGGTGACAGAGCAGATCTGAGGCATCAGGGGACTTGTGTGCAACATAAACGTTTATAGCCCATGGGCTCCTACTGCTGTCAGATCAATTTCAGCTGTAAGTTAACCCGAAGGCAACTTTCATAGATTCACTGTAAAAAATGCTAAAGTAAAAACCTGTTATATGGCTGACTATTATTTACCCTACCTTATAAATTATGCTTTATTTATGTGTTTGTGTTTAATTATCATCTGTTACCTAATAGTGTTTTGTGTTTCTAGGTAACACATGCTCTGTTTTTATTTTATTGTTGGCTACAATTTCCCGAGAGGCCTATTTTGCACTTTAAATTATCATGTGGTCTTTCACCGTCTCACTTTCATCACATATTTTTATATTAACAAAAAGATTGTATTAGTTTAAACAGGTTTGTGTTAGATTTACATTAAATACAGTTAGAAACTGTAAAATATACTGTCAGTATACTGAAATTGCCTTTGCTGACAGAATTTGACAATAGGAAGATCAAGTCATGTCTGATGCCAATATTTGTGTATCATCCTGTTTACTTGGATGCTTTCATCTGGTCAGATTTTGAAGGCAGTAGACTTGTATATGCATGATACCACCAGCTGCTGGTTGGAGCAGCTGAAAGAAGTAAACTGATTTATAGCCGTCTGTCCATTGTTTAATTTATGTTCAACTTAAGATTTGATAGTGAGAAATTTGTTCTAGATCATTAGACGTTATGCGCCTTGGAAGGGAAACCAGTATCATAAGAAATTACCTTCATACACACACAGCTGCCTTTGCATTAGGACTGTATAGAAAAAAACTCAATACACAGGATGAACATGACATCATCTGCTCCAGTTTAGCTCTGATTCAGGTCCTCATTCTGATAGGGTTAAGATCAATTTTCTATAATGAAATTAAATAAAATATAAAACTCAAGGTTAAAATATTATTATCATTATTTTAATCTAGACACATGATGATAGGGACATGAAGCAAAAGAAGAAACTATCATCTTGAGAATGATCACCTGACAGTTGTTAAGGTCACTCGTCTCGTCCCATGTTGTTGTCCGATTATTGCCTTAATGCAATTTCCAAATGTGTGTCGTCCAGTTTGACAGACAGTATGAGGTCATCCCCAAAGTGTTCTGGAGTTGTCTAGTCTGCATGCTTCGAGAAGTAAAGTGACCCCTGCGGTCCACCTCTATTTGCTTACATACCCTTTCGTTTAAAGTCTGTCACTCTTCCTGTCTTGTGCAACGCTATCTCTTCGACTTGTTGATATTTTGCTTTTCTGTGGATTTAGAACAATCACAAAATGAGATCTGTCAACAGAATGACAGAATGTAATATCAGTAATCTGGGTGCACTCACTGCCTCTCCTCTATCAGAATTAGGTTTTCAATGTGAAGGTCGTTGCTTTGGGCTTCCAGCTGTTGTGTCAGTCTAATAGAAAAACTAACACATCAATCAAAAAGTGCATATCACTCACAATACACAGTATGCCATATTATGTTTAACGTACAGCAGGTTAGGTTATGTTTCCCAAACACAAACTGTGTGCTAATTTACTGTCAAAAGTGACAGTAAAGACATTTATAATGTTACAAAGGATTTCTGTAAAAAAAAAAAAAAAAAAAAAAAAAAAATATATATATATATATATATATATACTCTTTTGAACCTTTTATTCCTCAAAGAAAACTGTTTTCAACTTTCCCATGAAAGGATTATTTTGTTATTTAAAAAAATTATATATATATATATATATATATATATATATATATATATATATATATATATATATAATTATATAATTTATTAAAAAATTACATATATATATATATATATATATATATATATGTGTGTATATAGAAGGCTATTTTTTAATGTATAAAAAACTTGATCAAATTATTATTAAAATAAGAAGTTGATTCAACTTGTACATTAGATTTTAAAGGGGTGATGAACTGAGAAATCAAATTTTCCTTGAGCTTTTGACATCTAAGAGGTTATCATATTATAAGAATATCTTATAAGTTTCAGAACGGAAAACGTCCTTGTTTGTCCAATAAAAGCTTTTATTGACACCAGGCTCAGCAAACGACTTGTTTTTCAAAGTGGGGAACTATGACGAAAAAGAGGATAAAACACCACTCCCATAGAAGAAGATCAACGCCTACTTCAACACGGCTGGTTTAGCCCCGCCCACCTATTCGCGCATTACACACATAGCTAATCGTCATTGTCCGTCTGTTCGCTTCATTTCACTGAGGATTGTTTTGTAAACGGTTCTGTCTATATTGGATCTGACACGAATGGTGCAACACACAGACTCTGGGTCGAACATGTATGGGCGAATCATTCCGGTTGCCATTTTACAACATTGGACGTTTTCAAAACAATTTCCCCCACGTGCACCAATGAGTGAGTCGAAACTCATTATAATATGCAAAACTGTTATCCACTCACAGTCACAGCAGTGGGCGTTTACTTCCAAGTCTTCAGTGCGAGACGCCCATAAAAAGAGTGTTTTTGGGCTAGGCTCAAAACTAGGGTAGGAAATAGCCTATTACTTATTCATTTTGATGTTTTTGAATGCAAAAACCAAGCGAACGTCATAAGTTGACCTCAGACAACAATATAATAAAATTTAAAAAGCCACTTCATGACCCCTTTAATCAAGGATTGGCTACACTCGCATGGCTTGTTTCAGTTTTGTTTGTCCACACACTTAGACATGTTTGCCATCTACTTAGCATTGATCATACAAAAGTGTGTTTGTAATTCATGTGTGAGATTTTTGCTAATTAAGAGACAGTGTTCTTTGAAACTTGACATTTGAGGCAATAACATCTGGTTTAGTTTAAGATCTGTGGTTAAGCAAGTGTGGACAAAGAAGTTTAAAAAAAGGGGGGGTTTAAATAAATGATAATAAATTAGGAGTGTAGCTGGGAGTGCAGTGGATCCACTCCAGCGTTGTCTCTCATCCGTAATCCTCCAGCTTCATACAATATGCAATATGGATTATAAAGCTACAAAAGCCACAGCTAGTCAGGCAGCCTACCATGAGAGAGACAAGTAGAATGAGAGAGGAAGTGATGCTGTCTTTAGTTAGCCTAGATGTGCTTTTACCAATGATTAGTGTTTAATAGCCTGAGAAGAGTTCTTGAGGACTCGGTGCCTGGCTGAGAGAACCTTGAATAAACCTTTTTATATTTTATAGCATTAGTAGACATTTCTAGGGTATTGTGGGCCATTGCCAAGGTCTTGCTATGTGGTTGCTAAGGTGTTTTGGGTGGTTGCTATGTGGTTTCTTCCCTGCTATTTAGTATGTGAAAAACAGTACGTCGAAAGTGTAGTAGGTCTATATGTCCAAAAGCATAGCATTTGAAAACAGTGGGCGAAAAGTCCCTGGATGACCTACTACTTCCGGTGAGATTCTGAAGTGCGCATTCGATGGACACGTTACTATCCCATGAGGCCACGGGAGAGGATATATGAACGGTAGTGAAGCGACACAACTGACGCTGGTCGGTCATGTGACCTTAACAACATAGCAAATGTAGTATATCCGAGTTCCATTCATCTTATCCATATTCATACTATATAGAACATACTTTTTTAATGGTTGCAGAGTAATTTGAAACTCAAATGACATACCTACTCAGACAGCGCTAACAGCGTTAATGTCTCAGGTCAGAAGATCCCACCCTTAGGTCTCTAATATTATGGTGCCTCACGTGAATCTATTAGGTTTTTTTATTGTCCACCAGGCAAAAATATGCTTTGGAAAGTAATAATATCCCATTCGTACAAAAACAAAACAAAAAACAGATGAGCTGCATGCAAGCCGAAGTTAAAAAAAAAAACTATAAGCACACACACACGCAAGTACGCACACACACAATTTGGTGTAGAAACCATTTTCACTCAGAAATTGATAGCAAATGTCAAACAATTTACAAACAAACAATTACAAATACACTGCAAGTTACACATTGAATTAAATGTGAAACTTTGAAGTAGTAAAAATGAAATAGTATTTTCTTGTAGAACCTACCCCAGCAAATTAGGGTACATTTTTCTACGACAACAATGTGCTAAAAACGAGAATGGTTTTCCTTTGTGTTTTTTGCACACCGACAACAAAATTGTCAAAGCGATCCTCATTCACACAGATCCGTGAAAATGACTAAAAACGCTGTATTATGCTGCCTGGCCAGTAGTTGGCGATGTTACTTCGTAAAGAAACACTACTTGCCAATAGACTGAACAAGTAATACACATACGCATGATGTCAACGTTTTCACAAATTTGTGTTTTTGTTGTTTACATGGAGATGATAATGGCATCTTTATCTCCTAAAACACCGTTGTCATATAAATGAACGGCCAAAAAGCATAAAAAGTTTTCCGTTTGTAGTTGAAAATGGTGTCGTTTAAACTGCCCCTAAGAAAATTTATTTTTAACAGTGCATAAACAATAATTGTAATGCTTAGATGATAAGTGTTTGAATTATACTGCTTTACACTGCAATAAACACTTGAGTCATGCCATCAGAACAACTGAAGTGTGACGTTTTAAGTCTGCTATCGTAAAGATATGCTATCTTTTAAATCTCTGCGTTAAAGACTGACATTCAATTTTTAGTTCCTGTTCTCCACGGCCTTGGGTGTCAATGATTTACTGCATATTTACACACTGATTTATTAGTCTGTTTTTTGTGCAAGTTGCTTTGTGTGTAAAACAAGAGTGTGAGAATGTGGACCAGATATTATAAGGTTTTTGAATAAGCCTTGATTTAATTAGCAGATTGGTCCTGGTCTGGATGGTCCAAAGATGCACTCGTGCCATGTGAATTTCACTATATTTAAGCACAGGCATATGTTTGGGCAAGCATATGCTAAGACAGGGGATGCGAGTTCACGCATATGTTCATGTCCGTCCACCCGAGTGTTCACATACGGACGGTATGTGAGTAGATATACACACACGCAGAGACTGGGATCAAATGGGAAAATAGCTAACTTGTATCTCGCAACAGCCGTGTCAAAAGAAAACAGTGCAAAAGTGCATCTCAGCGCTGTATGTCAGAAGAGATTACCTGTTGCTATGCAATATAGGTGATCCATCTTGTTGCCAAGGCAACTGCTTCCTGACTGAGAGAGAATGGAGCGTGATTTGGGAAGGCTTTGCGTTCTGCAGAGTGGCCTATTTGTGCTTGTGAAAGACAAGCCTCGGGCCACGGTGGAACCGTCGAGATGGGTCAAGCATAAAAATGTTTGCTTATATAATTCTGTTGTTCCCCCTGTGGGCGAAAAACATTTCTGGGGTGCCACCTCCATCTAGTGGTCAGAAAACACACGTCCATGTGCTTTATTCAGATAACCATCTGTTGTTCAAAAACCGTTTGCAAGCCTTTTGTGTGTGCACTGTCTTTTCTTTAGCGATGACAGAAGTGGAGCCGGTGTTGGATTTTGCCTCATCGGGCCGCTCTGGTCGCCGTAATGCACTGCCTGACATCCTGGGCTCTCCTGTTGGAGTCCCTCCTGATCTGCCTCTTAAACTGGCAGAACTGTCCCTCACAGGTAACTCTACTCTTTTATACATTATTATGTAAAAAAAAATTATATTAAATAAAATCCAAAGTGAAAGTATATATATATATATATATATACGTGACACTTAGTTCACACCCCACAAGACCAGAGGTGTGCAACCTCTGACATATATATAGCAATTGTAAGTCGCTTTGGATAAAGGCGTCAGCTAAATGAATAAATTTAGGAATCAATCACACTTTATTTGAATGCACTTTACATTCAAAAAGTGAGGGAACAATGGTATTGGGGGGAAAGATAATTTCACTAACGAATTTGCTATGATTCTTCTGCGTTATTCTGTTTCAGACGGTCCAGGAGATGCTCAATCCCCGTCTACGGAGGAACTCCCCACTCCCACAGAGAGCCCAGAGGTGAAGGAGGGCTCCTAGGTGGCTGAGTTTATGCCTAGACCACAGAGATGGGGCCTCGACCGCCCTCGCCTTTCCCCTGGAGCTCATCCTCTACCAACTGTTCCTGATGCCTGTCAGACTGCATTATGGGAAGCAACAGAGGGCAGCTAAAATCTGCAATGAAAGACAAGGTCTTCAAAGGGTCTGTGCAATGAAAGAATAGAATGTCCAAAAAACAGGAAAGGAAGCAGACTTGCAAAAGGAAGTCGAAGAGCAATCCTCACTTTTTTTTTTAAACACATGAAGCCAAAACATGGTGGGACCTGCTTGAGAACGCTTTAATAAATTTTACACATTTGTTTGACAAAATGCTGTTCTTTTTATGAGCTTTCTATCTAATTATGACTATTGTGAGTTACGTATACATCCAGTTGTGGTTTGATATTGTATGATATTATGTGATCTTAGTAATGTGTCTTTGGAAATCGCCTGTCTTTGGAAAGGGTAACGGTTAAAAGATACAAACAGATGTGTGTGAATATTCAAGCGCCATGTAGCATTATCTTTTTCAGCCTTCAAAAAAAAAAAAAAAAAAAAAAAGGATAAAGGTTGTTTTGGGGGAAGAAAAATATTTGTGATTAAATGAATCATAACTGCCAAACCTGGGAGGAAAATACAGTATGACTGAAAGGCTGAAAGGGAAATGGAAAGTTCAGAGTATAATAAGAAAAAAATGTTTGCAGTGTTTTGAGAAAATATTCAAAATGGGCACTGGTTCCAAACTTAAATTTGAATGGTTTAGCATATTAAAATGAATAAAAATGCTAAACTAATGTAATCTCAGTGTGCACATGATTTTATAACTATAAAAAACGTCCACTTTCTCTATGAACTCTCATATACAGTACTATAATGTTGATGTAATTACCGAAAGGAAGCGTACTTACAATATATGTTTATGTTTAGATCTTCGATGTCAGTTGAAAATGTTCTTGAAAATACATATGAACTCGAGTTAATAATTGAGCTAATCTAAACAATATAAAACCGTGAGTACTTGTTCCTTCTTTAAATGTGGTGGTGCGAGAGTGTCCAAGAGCCATAGCCTTTTAAAGGTCCGAAACATGCAAACTTAATGGAGGAAAATGACTTTGATGTTTGACAAGCCGAGGGAGATATTTTTTATTGTCTGTGTCATAAGTGTGAAAAGTGTATAATTTATGAAGCGCAGGGCGTTTTGGGATGTCGATTTTTGTCTATTTTAATACGTGTGTTTATTTTACATAATCGTTTATACTCTATACGCTGATGACTGCTAATGTATGTAAAATGTTGTAATTGCCAAACTGGGATAAAATTGCCTTTGTATGTTTTTACACTGCAGTAACTGTGCTGTTAAAAACACATCGATGAAGCCACACAATGTGTGTATTGTATCTACCATTACAAAGACAGTGAATCTGTGAAGCTCTTTATGTATATACACAATTATCGAAAACGTATTATAACCGAAAGGGGCCAGTAGAAAAATCAATTGAAACTCGCTGTACCTCAGAACCCTTTTAAATGCATTAAGCACTGTCTGTTCACCACCAGGTGGAGCCACTGTTTGCATGTGGACATTGCAAGCTACTGTACACGTCATATGTTTTCAATATGAAACAATAAGAGGGTGACCATGTGTTTCTCTGCAATAAAAGTCTAATGTCATACATATATGCCATAATACATTTAGCTTGGCTTTTTACAGGAAGTAAATAGACACGTGAAGCTGGTTTTAAGTGCTTATAATCAATACAAATGGATTCTTATATCTGGGGATAGCACCCAAGCAGTAGATGTAAACAAGTAAGGGTGAAAACAATTATTTGATGCTGAGATGGTCTGTGAGCCTTGGCAGTCAGCATAAATGATGATTTGTAGGAAACAAGTCATGACAGTGCAGCATTTGAGAACAGTCTTTAGGTAAGAAGTTAGGCCTAATTCATTATTTACCCTCATGTCACTTATTTTTCTTCAGTGGAACACAAATCGAAAATCATGTGAAACATGTTCATGCTAGCATCGTCATGCTGACGCAAAATTTATGCTACACACACACACTATATATATATATACACTGTATATATATATATATATATATACTCCTTTTACAATGGGGGTCCAATACTTTCTCCATCACACTCTCAATGAATCGTCCTAAACATCTTTGTATAGTGCTCATCATATGGCCTCAGTCTTACTGATTACTAAGCAAAAACGACAGTGATATATCACTGATATTATGGAGTCCATCCTGCTCTTGGCTCTCTAGTGGAGGTTTGATGAGGGCAACATCCAGACCACATCCAATCAAGATTAAAGGAGACTTCTAATCGTGATAAGAACCCCTTTTAAACATCTGCCCATCTGTGCCAGTCTGACATTTTAAGATCTGTGATGAATCTACAATGAAAAGGGCACTTGAAGGTTTATATAGGCCCTGATCATTTCATCTATTCAAACTTGAAATGCAGATTATCGTGCCAAACAAAAAGTGGAGAGTAAATGATACAGAAACGTTCATTTTTTCTGTCTTAACAATCATTTGCTTCCAATGTATCACATAATAATAAGCTGAACGTCCCTAGGATAGGAAATAGAGTTTGTGTTTGTTGTGTTGTTTCTGAGCTGAATATTATATTTTGAGGCTTCTTGGTGGACAAAACATAATTCCAAACATGTTAAAAGATAATATTGTAACTTAATGATTATGTTTAATAAAAAAAACACACTAATAAATTCACTTTAAAATAAAATCTTAAAATGCATTATCATATTATTTTAGTTAAAACTCATAAACAACTACAAAAAATTAATGTTAGGGAAATCTGTTAATGTTTTGTAGCGCGTTTCTGAAAAAAAAAAAAAAATATCGGCCGATATATCGGGATATCGGATTTTAAAACCAACAAATATTTGTATTGGTATCGGCCTTCAAAATCCTTTATCGGTCAGGCTCTATAATACTTATAATATTTATTATCTAGATTAATCTAAATCCAGGTTTAGATCATTAATTAATGTACAATCAGATATTTTAGATGTAATGAAACCTGTTTCACATGTATTCCTGATAATAGAATGCATGTTTTTATAACACACACGTTATGAAATAATAAATTATATGAAAGGACAGAAATGACAAAATCCCCCATATACTGAACTAAGCTATATAAGGGATAATATGATACAGAATCAGTGAGACATCAAATACAGCTTGGGACACCTTCCCTTGCTATATCAAGCACATGGACTGACTTTGTGTCTGGCTGTCTGAGAAAAGCGTTAGCTTGCATGTAGCCACCCAAATATGCTGTGAGGGAGTGTCAGCCAATAATAATGTGCCTGTGCAATTGCTATGGTAACATGTTGCCATGGAAACCACCTAGGCTTAGAAAATGCACTGTATTGCTTAAAAAAAAACTCTTGTATGTTTTGCGAACATGCGCGAGACTATTTCATCTGATGTTTTCGGAAATCATGCAAGATCCACAACTGCTCGCATGCTGTTGACATGGAGAGACACAATGTGGAGGTGGGATGGGTGAAGCCTGATGCAAAGCTGAAAACAAAGGCTACATCCTCACAGCAGCGGGATACTATCACCTCACATGCCCACATGCGGTGCAGACAAAAGGCATGCTAATAACTACATGTCATGTGAAAGCACAACTAGTACTCGCAACCCCAGTTGACTCCAGCATGGCACCCTCAGATCTTCCGTAATACACTGAAGACCTTAACCGAGGGGTGACCTTTTCTTTGATCCTGAGCCTAATACTATTTTGTGCATGGCTTCTTGGCTGTACCGGGGCAAGAGGGATTTGTTGTGTTGTTGCAAATGATGATGTGTTTCATGCGCAGGGGCATGGGGTGGCAGTACCAACTCAGACTCGCGGCACATGCCGTTTAACGTGCCAGTCATGCTGCCTGGGGTAGAGAGAGAAAGTGAGAGATGGAGCAAGTGGAGGAGGGGAGAGCCAAAGTGAGCGCAATGGATATGAGAGACAGAGGTGCAATGATGGAAAAAGACATGCAGACAAACATTACGTCAGACCTCCAGCCAAAAGCCACAATGATCCAAGATGGGAAAAGAGGCCTTCATTGGTTTACAATTTGTAGTGGTTTAAATAAGTGAATTGCAGCTGCATGGTTTTGCGTTATAATTTACATTGGACAAGAGGTGGCAACCAAACACAGTCCCAAAATTGTTTCATAATAATTAATTAGGGATGAGCAAAATGCTTCAATAATAATGATGATAATAAGAATAATAATGAAACCTTTATATTATTAGTAATTGACACATCTTTTTATTTTGCATAATTATTTAGTTAGTTGCAATTAGCTCCAGCTATTTTCTCTAACCTGTTGAGAACCTGTTGATTTAATTAAATAACATCAAAAGGAGTGAATGAGTGGATCATTTGAAAATAATCACTGAACACAAGTGTCCTCTGGATGGGGACAGCTTTGTGTTACGATAAAGGCCTGAAATGGCATGATAAATAATGATTTGGTCATTTTCATTCCCACAAATAACCCACAGCATACTTTAGCAGACCAATACTTGAAGATCTAAAAATAAGTTCAAATGGTTGGTTCAACTCATCTAATTTTTTATATATAAATGACTCAAAATGAGCTTAAATGTTAAGTTAACAGAACTAAGATTTGTTCTGATCTCACATGGCCTGCATGTTGGATTTACTTAAAATGTATATGCACCATTTTTGCATCATACACTGTAAAAAAATATTGTTGGTTTAACTTAAAAAATAAGTAACCTAGTTGCCTAGGTTGCTAAGTTGACTGAAATGAAAAAATTGAGTTAATACAATAAAGGAGACTGATTTAATCATCAGAAACTCAAAATATTATGTTATCTGAACTACATAAATTATCTAAGTTGATTTGACAAAATAAAACATGTCATTACGAATCATGAAAATATTTTTTTTTTACAGTGTACTTTTTAAGTAACACCAACTTGGAATAATTTTACTTAAAATGAACAAGAAAATCTTTGTTATATGTACTTAAATATTTGAGTTCACATAACATTCTTTACTTTAATATATATGCGTCACATTACATATATTTTTAAGTAAAGAATGTTACGTGAACTCAAATATTTAAGTGCATATAACAAAGATTTTCTTGTTCATTTTAAGTAAAATTTTTCCAACTTGGGATTACTTAAAAAGTATGATGCAAAAATGGTGCATATATATTTTAAGTAAATGCAACATCATTTGAGTGTACTGTATGTAAGTTAAAGTATAATAGCATCTCCTAAATAAACAAATGTGAATATTATAGAACAATGAGGTTATTTAGCAACTGAAGCCATTAAAAAGTACCAGAAATTACATTGCTCTTAAATTCTTTCACTGTGATGCAGACAACACCATACTAAAAACAGTTCACAGTGATAAAAACATGAGGCCAACACAACACCGCTACTAAATCCACAGCGAAACAGACAATGCTGCTGGTGAACGACCGACTCTTGTGAGCCGATTCTTCAATGGATCACAACACAGTCTTACTTTATCTTACAAAGTACTACTAATAAAACTCATAACTAACTCATAATCTTTCATTCTAGTTTTAACTAGGCCTACACATTGTCATATGAAGAACCAGTCAGTATCTCAATGATTTTAAATCTCACATTTAGTAGTAAACTGGTAGGCCTATGTGTTTTATTCACGAAACAGAATCGACTCATTGGACTCAATTAGCCATTCATTCAAGAATCAGACTGACCCGATTGCCCATGTTTGATTCTCTAAAAAGAACCGTCTTACAGCTGTCAATGTTTAAGGATTGTAACAGTAATTAAAAAGGTAACTAAAAACAAGTTCAATTGCTGTCGTAAGTTTTGTTATACAGCACGCACTTGTTCCCTGGTCGGTTTACAATGTGTGTACACGTTTGGTGTCATAGGGATAAAAGACTAGGAGACAGATTCAACTGAATTTACCCCCTCCCACCTTGTGACCGACTACAGGCGGGTATTCAGCTCACCCGCTTTGACCGTTATAATCAGATCTTTTGTTGAAATGTTGGCGGGCCATTCTGGGCCGGAGAAAACTAGGCATCTGATATCTGCATCTCCATTGTGCATTTTGATCGAGGCGGCTACCAGCATTACAACTTTATACTGGAGCAACCGTCAACACTCCCTCCTAGGAGAGGCTGGTATTTTTCCACTTGGGCACCACTGGGAGAGACACAAAAGGAAAAGTGCCAAGGAGAACAGTTTAGATTGTGTAGAGACTAGTCTCATTGTTGGGTGTAATGTCATCTGTTCCCGGAACAGTGTGCTTTATGGTGGGGGGAATCATCTGTAATGATTACACCTAGCAAGGAAATATTGTCCACAATTAGGCTAGAGTCAAACTTCAGTTGATACATTTAGCTGAAACCTTTTATCAGTAAGCTACTTAGTAGGCTTAGGTAGCTACAAGTAGGCTTTGTGGTTAAAAAACAAAATAACTGTGTGGGGTGGGGGTAAGCATGACCTGCTGTGACATCACAGTTGTGTTGCATTGTGGTCTAAAGATCTGCCTGAAGTGATCTGAAAACGGAGGCAGCTGACTTGTTGCCTCACTGCCTTATCAGGCAATGACTTTGCAGGCAGCTTTTGCGCATGAAGGTATCTCACGAAACTGATTTCGGACAGACTTTTGAGGCAGTGTTATGGTTTAATGATCTACAGCAAAACAGAGCAAGCTTTGGTGAAAACTAAGTGAATATTGGGGGAGAGAGAGAGAGAAAGCGAGAGAGAGATTTTATGACTGGTGACTTTTTGGACTCCTTTATATAATGGGCCTACCATTTTCACCACCGTCTCTAGGCCAGCATCCTCTCTCCTGGCCTTTTTAGGGGGCTTTCCTCTCAGGGCGAATGAGAAGATGCTTAATTGCTTTTTTAATTACATCTTTGAAAGAAAGATGTAATGATTAATGCATCCATGGCCAGGATATAATTATAAAATATGACATGATTTAATTCAACCTTAACACCAACTATGCAATACATTTTTATGTATTTAGTGCTAATAAAATTATTAAGCCTATTTGGAGAGAGAGATGTTTATAATGTGATTTTCCTACTATTTGATTTTAGATATAGACCATTTCACAATAAACAACATTGGTCCAGAAACACTTCCTGTTTCAGTTTGTAACTGTTTTCTTTATTTCACATGTGAAGAAAATATCTTAAATATGTTTGTTTAACTCTTTGATTCAGTTTTAAATGTTCTATTGGTTGTATTTTATCCCAGCTTTATGTTAAAAAACTGAAACAGGAAGTGCTTCTGGACCAGTGTTGTTTACATATTGTGAAATGGTCTATATATCAAATATATAAATGGTCTTAGTCTGTCATCCTCATACTGCTATGACGTATGGTTCTGCGGATCTGCAGTTGGGCCATCATCCATATATGATTACCTTTTACATGAACATCAAAATGTACAATGTCAGGTTCACTTTCTTTTCATTTCATAAAATAAAAATAAATAAAATACATTCTGGAGTGGGGCTGGCTGGACATCAACAGAGAGAGGAGTGCTTCATTAATCTGTAATTCATCACCAGCTTATTCACCCTCTAATGGAGCCAGATCACATGTTAAACTTGGACCCTAGTGAGGTAATGGCAAACAAATGCTGCATTAACTGCTTAATACATTAGTGACGAATTACTATGATACAGCCCTCAAATAGTCATTTTTTAAATATATACTATAACCTATATATTTTCTATTTGTTGTCTTTTCTATTTGTTTCCTTTCTCTGAGGGGCTTTAGGAGAAGAAAGACAATGGGAGGGGATGTGTTTGTGTGAAAAAAGAAAGCATGAGCGACCAATATGGTATTGTGGTTAGGGTATGGGAGGGGCATCTCTCTTATGGAAGCTAACATCCCCCACTCCAAAGAGGAGAAACATTACATAACACCCTGGCATTACGTTTCATGACATCATCCAAAGAGCTAACTAAAAATTTGATGACTTCAGCCAAGGCACTGGAAAAAAAATCTCAGAAAAAGTCTCAAAAAAGCAAACAATGCATATTAGAAGTAGACCAGGATTCAAATAGAAGGACTTTTTTTTGCTGTAGCCTACCTATTCAGGCTAGTGTGTATTCAGTGGTCCATTAGAGAGAGAGAGAGTCTCTCTGTCGCTCAGTGGTTCTACAAACTGGGTCACTGTCAGCGGTGGGAAATTAAACGCACATATCTATCTGTCTGTCTGCCTGCAGACATTTTGATCCTCAACCCTGCCAATAGAGGTTCCAATGCATTTATCAGAATGTATTTTGGCATTAATCTATGCACATCTGGTCCACATGCGGCCGGGTCAGTCAAAATGCACATACGTCTGTGGATAGAATGGCTTTTAAGAACATTTTTACAGATCAAGTATTAGTTTTTAGGTTTGTAGCCCAATTATAATAAGTTTGACACATAACAAAGGAAGATCAATAGGACATGGTGTTTTTCATCATGATCAATTTGTATTGACACTTTTATACTGTATACTAAAAGACTTAAACATTAAAACCAATGGACTGGTGTCTGAATGTTACACACACACATTATACATATATATATATATATATATATATATATATATATATATATATAGTATATAATAATATATATTTTGATAAATACTTGCATGATGCATTCAAACACTAGCGTTCCTTTAAAATGCCAATCAGCAACATGTGTGATAAGCAACACGTGTAGCATGTCTCTGAAAGGCCTGCTGATGAATTTAATTTAAAATGCTGAAATATCTTTAATGATAGCCTCCAGTAATACCAGCCAAAAAGTTTCCTTGGCAGGTTTTTCTTCCAGCTTTCTTTGTGTCTTTGTGTAAGACACCAGAGACCCTAGACAGGGCGAGGCATGTAAGCGCCATCTGCTCCCCCTTTTCCCTGGGCAGCTTACTAAATGTCTCCCCCCTTACACAGGATGAATGAGATCCAGGGTGGGGCAGGAGGAGACTGGCAGAGCATGATACAAGCAATTTTGGACAGAGATGAGGCCGACAAGGAAAATATTAGAGAGAGATTTAACCGAGGAGCTATATATATATATATATATATATATATATATATATATATATATATATATATATATATATATATATATATATATATATATATATATATATATATATGGCAACGTTATAATAATTATAATTAATAATAACAAGTAACAAGTAACTGATTCCAAACAGGCAGAGACCAAGTCCATTCAGTGACACAGAAACAAACACCAGCCACAAGACAGTAAAAACAAGTCAGCTTGAAACGCAGTGCTGAGGCCTATCAGCTCTGCCATTTAACTAAAGTTCATGCGATGACAGAGGATTCACTGAGGCATCGGAAAGAACAGAGGCAAAACAATCACTAATGCCAAGTCAACTGTTAATTGCCAGATTGCTTTTCTCTAAAAACAATTTGTAAAGTAGGTCACATGCACATTGCTGCTTTGTTCTAATCATTTATTGGGCTGTCTATATCTCTGCATGACCAGATGGGTGAGGTCACGTATTATAAAGCCTCATCTCATATTGCCTTTAAATTACTTTTTAAGGAAAATAAATTTGCTAGTCTCAAGCTGTCATATTTTATTCCTCTAAATTAAGCTATTCAATAGGCTGCCAGTGCTTTGTAATGACGATTTATAATTTATGACTCCATTTCTATTCATAAATAAGCGTTGTACTAGCCCATGTAAACGTGAAGGCGGCGGTCATTTATGCCAGTCATTTAAAAGTAAATTAGGACTACGATCTTATTACGCAGCTGAAATTATAGCATAGGCCAACTACATATCCCAGAATTCTCTAATCGACAGTCATTGGTCACATCAAAATATGACGTAACACATTTTGGTCCTCTTTTGCGCGAACGGTTGATGCTGAGGCAGAGAGGAATCTGCGCGCGGTCAACTCTGGCTCTGATTTCCACTTCATAAAGGTGTGTGCTTTTTGTTTTCAAATATTAATATTTTTTGCAATGTGTCCCAGGCGTTCCTCGCGTGACAGGCAATGCAATTATCAAAACTGTAAACATTTACAAGGTTGCATTTTTATTTAAGTAAAACCACTATTTATCTCTCTCTGAGTCTTTGGGGAGGGGACGTTGATCATAAGAGACAAGGCATCGAGAATATTCTGTATGGTTAGATAGTTACCGTAATAAATAAAGTCCATGAATTTAAAAATAGGCTAAGCAATCGCAGCTGCTCGTCGTCGCGCGACCATAAAGATTTTGTGTTTACGTCGTTTAATCGTGAGGAACTGTGCAAATGGTGCAGCTGAACATTAGGCAACTGGCTCTTATTAGTTCATTTTGGAATGTTTATTTTGTCTGACACAATCACAGAATCAAATTTGAACAATAAGCCCGCCATATAACGTTAACGTTCGTCCAAATACGTGACAATTGATCTAAGTGTCTCGACGTCTTTTGTCTTCGTTGTTTTTGCATTCACCAACTAATCCGGGCTTTTTTTTATTTATCTTCGCATGCATAAATAACATCGATTAATGAATAGGAATATGCATTTTGCATGTCAGCACTGAGAATATTCTTTTCAGTGGGCAGTGCAGTAACGTTAGTGTCTGGTGTGAAATGGGAGAGATTTGGGTGTGATCTTGTTTGATGGAAACGGGTCATACGTTCATACCATTATTTGTAAAGGTTGCATTCAATATTAGCATGTTCCTTGAACATTATTAGCCATCATCATTATTTAATATGCTATAGTATGTAATATTATGGATTTTTGCATGATGTTTAAATAGGGATTCAGGGTGTATCTCGGCCATCTATTGTCTCCAGATGAGATCCTGCATCCCATCGGACAAACACTAGTGCTGGATGTTTATATTTCAGCCATCGAGTGATGATTTGTTGTCAGGTCATATTTAAGATGTCAAGTTTGTGTAATAGTTAATATGCGAGGAATTTGTGCAACGAACTAACGTTAGCTCGAGGATCACTGCCCTGTTTGTCTTTGTTCGTTTCTTACACAATATCCCCTTTGTTTCTCCCAATGACCAGTTCGATCAGATTACATTACAACAAGATATGATTTGTTTTCTCTACATTTCACCCGAGTGGACACCCTGTATTGCAGATTATAATTGAACTTTTATCCTTTAATTGGTTGACGATGACAGCACGTCTGAATAGATGGATCCGGTGGTTATTGTTTCTGGCAGCGACTCGTCCTTTTCTTGGCTTTCAGCAAAAAAAGGATATATTGCCATTTAATAGGCAGGACATTTTACATTTTTAACAAGAGTTTTATCTTGCTTGTTTCCTTCCCATAATATTATTAATTTAGTAAATTATGCATGACTATTTTGGCGACGCCACTCCCTAAAATAGTGTGCTATTTATAGTTATTTATATATATTTTTTATTTTATATATCACCGCAGAGACTGATTCCACACAAATGGATTTTTCATGAATAAGTTACCTTAAAGATGATAAAAAGGCTGTTGTATAGGTCAGGCTTGTTTACAATATATGAATGTTATCACTTGTTTGCAATATGAGACAGAATACATAGAGAAGATATTGTGTAAGCATACGTTGCATCAATGTTAGCAGCAGAATGTTTATATTATTATATCTGATATTATTATTATATGCTTTCATTTGGCAGGTGTGTGAAACCTTCAAGGTTAGAAGTGCAATGGCGTCCTCTGGAGGTAAGAAGTGATTTCTACATCAATATGCTTCACTATAACCATACTCTAAATGAAGGCATTCTGCAAAGAAAATGGAGCGTGGATTATTAAATGCAACGCTGTTCCGTTCACAGAGTTTCAGGTTAAGGAACTGGACAAGCGTGCCTCGGGACAGGCTTTTGAAGTCATCCTGAGTCCCACGGCTCCGGATGCCAAGGGAGAATTCCCACTTTCTACCCCCAAGAAGAAGGAGGTATCTCTGGATGAGATCCAGAAAAAGCTGGATGCAGCAGAGGAGAGACGCAAGGTAAGTGCTTGTTTAGCAATGAATTACTGATCCTGCATTATGTTCCTCTACATTTATTTTTTCTTCATTTGTTCCACATGTTAGAACCATGAGGCAGAGGTCCTGAAGCATTTGGCTGAGAAACGAGAGCATGAGAAGGAGGTCCTTCAGAAAGCGATGGAGGAGAACAACAACTTCAGCAAGATGGCAGAGGAGAAGCTCAACCAGAAAATGGAAGCCAACAAAGAAAACCGCACAGCACGCATGGCAGCTATGAACGAGAAATTCAAAGAGAAGGTGTGTGTGTGTGTGTGTGTAGATGAATAAATACAGTATGTATTGTGGTTTACGCCATAAAACGTTAGTTCTATATTGAATAACACATTATTTTAATGGACATTTGTTTCTTTATTTTAGGACAAGAAGCTTGAAGAGGTACGAAAGAACAAAGAAACAAAAGAGGGGGGCGAGGATGAAAACTAAGTTTCCTCTCTCATTTTCCTTTTCATTTAGGGTATAGTGTTGGGTTTTTTAATGTATCCAAAGATTTATTTTTTGTTCC
Source organism: Cyprinella venusta (assembly GCA_038021265.1). NCBI lineage: Eukaryota > Metazoa > Chordata > Actinopteri > Cypriniformes > Leuciscidae > Cyprinella > Cyprinella venusta. The sequence continues at coordinate 25,283,349 of CM075874.1, forward strand.
ATTAAATGGCCTGTTTTCCATGTTTGGATCCATGTACTTGCCACTTTTTTATTAAGGGGTTTTGGGGGAAAGCTGGTCCACAACATTTCATCACCGTGTGTATTCAGTTGTGTCTTTTATCATCCCCTCTAACCTGTAGATTTGTCTAGTTGCAGCTCTATAGCATTTAAAATGAGCAGTGTTTCACTGATAGGGATGCATGCCTGTGTTATGCATAGGTCTAATATATACTTGGTATATTGCATTGTGCACCTGTTCCCTTGTATGTCAGTACTGCCATCCTTTGAGCTTAATAAAGTTGCACAGTTGTTTGTTATGGTACCAGTTTTGCCACTGCCTCTTTGTTGATCTGCAGTCAGCTAGAATGTAATGTGGACTAAAATAACTTCATAAAATTTGTACATTGTGGAGATGAATGGCAGTTTCTGTAATTCTATATAGAGAAAAAAAAAAAGATTTTGCCCAAATAATAATTTAATCTTTTGGGACACTTTTGATGTACTCTTTGTAATCTGCATGAGATTTTTCATGTTAATACTAAACATTATCCACAAGCATTTCCTTCACGAGATCATACTCGTAGTAAATCATACCTAATATGCGTTAATGAAAAAAAAAAAAGTTTCCTACTTGTAAAGGTACGAGTTAAAAAAAAATCTGACAATAAAAATCTTATTGTAACACTTTACAATAAGGTTTCATTGGTTACCACTAGTTATCATGAACTTACAATGAACGGCACTTCTACACCATTTATTAACCTTTGTTAATGTTAATTTCAACATTTACTAATATATTATTAAAATCAACAGTTGTATTTTCTTAACATTAATTAATGCACTGTGAAGTAACATGAACAAAGAATGACGCTGTTAACTGATGTTAACAAATTGTTCATGTTAGTTAATGATCAGTAAATACTAACTAATGTAAAATGAAACCTTATTTTAGTGTTGCCAGAAAATCTAATAAAATACGTCGCTTGAGAATGTTTTTGAACTATACTGACATCTAGTGGTTTGATTTTGTCAAACAGGTATTGGAAAAGGTTTTTGTGAAAAATCTCAAAATTATTTCAGAAAAAATGACATAATCAACTATTATGGATTTATACTTTTTTTCCAAAAAAGAATTGCTTGCATGAAAATGTTTTGCTTTGCAGTGACGAATGGCTTGTTGTCCACATGCTGTCATGTTATTATGTGTTAAAATTAGAAGTAGTGCATCAATCTTTTCTAAAATGAATTATACCTTATTTCCAAATTCTGAAATTCCTTAGTAGATCAGTCGGAAAAAAAAATTATGCCCAGTTGTTTGAATAAATGTTTTTTTAACTGAATAAAATAAAAATGAAATCATATGCTTGTCCAGTCCTTCTCCAGTCATCCACATGCTGTTATGACCCAGCCGGAATGACTCAGTCACTACAGTACTGTAGACAGAAAGGCCTGTCAATATAACATACAATTAAATTTAAACAGGAAGTCTTGAATAATTATTCTGCCTCTTTGACAACTTTATACTGGTACAATACTGCAAATTGAATGGAAATATGGTATTATTACGTGACTGACAGAAATATTTTGCTTTCCTGTGTCTAAATTCACAATGTGGATCTTTGTTTCCACTGTGAACAGAGTATGACAAGGACACATTGTCAGACAGAGTGCCTGTGTGGGTGATGAGATAAGCCTTCACATAGTTTAACTTCAGCACAAGAAGAGAAAACAGTACATTTACAATGTGTACATATTCGACAATATGTACAATTAAAATGACCTTTAAATGTATTTAATTGCAATTACAGGACATTAAAAATGTACTGTTTAAATATGTATACATGTGGCTTTTGCCAAATACAGTATATGCTGTTAACACTGAATGTAGGGGAATTTGCTATATGTGATATGTGCAAATTATATATATATACACACACACACACACATTTTGTCGGTGTGATACCTCAGTGGTTCTCACATCGCCTTTTATTAAAGAGGGCGTGTAGGCGGTATTAATAAAAAGAGGGTAGTTTCACATTTCACAGCCTATACATTTGACAGGGTATCGCCACCTATTGGTGTTTCCTATTGGCGAGTTACTCTAGACGAAGGCGGGGGCAATGCTCTTCGGTCTTTCTGATTGGACAATTTACATGCCCATCAAAAACCTTTAGCCGTCCATCTGACAGTGGTACTGCAGGGAGCTGACAGGAGCCTCTCTCGCTCAACACATTTTTACGTAATTTTTCATGATGAAATTTCCTCTGTTTTATTTCTCTTCCACAAGACGCATATGAAGGCTCGGTTAAATGCAGTTCTCTGACTGAGGGGATTATCCTCTTAAAAGGTAAACCAGTTAATTGTTTAAGGCTAAATGAAAGGTGAAAATTATCCACCCTATGCTGTATGCACTATATTATTTTAGATAACGAAAAAATAAACATACATATCCTTTGTGTTGAACCGTTAAGGTTTACTAACGGGGGGAATGAATATATAGCTCAAAATAGATTATTATAACGTGTTGGGTTGTTGCTTGCACCTGTAGACGTTGAATTTCGTCAAGACATTTCATTGTTGCGCTTCCGGCGTCTCACGTTTCTTTTTCGAGATTTTACGAGACAGCTTGAGGGTGTGGGAAGGGTTGTCTGCCTTTTGGGATGCCATCATTTAAATTGTCCTTAACTTCCCCCTTATTACGTGTTTTTTTTTTAACAGATTCGAACATTAAAACTCATTATTTTCCCTGACCTTTTGTTTTCCAGACATTATGATCGATGATTTCGTTTGGTCAGTTTCGTCCTCATTAATTAATGTGCACGCGGAGCTTTACGCAGCGAGCTGATGTTACGTAAGCGGTGAGAAGAAACGCCCCGTTGTACATCACGTTTCCTTAATTTTCAGGATGAACCGGTTTGTGCTACCAAAAAAGAAAGAAACAGTTTTTGCAAACTATTCGGTAACGTTTTTTGATAAAATAAAATGTGAATGATCCTGTCCTGATATTTAATTTCAAGTATAGTTGATACTGTTAAAATTAAATATCAGGATAGGATCATTCAAATTTGGAGCACGGATCGTTTAGATTGTGGTTTGCATTCAAATAGAATGAAAATAACTTAACCAATAAAAAGTATAGGCCACGATCTTAAAAACATAGCAATTAAAACTTTTCAAAAACACAAACCTTTAAAAATGTAAGGGTTCTGCAACTTCAGGTACGTATATGTCCTAGTGGTTGATTTTATATTAAAACTTACTGGGTTCATCTTATTTCTTTTTGTTGAAATTCACATTAAAATGTGTTGGAAACTTTTTACTATGTTACCAGCTCAGACTGGTATAGTAAAAAGCTCAGACTTTTCATCCAAAACTGAAAATGTCAACAACTTTGATAACCTAAATGGAAAGTCATTACATTATAAGTTACTGTGAGCCAAAACTGTATTTTGTGAGTCATTTACAAACAATCTTTAGTTTTGGTTAATTTTTCGAAATATCAAATTAAATGTTTGCTATGTATTTGTCCTCAGCATGAGAAATAATTTCCATGACCATCATGTCCTCCTCAGAATGTTATACATTATTTGAGCTGTACATTTTTCTGACTGTTCATATGTGATGCATATATTCAAACGGTTGGTTGACAAATTAAAGTGGTGAGAGTGTTAAAAAAACATTGTATTTAGATATTCTCCCTTGTGAATTTACCAAAAAAATGCAAGGGTAATATTTAACTGTTTCACACTTTCCCCAAACAGATTTCACGCTAGACGGACGCTTAATTTTTCCTCACTATGGCGACGGTTGTGATGGAGCAGATTGGGCGGCTGTTCATCAATGCACAGCAACTTCGCCAGATCCCACGTTTCCTGGAATCAGCTTTCCCTAAACTGCCTTGTACCGTGATGGTGAGCGATGTGCCGTGGGTTTTCCGCGAGTCACACATATTCACGGGCTACCGGCCGCCTGACCAGAACTGGCGCTACTACTTCCTGACTCTGTTTCAGAGGCATAATGAGTCTGTAAATGTGTGGACACACCTGCTGGCCTCCCTCATTATCTTAGTCAAGTTTCAGGAGCTGTCTGAAACTGTGGATTTCCTGCGAGACCCGCACGCCCAGCCGTTGTTCATCTTGCTCCTAGCCGCGTTCACCTACCTGGGCTGCAGTGCGCTGGCCCACCTACTCTCAGCCAAGTCTGAGCTCTCCCATTACACTTTTTATTTTTTGGACTATGTGGGCGTAGCCGTTTACCAGTATGGCAGCGCCCTGGCCCACTTCTATTACGTTGTCGAAGAAGAATGGCACGCCCAAGTGCGAAGCTTTTTCTTGCCAGCTGCAGCCTTCCTGGCTTGGCTGTCCTGTACGGGCTGCTGCTACGGCAAGTACGCCAGCCCAAGTTTGCCCAAGTTCGTTCACAAGCTATTCCAGGTGGTGCCCTCGGGCCTGGCCTACTGTTTAGACATCAGTCCGGTGTTCCATCGCATCTATAAATGCTACAGCTCCGAACAAGGCTGTGCTGACCAGGTGGTGGACTACCACTGCTATCAGATCCTCTTTTTTCTGATCAGCGCCTATTTCTTCTCGTACCCCCATCCGGAGCGCTGGCTCCCGGGATGTTGCGACTTCATCGGACAGGGCCATCAGATCTTCCACGTGTTCCTTGTGCTCTGCACTCTAGTGCAGATCGAAGCTGTGCGAATGGATTTCAGCGAGAGGAGACCTCTCTACGAACGTCTTCATGGTGACTTGGCTCACGATGCAGTGGCTCTTTTTATCTTCACAGCGTGTTGCAGCGCTCTCACTGCGTTCTATGTGCGCAAACGGGTGAAGGCGTATCTAGAAGAGAAGCAGGAGTAGATGTCTTGGCAGGGACCTTGCTTGCACATGTAGGAGGGATTGCACTGGTCTACAACAACTGAAGCAACTAACAATAAAGGACCTTCTTATTATTTTTCTGTTGATCCCATATTTGCTGTTAATCGTTTTATTAAGTGGCCTGCCAGTGCATTTTGAAGCAACTACTTTCTGTTAACCAAGCTGGTGACATGCTTTAAAACCGCATTACTAATCGAGAATGGCTCTAAAACAATGGATTGCTTGCTGGAAGGTGCTCAGTTCCTAAGCGGATCTGTTTGATGAGTGCCATTCCGACCTTATAAACCCAGTTTACGTGAAATCTGTGAGGGAATGTCAGCATTTTTGCTGGCAGGTTAGTTTGCATACGTGATAGTTTATGTTGACCATAACTGGATATGATCATACTTGCATTGTGCCTCTAAATCTAACCTAATTTTGGCGTAGTGTGCAGGTCTTAATTATTTGTTACATGTCATTTACACATTTGGCAGACATATTAAATTGCATTCAAAGTACACTTTCCCCCCCTGCATTCCCTGTAAATCGAACCCATAACATTGGCTTTGCAAATGCCACATACTACTGTTACAAAAAATGCGAGTAACTAAAGTTCCCACGCCTTTAGACCAGTGCAATTATCAAAATGTGGAGCTCAGATGAACCTAATTTAGATGTCAGTTAAATGCACAGGAAAGACATGTTACAAACTCAATAAGAAATAACTTATTGAAAGATGACTGATTTTTAACCAGTTTCTCTTTAATTAATCAGATCAAATTCCGACCTCTACAGTGCTTTTATATTTTAAACAGCAATTCTCGGTTTTGGCTTCACTTATTTCAACGGAGCAATGCAAATCAGTGTCAAATTAACTTCTGACTTGCCTTACAGTGCGTCTAACCCACCCAGTGCCATGTTAAGGTTAGTTTAGAAATACCTGTGAATTGCAATCGATTGATTTTGCACTGCCAATGCACACTTCCCTGTCTTTTAGATGTATAGCCAGTGAGCTAAGAGAGTTAAAGTGCCAGATGCTATGAAAAAAACAGTAGGCATGATGTGGTGTTATTGGATTGAAGTATAGGGGTTGTAGCTCAGGGGTAGAGTGCAAGCAATGTTGGACTAGGGCAGTCGTGGCCTAATGGTTAGAGAGTAACCCGAAGGTTGTGGATTTGATTCTCAATACCGGCACGTAATGACCGAGTTGTGTGTGTGTGTCCCCATTACTCGCTGCTCCTAATGTGTCTTCACTAACTTGAATGGGTTAAATGCAGAGGATATATTCCAAATATGGGTCACCATACTTGGCCTTCACTTTATGTCACTCACTTGTATAGTCAAATTGAAGGATTTCAATGCAACAACTTGCTGATTATTAATTTGACTCAAAAATGAAAAACTGTCTGTATTTAATGGTTCTCAAACTTATTAGAAAGTTGCTCAATGACACCTTTTTTGCATAATGTTGCAATAGACAGTTCACCCAAAAATGGAAATCCATCATTTACTCACCCTCATGTTGTTCGAAACCTGTATTAAATTTTGAAGAATCCTCCAACTGTTTTTTTTTTTTTTTCAAACAATGAAGGTCAATGGGGTCCAAATAACTCATTGTAAATGATGGCAGAATGTTCATTTTTGGGTGAACTTAGCCAAACACAGCCAAAGAGGCTTTTGAGAAACAATGACATGTCCTTCAATTCTATGATGTCCTTTTGTCACGAAGATGCTCCTTTTGTACACAAGGGCTAAAACTACGGTATGGCCTTTACCTTTACTCATACCCTGATATGAATGCCTTTGTGTGTTCTGTGCATACATGGATTTTTCTATTAGAAGTTCCGCACTTTACTTACAAGAACAGTCTGAGCATCAGAACTAATAAGTGTTGTAAAATGTATATTCTAATGTGCCTGACTACATGCATGCTTCCTTGTGTGACAGGTGCTTAAACATACAGGTGCTTGTCGTGTGTGTGTGTGCGTTTTTGAATGTATATGTATACCTATGTGAGATGGCTACTGATGAGAAAGGATATGAAGGCTCCATCTTAGTCTGAACCTGTCTGGCCTTTTAATGACCGTGAAATACATCTTGTGTATCTTCAGACCTTGTCCATAACACAGATCCATCAGATAAAAAGTAGACGGATAATCTACTTTCACATTGAAGTGATCCATATTCACCTGAGATGAATATTGTAGTGTCACTAGACTGTTGCTGCATTTACGGTCCTAGAAAAACAAATGGTTGCTGTGGTATGAGCCGTTTGAGCTCAAAGTCATGACAAACGGTGACCAGCATTTATTTTTTCAACCTGGAACACATATGGCAGAAAAAGGGGCCATTCACACAGACCATGTTTTTGCGAGACACTAGATAATGTAATACAAAAAGCAAGGTCTAGGGATGCTTTTTTAAAAAGGTAAACTTATTTAAAAATAGCCCTGTCATGCACAAGGTACCGCAAAAGACTAATGTAAAGGTCAAATGTGTCCATCTAGCGCATGTTTACATTGAACAATAATGGAAAGCAGCAAAGTGAAAAGCAAACGTAAGTTGCAGGGTAGTGGAATGAAAAATTGCATGGACTAGAGTATGTTGTTTTTTTAAGTCGAACTTCTTTTAACTTGAACGCTGCACTTTTAAAATGCTATGTTTGAGAGCTGTGCAGGGAAAAGAGCCGAGACGCAAGCAGAACGGACAAAGACATCAGTCTATCGGCAGTGGGATGAAAAAAAACTGATTTTATTTAACCTTGACACAGCACTCATGCGTGAGATGCTGCAAAAGATGTTTACATCGAAAAGTAATGGAAAAGTGCAGTGAAATGCAAAAATGTGTTCTATGTGAGCAGTCCTTAAGGGTTGAAGTTGAACTTATTTTAACTTGAGCCCCACGTTTTTAGAATACCAGACCGTATCACGCGCGAGACACTGCAAAAGACACGACCGCACCAGTCAAACAAGTCCGAAAATGGAAAAGTAGCGCAGTGAAATTGAAAAAAAGTATTCTGTGTGAACGGCCCCTAAGCCATTTTAACAGCACCAGCAGACAACAATGATGTCACAGATTGATGATGTTGTCGCAAGTCTGGAACTGATGAAGTGACTAACGTCAGTTGGCTCTAGATGGTGATTTACAAGGCAAATATCTCAGAAAATTATCACATGGTGGGTGCTTTATTTATTGAAAAACCATAATGATATAAATAAGAAATTATTTTAGAATATTCATTTTTACCGAAGATATTAAACAGAAACAGAACATGTTGTTTTTACTGTTGTTCCAGCCTGTGTTTAGGAAACAAATGGATCTGAAATCACAGAGTGAACAGGGAGGCTGCCAAGAGCTGATGTCTCTGAGGAAGACAACAGATGAGGTCATATCCTGGCACGACCGGGATTTGACCTAAAGCCTCAATTCCTGTAACGCTCAAGTGGAATTTAAAAAAAAAAAACTTGGTAAATGATTTGTGCTAAACTGAAATGTCTCTTTCTTAAATTCACCTCGAAGACACTAAAAGAATCTGAGTAGACTTTTCTATTTTAAAAATGACCATGTAGAGTTTGTTTTAGTGATTGTGTTTCTTTTGTATTGCCCTTAAGTGGAGAGGAAGGACCACTCAGAAAGTTTCTTTAGAACCTCTTGATTTGGTTCAGCACTTGAATTCAGTTTTTGACTGTACTCAACCACGAGCCCTTGCACAGAGCTGAACTAACACTCATGTTCTGCTGCAGTGCAGAACTGGGAAATAAAGACTGTGTTAAGTTAACCTAAACTATACCATTGTGTGTGGAAATGACTGTGTTGATGTACTATGGTATTAAGTAAATAAACAAATGTGTCCTACTTTCCACAACATGTTATTGTGCTCTCTGTGGTCCTCTTTAATATAAAACATCGGTTTAGTGTATGCACACACTTGTCGTGAACTAAAAAGCTATTGTAATCCATTCAATCCACAGCTCAGCTTCAAATGAAGTGATAAAACAACAGATCACTTTGAGGGAAAGTTCACCCAAAAATATACAAATTCTCTCACTCACTTGGAATAACATGAGAGAATAAAATTACAGAATTTTCACAGTTTGAATCTGAATTTGCAAAAGTGAGCTGTTTGCAATAATCTTGCAATCTTGTAAACTAGTCCATCTGTGTCTAGAAGCTTATTCCAATAAATGTATGGATGCAATAAATCCATACTCTTTAGTATGGCATGTATGCCAGTTTTGATATTTTATTTAGCTTATTCATTTGTTTAATAATAATAAAAAAAATTAGAATCTCATCGTAATCTATAAAAATGTATATATATATAAATTTCTTTATGTTTTTTTTCTTCATTTATTCATACTGTGCATAAAGAACACAATGCATAAATCACACAAACACACATTAAAGTAGAGCACAGCACTTAATTAATCAATTATATGAATATATACTTTCTGAATCCACCTTTTAAGTTTCATAATCATGTCGCCACTTATATAAGATTATTTAAAATATGCACATAGTAAGAAGATTGTAGCTCACCGTTGGAAGCAGCTCTATCTGGGGACTCTGGTTTGGGTGGTTCTGGAGATTATCAGTTTCGCTCTCATTCTGGCTGTCATCTGGGCCTGTGCCTTCACATAGAGCTAAAACAGAAATATGTGTCAAACAATAATGCATGCTTCTATTCAACATGACACCAGACAACTATACATTTAGACTGTACATCAATAAGCATTTCATCACTGGATAGATTTTTGTGCTTGTGTGTGTGTTTATTGAAAGTGAGGTTTATGTCATCTGAATGTGTGGAATGCTTTTCAGAGAAGATAAGGCAACAGAATGGGTGAGCAATGTTTATCACATCCTGTACTTCTGTAACCATGTTTAAAACTCAACTTAAGACATATTTGTTTGATGAGGCTTTACTTTGTAAGGCCCGTTAGGCTTTGATTTTATGTTTATGTAAGTATTATTATTATTTCATTTTTATATTGTATTATTTCTTTCTTTGTATTTTACCGTTTCATCTAATCCGTTTGTAATTGTACAGCACTTTGGTACACACTGTGTTTTTTTAAATAAACTTATAAATAAATAAACTATAAGCTATAAATAAACTTCAGTTTGATCTGATATTTTTGCCGGTGATGTGCGTGCTTTAGTCTTGTTTTGGATAAGTCGTGAAATGCGAAATGATTGAACTACAGTAGTTGTCATAATGCATTAAGCATAGGCTATTTTTTATACATTTCTATTAGACTTTTTTTTATTAAATGTGACGTGGATTAATTTATTGCGCAGGTGAATCTTGAATTTTATTAATGAAGGGGAATGTAAGCCATTAGTACATATATATATATATATATATATATATACATATATATATATACGGTGTATATATATATATATATATATATATACACACACACACACAGTACAATGTCATTGTGATATTGTGATACATGATGTATATGTATATATATATATCATATATACGTTATGTCCGGTCATATCATATATACATCGTGATATATATATATATATATATATATATATATATATATATATATATATATATATATATATATATATATATATATATATATATATATATATATATATATATCCACCATGATGTATATCATGATATATATATATATCACAATGACTTTTTTACTGTAATTTGTTGACAGACCAACAGTAAAAGTGTAACTGTAACCGTGTCCAGTCTCCCATATACAGTATAGGCCTATGTGTCAATTTGTGCTATTGAAATGTGTATATATATGAAGCGTTCAGATGCAAAAGCCTCTAAGTGCCATTTGAAATTTTCTTCTAAAATGATAATTTTTATCAAGCTTGTATATTTAAGTTCAGTAATTTCACTTATATTGCAATGAAGATTACCTATTAATTGTCATTTAAGTGAAATTACTGGACTTGAATATATAAGCTTGATAAAAATTATCATTTTAGAAGAAAATTTCAAATGGCACTTAGAGGCTTTTGCATCTGAACTCTTCATATATATATGTCATACAGATAAAGTGCAGTCTTGAGCACTCAGTCATTGTCATCATTAATAAATAAATAAATAAATAATACTGACAGAGTAGGCTAAGTTGATATTGACAACGTGACTAGAATTTTTGGACAATGACACAAGGACTTGTTATTCTGATGGCACTGATATTTATATTGACATAAATTTGAGCGAGTTACAGGCTTTTGCTGGTAATCAATTGTGTTTTGCTGTTAATAGGTGCTGAGAAATGAACTGACTGGTTTGCACATCTTAAGAATGATTCAAGAAATCCACTGAAGCGACTGAGACAAACTGTAATGAGAAAATATATCTGTAAAAGCACACACCCACCACAAGATGGCAGTGTTGTCCGAGACAAAATTGAACAACAATGTTTTTGCAAAGTGAATGTTGCACAATCCTTTTCAGCTATTTAACACTATAACACTTATGTAAAAGGGCCTCTGTATTTTGATTCAAAACATTAATTGTGTCACCTACAAACTCACCAGCTCATCTTATTTTAAGTTGTTGTGTGTTATTCTCTTTCTTGTGGAAATGTTGGCTATGAGTCACATCTTCCCATCAGACCTCTTTAGAAAAGTGAGAAGAGTGCAAGGCTTGACACACAACATTCAAGCTCTGATCACATTCATATAGGCCCCAACTTCCATTCCAACAATGCGGGCTGGCGTTTTCACACCCGAAAGTCCGCACCAAGGTTCGAACCAAAGTTCATGTTTTGATACAATTAATACATTCGGTAAGTTTTGGTTTCACATTCCAATTATGCGAGCGCACTAAAGAACTTCACTTGACATGCCACCTATCGTCATCATCTATGTGGGCTGCATCTTGACATTAGCCTTGTTTGAGATGCGCCTTGCCTCGACTGAAATGTAGTCCAGACAGAGTAGGCGGCTGCAGTGAGGGGAGGAGTGAAAAGAGAGCAGGGGAGAGGACAGTCTCTCTTCTCGCAGTGGATCAGACACCTGTGAGATCACAGACGGATATTGCGGGATTCACGCTCGTGCACAGTGTTGCTACTGGATGTAATTTAAGTTCTGTTGCTTTATGGTGTAACGGTTTGATATTCTGATAGAGGACATTCCCAACATCAAATACACCAATTTTGGTGTGTCTAACTCATTCACTCTAGCGCCACCACCTGTCCAAATTTTCACTCATGTGTATGCTTATAACTTTTGAACCGTAAGGGCTAGAAACGACATTTTTCATCTGATTCCTTAGATCAAGACGATTCGATTGTACACGTAATTTTCTGTCATCAAAATCTTTCCGCCATTTTAAATTTTCTGAAAAACCTACTTTTTCTAACTCCTCCTAGGCCGTTACTCCGATTTTCACAAAAATTGCACCAGATCATATCAAGGCAGTGCCAACAAAAATTCATGTTGATTTATCAAATTGTTCTCGAATACCAAAAAAAAAACTAGTTTTACGTAGCGCTTCCGAACACAGATGTGAGGCTGTATCTCCGCAACGGTTAACCGTATTCAGATTAAACTTGATACTTGTCATTACAAGCATGATCTGAAGCTACGTTTCGGTGCAGCACCACCTACTGGTCCGGAGATTTGGAAAAAGGCTATTTTGGCTTATAACTTCTGAACGGTTTGCCAAAAAATCATAAAAGTTGTCATTTTAGATTCAGGGCATCATGCCGAATTTTCCCAGGTCGGCCATTTTGATTGTCAGCCATTTTGAATTATATGCTAAAATGCTGTATTTTATGAACGCATAAACAAATTGTCACGGAACTCGGTATGGGTCATCAGTACAATGCCCTGAAGGAGCCTGAGAAGTTTCGAAACAGCGCCACCTAGTGGTGATTTTTTTTCTACAATAGCTTATAATGTGTATAACTCTGGGTGTGGCTTAACTGATTTTCACGGGAGTTCCTGAATCCTTGCTAAGTCCAACAACCACCCATGCTAGGTTTCATCTTACGGTTTGTGTAGCGTTCTGATTTAGCGCTTAAAAAAACATTTGCCAAAATCATTGAAACCGTTGACAGATAAAACCACTGTCAGAAGTTTGGAAACATAGGTCGTTGGCAAAAATGCCAATGCCCAAATGTCAAAATACTGATAGTAAGGGGTACTAAAATTCAATCAAAGTCACGTGTCTGTCATTTTTTATGTGTTTCTTCATATGTCTATAACTCAGAAGCGAGATATTTTCACAAAAATTTACAAAGCGCCACACTCGGACACATTTCTGACCGCCATGCATCTCGCAAAATGCTTTCACGCTAAACGAACCAAACCTTTGTTCAGTCTGACCAAATTTCGTCCATTTGATCGGGGTTTCACACCTGTAATATTGATTCGGATCAAACTGAAAATCTGGACCAAACAAGGTAGGTGTAAAAGGTGTCTAAGAAAGCCCAAGTTTTGTATCATGTTGACCCACAGGTCCTCTAAAGACATGTGTGAGCTGCATTCCTCAACATATGTCGAGTCTCTTCAGGTTTTGTTTTTTCTTCTATGCTTGGGGGATTAGCTCTGAAGAATTTATTGATTCGTGCTTTTGTGCTTTTCTCAGAGAGATAATGAAAAGGTGGGACACGATGGAAATTCAGCAACAACAAAGGGAGGAAGAGGCCTAATCTAAGGCGAGAGGCAGAAAAGCCAGAGGAGAGGTGGCTGTCGCGGTGAAGGGCCATGCAATTTAATAACTTTGAACACAGAGCTATAGCGTGATCTTTAATTACACCACACGATAGGAGATGCAAGCCTCTTGATATTACCTCGCCAACTTTGATCCATATCATTGTCTGAAGGACCAAATGGAACGTTTTAGAAAAGGAGCTTTGAATGTGGAGATAGCCGAGGTTCCTTGGAAAGAGGCAGGAACGGAGAGGTAGGAAACTAAGAGGACATTTCGAGATGAAAATTGATGGAGACAAGAGAGGGAATTTATAGTTAGAAGACAGGAAGCAGGCGGCAAGGTGATTATGCCCATCTCGTCTGTCTGATTTAGAGCCCTCTAACCATATAATACAACAGAGAGAATTCATCAGTGCACAGATATAAGGCAGGAGCCAATTTATACTTTAAGATTCACTGATTTCCTCGAACGGATCTGCAGGAAAATGTGGCTTAGTGAACCCACTCTACTTCTTTATGGCCCTCATATAGCATTACGTATATTTTCTTACTTTGTGAATAAAAGGAAGTGATGACACATAGGCAAACACACAATACCGGTACCATGGCTACAAGTGTAATTTTTGTCAGCAGCCTTGGTCCAGTTGGCTAATCTGTAGGAGAACATGACAAAGGTGTAATTGCTCTTACCTTTTACACTTGCATTATCTCTCTAGAGAGTCTATTTATGTTGCCATTTATACTGTTTTTCTGTATTTTAAAAAATAATGACTACAACGTGTGCGCTTGTGTATGTGTTTTTGAATGCAGTGCTGTCAACACATCAATGTCTAAACTTATTATTCATCAACTTGTTATCCTCACTGGGGGATTTTGAACTGTTTTTTTGTTTGTTTGTTTTGTTTGTTTACTCCAGTGATTATTTCTCAGTGCGACATTATTTTAGAAGGTTACATTTTGCATTGACACATTTTTGTTCAAATCTACCTTCATTATATAGCTAGTGAACTGTAATATTTGGTCCCCCGATCCAATCCATTGGATACTGAGTAATATTTATTGAGTTAACTTATACTGAATATCTGCCCATACCAAGTAACAATCCGAAACTTGTATTTTCCTAGTAGTGCTTGGTGCAAACTTTGAATAGCTACATTAAAGTTATTAAAATCAACCCAAGTATGTAGGGCTCAGGGGCTCAAATATAAAAGAGAGGCATCATTACAACAATATCCAAAATAACAATTTCTACAGTCATTATATTTATAGGCCTATAAAACAGTGGGGCCATATTATAAATATGGGACAACTGTTATAAAGTTCTTGTATTTTATGTATGTACAATAAGGAGAATAACCAAAAGAAAAAAGAGTGGAGATAAGGTTATATGGCAACACCATCTCAAATAGTTTGAAGGCATAACAAAAATAAACAGCAAACAAATGACTTTGGGTTCATTACAAAAGTGTGCATCAAATATGCTATACATGGGAGGTACTTATTTTGAATAAGTAATTGCTGCTAAAAATGTTCTATATAACATGAAAGTGTGTTGTAGTCAGATGTAAGTCACTTTGGATAAAAGCGTCTGCTAAATGACTAAATGTAAATGTAGTGTGAATGTAATCCGGAGATTGGTTACTACACTCGCCATGATGTCATTATCATGTGACCTACCAGCATCAGTTATGCTGCTTCACTGTTATTCACAAATCTTCTTGCTAGAGATAGTAAAGTGTCCATCATATGCACACTTTAGAGTCTCGCTGGGTCATCCAGGTATTTTTTGCCTACTCTTTTGAGTACTGTGAATTCATACTGCTACTTTGGTTAGTTTTTTGTTTTCTTTATCGGTTTTATTTTCTTCTTTGAATTTAAAGGGATAGGTTTTTTTCATTCTCTCATCACTCACCCTCAAGTTGTTCCAAATCTGTATGAATTCCTTTCTTCTGCTGAACACAAAAGAAGATATTTTAAAGAATATGGCTAACCAAATAGTTAATGGGCCACATAGCTTTCCATATAACTATGAAAGTCAATGCAGGAACTGTTTCTGACATTCTTCAAAATACTTACTATTGTGTTCTACCGAAGAAAGAAACTTGTACAGGTTTAGAACAACTTGAGGGTGAGTAAATGATGACAGAATTTTCATATTTGGGTAAACTAAAGGTACCGGTATTACTTTAAATTCAAAGTAGTTTAAAAATATATATATACTCATCGGTGCAGGTTAAGCTTTGACACCACTTAAAAAATAAACACATGTTTAAACTTTTAGTGGGTTGCGCTGAATTTATTGTTTTATTTTATTTTTTACAGGGCAGAAAAGCCAACTCATCAACATGATTCAGCCTGGCTGACTTCTGAAAATCACTCCCACACTTTCCCTGTCATCCCAGCTTTCCTGCCTCATCCCTCCGGGAAGTTAATCAGGGATCTATAAGAAGAACAAGGAACCCGGAATCAGTCTATAGTATTCTGAACTGGTCACGGTTAAGAAAGATATTTTTTGAGCCCTGAAGATGAAAGCCTTTTTCTGTCCTCCGCAAATCTGATGCAAGAATGGCATGTTAAAATGAAATGACACAATTCTGTTTCAGATGGAATTCCAGATTATAGCTTTATAGAGCTATTTTAATTCATAGCATTATTATTATTATTATTTTATTATGTTTTTGCAACACTAAAAGCAAAGTGACAGCTAAGAATCGGGATTTCAGAATATTAAGCACTGGGCCTGACAAGCAGGCCTTTGTCTTCAGTAAAGGTTCAAAGAAAGAGGGGGCGAGAAAACAACAGAAAACGAGTAAAAGAACAAACCGTTCTTTATAGAGCATAGTAAATCTAAGAAAGATATGAAGTGTGAGACAGAGCCCGGCTCGTATCATGTGACATGCGCCTGAGGCTGGTGCTTAATCCACTGGAGTCAGGACATACAGCTATAATGATGATCTGTCAGAGGTCTTCAATGTTTTAGAGATCATCAGACTTGAGGCATAATTGGACAAACTTACATTACTGAGACATTGAACGACTTACACAATTCATTCACCATATGTAAAACCTGTGTGCGAACATTTTCAAGCAGAAATCATGATTCATCAATAACATGATGCACTTCCATTAACGATAAAGAAACAACTAACATTTGGTGTCATTTTTTAAATTTTTTTGCAAGATATTAATACTTTTTGGAGCAAGAACACATTTAATTTATCAAAAGTGACAGCATGATATTAGTGACATTGCATGTATAGGATATTGGCTGTTTATACTTATAAAGCACATATTAATGTCTTATTCTGCATGACCATATTCTACCAAATGCCCAACTAACTATTATTAAGCAGTAATTAGGAGTTTTGATGCAAAAATCAATAGTTTGTTAATAGTGAGAATTTGAGCCTAAGATAAAGTGTGACCAAAAATTCAATTCAATTTTAAAATGAATGCTGTTCTTTTGAACTTTCTATTCAAAGAATCCTGAAAACATGGAGGTTCATAGGTTCCACGAAAATATTAAGCTGTTTTCAACATTGATAATAATAGGAAATATTTCTGGAGCAGAAAATGATTTGTGAAGGATCATGTGGCACTGAAGACTGGAGTAATGGTTACAGAAAACGCAGCTTGTCCATCACAGGAATAAATATGTAATAATATTTCACAATGCCGGTATTACTGTTTTTACTGTATGTTTGATTAAATACTTGACTTTTCTTCCTAAACTACTTAGCGTTTAAGCCATCTTTTAAATCTGGTTATACTGCTTTATTACGCAAATCTACACGAAAGTACACTGTAAAATTACGTAAAAGTACACTGCAATTTTGTTTTACTTACACAATTGTTTGCGGGTCGTAATATAAAGTGTTACCGACTTTTAATATACTCAAAATAAGTTGAGCAATTTATGTCTTTTTGGCAAGAAATGAAAACCAAGTTATCAGACCATTTGATTAAAGCGAGATCGTCCCTGTTACATTGAAGTTTGTTAGTACAAACAAAGAAAAGCAAGGTGAATAATACACATCCCTGTGGTAACCATGAATTTAAGGCTGTCCAATAAGATAAGATCCAATTAACACAGACTCACTGGGGCCTATTACTTGAAAATTTCTCAATCTATAAGATCAACCAGCTATTTATACCTAATTACGACATATGCTCACAAACAACGTTATATATTTAGAAAAATTCAGACTTGCAGCCATTTGTAATTTGTAAGCAATTATTTGTGAATAAGACCAAACAAATCTAGCCCACATGGAAGTGCTAGCAATTTCCAGTCATATAAAATGAATCACTAAAAATGGTAAAGAAAATGTGTTAACGCTAAAGACTTGGGGGAATCGTGTAATGCACTTTTCACCCTTTTAACAGTTGGAGGAGATTTAGGATCCATGGCAGAATCAATGCAGAGAGGATGAAGTGCTTTCGTTGTCCACACAGCCTGAAGATCAGTGTAAACATTACGGGCATTTAGTCGTCTAATGATTGTGCGAGGGGTTGTATTTTAGTTCGCTGCTGAGAGCTGCTTCGTCTTAAATGACATGGATGGCCTCATTAAGACGGAGTAATGGCTTCATGGCAGAGGGCATGCGCTAAGATGTTATTCTTTCCAATTATCGCTTTCAGTAATAGATGATTTTAAAACGAACATGTCTGAAAACAAGACCAAGTTAGAGCCAGCATTTCCCTCTGTTTCATTTCTGGAGGTAATCAAAAGGCAGGCTGGCTTTGTGTAGCGCCAAGCGGATATGATCAATACCAGAATATGAGGTCACTTTCCAGTGGACTAATGATGCATTCAGCACCTACTCGATGCTCTTCTGCAGTGTTCTGGGAAACACTTTATTTCACAGTGCCCATGTTACACATTTCACATGCTATTTTAAAACAATTTGAGCTGTTTTAATATAAACACACACACTAAGACAACTTAAATATACCACTTATTTGTAGCAATTTCAGCCCATCATTATCATCATGGTCATTGGATCAATACAAAGGCATTTGTAGTTGTTGCAACCCTGTATCACACGAAATACGTTCTGAGGAAACTAAATCGCAATTACGTTACATGCCAACATATTAGCAGTGCTATTACGTTGGTCCTTAAAGTAATATGTCTCATTGTTAATACGTAGATACTAATACGTAATTTTCAAATATGTAAAACGTACGTATTGTACGTTTGGATAGATGCAAAAACGTATAATATGGACGTATTTGTAACATTTAAACGTAACATTATTACGTTTTTACAGCTATAAAACGTCTATTTCACATCATAACGATATCTGTATACTTTCACTTTTAAAGATAAATGTAACAAGATCCCTTAATCCTACTCCCAAAACCTAAACATATTCATTTTATACAGAATATAAAAAGGATAAAACATAATGGACATAAATGAGTTTTAGCATTACAATATATTTTGAGCCACTAATCCTACTCCCAGACCTAAACATAACCATTCCTAAAACTACGCAATTATACAGAAAAAAAAAACATAACAGACAGAAGTATACGTTTTACAATAATTTATTTATTGGGAAAATGTCAAAACCGGTAACGTTAACATTACCAAAAGTCGTTCACATCGCAGTCCTCTGGCAGTATTATAGTAGTTGTGTATGAGGTACAGTGCAGAATTAAAGTTATTAATATTAATCCATGAAAACGTTAATCTGATTTCGGTTCGCTCTCTGAAGGCGCGCACTCTTCTCCATTTCAAATGTACTACACCGACTGAAACACGGCATGTCGCAATCTGTGACGAAGCAGGCGAGAGCCAATGAGCGTTTGATATCACTGCCGTAAAACATGTCGTAACGCTTCTTGAAGGCGCATATTTTGAATTTGAATTCATCACCAACGCGGATTTGACGTTTGCGGTCGCTGCTGAGAAATGAAGAGGAGATGAATGGATAAAATACTGAATTTGGATCTGTTTCTTGCAACCAACGTATGGATTCTTGAATTTGGTTTACATCAAGTTAATAAAATGTATGTCTTTTGTGAATGTATCAGTATGTTGCGTTTTATTGGAGAAAATGCTTTTGTGTAAATACACTAAATACTACAAAATGGTTAAACAAGGTATTTTTAAGGTTAAAAGTGTATCAAAGTCAAAAATTTAATGCCACGATTATGCATAAATTGTAAAGAAACCTGCTTTGGATGTATTATGTTCAGGACAAACGCAATAGCACTTCAATAGTATTAGGTTAAGGACGAACGTAATAGCACTGCTTACATGTTGGCATGTAACGTAATTGCGATTTGCAAAATAAATACGTTTCCTCAGAACGTATTTCGTGTGATACAGGGTTGAGTTACTTATATATAACTGAGGAAAAATAAAAAAGCAGGTCCAATATCTCTCAGCCAAAAGACAATGAGATTAATGGGATGATAGGAGGGACATATCCATTTACAAATATTTTAGAGCTCAAGAGAGCCATGTGGAGGATTTAAAGGAAATATAAATTCAAAACCCATTTCTGCCCACTCAAAAGCTGTCACAAACACAGGAGGAGACAGTCAGGTTTAGGTGCACACGATTTAATAAAAGCAGCGTGGTGGTGGAACAACAAGAACCAGGTGATGGTGAGAGGATGGTTGTAGAATGACGATGATGGTGACTTAGCTGACGAAGACTGAAGTGGATTCTCTGTTAAGGTGACGAGTGAACACGAAGACAGGCGATCAGGATGAAACCATCTCAGGTGAGTAGATTGGTAAGGAGTCTGACATAAAGCAGTGTATACTACAACGAGACCAGACAAGGAATGAAAGGTGAAGGGGCATATAAAGGGTGTGTTGATGAGGGAGTGCAGGAGCAGCGAGTCAGTACTCTGGTGATTGTGAACGAGTGGGTGGTTCCTGGTGATTGGGGCTGTGACGGTGTGGCTGACTCTGTGTCAAAAGCAACGTGAGTGGATGTGGTCTCGCCTTAACGCAAGATTAATTAAAGCACTTAGAAAGTAGGACACTGGCCCACTGAAGATATATTTGCCAATTTTCAGAGCAACATTGGAATATATTTTAGGGTAAACTTAAATTAAACCAATAGATTGGGAAGGAGGATTGCAGTAGGATTTAGAGAATTACCATACTAAACAGAACCTCGGGCAGATTTAGCTCTTAGGTCACTTTTATTTATGCATGGCCTTGTGTAATCACCCATTTCTGAGGTAAGTTCGTGGAAGAAGCGCTCTGAGGTAAGCTGACAGGAACTGATATCCGTCTTTAGGCCTGTGGCAAGTTGCAGGCTGTTTCATCTGTTTTACATGGCGCACATTTCAACTAGATCCCATTCATTTTGACGAGATGGCAAAGATTGCAAAAAGCCACTTGAAACAGCACAAAATTATGCTTACATAAAACAGCAAATAAGCACTGGGAAAAAAATGGCAGTAAACAGACCCATGAAAGGACCTGTTCACAGTACAAACACATACACTTATGTAATTTTTGGTTTGAGATCTTCAGCCTCTTTGCCTATTTGGATATCCCACCTGCTCAGCTACAGCCACTCAGCCTCCTGATCAGGCCAATTCATCATGGGAAAGATGAGAGCCGGCTTGGAAAAGATTGCCAAGGAGATGAGAAACGCACAATTCTATCTGAAGGTCACCGACCTGCCTGCTAACAGCTCAACAGAAAAGGGAAAATGAATTATGTCTTACTGCCACAAAACCTTTTCTTGTAAAAAATAATCAAACGCATATTTAAAACAACAGCCACGAGTTGTTTTGGTTTTCTCAATCCACTTCAGACTGCTCTTTGAGAATATCTTTTAAATAAAACGTTTATTGTAGATGCTAGCTCCTCTAATTTGATTGGCTGAGCGGCATTACTACTGCTGATATGTAATATCCAAAATAACAGCTGATATTCTAGTAGTCACCTTAGCGCTCAATACAGATTGTTTCAAGGGAGCTTTATAGTGATAAACGGGAACATAATGATTCAATGATGCAAACAGAATTCAATTCAGCTCCAAAGTAGCTCTAGTAAACAGTTATTATTCAATTAAAATCAGTTCAGTGTTAATTCGGTGCTATAACTGTGTAAAGTACATCATTTATGAAATGAGTTCAATTCAGCTATAAAGAAGCTCTGCAGAAAACAGTGATGTCAATGCAGTGTTGACAGAACAGGGCTAATATGGTCATATTTCGGTAACACTTCCTTTTACAGTACAGTACTTACAGTGTACTTACAGTGTACTTACCTAGAAAGTACTGGCTAATATAAGGTAAGTATAGGTTTAGGGGTACGTTCAGGGTTAGTACTAGTTATTACCCAGTAATTGTAGTTACTAAAATAAGTACATAGTATTTACATGGGTAACTGGACTGTAAAAGGAAGCGTTACCCATATTTCTTGGTTCTAGTAAGAAATCTGCTGCATTTTGAACCAGCTGGAGTTTGTTTACTAAGTGTTCAGGGCAACTACCCAGTAGAGTATTATAATAATCAAGCCTTGAGGTCATAAGCGCATAAACTAACTGTCACTGACAGCGTCATAATTTAGGCTATATGTTTAGATGGAAAATGTGATTTTACAGAAATGTGGCTTCCAAACAGCACTCATGCTCATGAAATATTGCTTAATTGACCTCAAAGGGTTGTCCTCACGATTCTTGAATGTCAAATTTTGTTGAATTATTTTTAATGGAGTTTTGTTTAGCTTGTAGTCAAAAACACATTCAAATGTCAGGCAGAGTCCATTTGTTTGGATTTCTTGTTGTTTTAAAGAGTTTTTAGACTCATCCAAGATGGTTCACCAACTGTGAAATTCACCAAACACTCACAATGCACAAAAAAGTGAAACTGAAAAAAAGTTGAAACCTAAACATGCATACTTTCTGTGTGAAATAGGCTCAGTATATATTGAACTTTTTTAACAAAACTCAATTAACTGCTCGTTGTGTTTTCAATTAAACATAGTAGGGGTTATTGCATTCATAAAATGATGGGAAGGAGCGTAATAACCAGGCATCAAGACAATGAATGCAGCATATGTAAATAAGTGTGCACTGATTTTTAGTGAATTCCCCCATAATGTGCTCAATGTGTGGCACATACTGTATGTTAAGACAACATGGTTTAACAGTCTTGACTGAGGAAGAAACTGTTGGCCGCACTGATTTCGTAAAACAGCAAAGCGCTGACATGAAAAATGACATGCCCTATAATGTATCTCACTATCTGTCAAAACAAATGTATATATGTCTTATACAAACAGATATCTGTTATATTGACAGTGACAGAATCAATACAAAAAACATTCCTCGTAAGCAAACACAGCTCAGAAAAAGAAATACACACATGGACACACAATGCTGAGAATGATGACATGCATTCAGATGCTGTGGCATTACAAACAATGGAAACTGAGTATCAGGCCCTCAACAGACAAAATTCATAAAACATTCATAAAATATTTTTTGGTTGTTTGAAGTTGCCACTGTGTTGTGGGTGCATGGTTAACAGGAGGCAACTCTATATTTTCCTTTTTCCTAAACTAATTGCATTTATAGTTTACTCTCTTCTTATGCTTTCTCAAACCTAATAATTAGGAATCTTGACTACTGCTAAAATGGTGACAAAAAGTAAAAATATACAACAATAATTTAAAATCTATTTATGAAAGCAGTATGTGCATCTATATGCAATTTCTTCAAATACCGGTGTTTCCTGCACACAATAAACAAAATGATTCACGAAAAAGTCCCAAACCTGCTTGTGAGTTAGAGTGATTTGAATCTGACTCAGTTAGTGAGTGAATCATCACAAATGACTCCCTCACTAAAACTGGATTCATTTTTAGGTTATGTCCTATTCTCAAAAAAAAAAAAAAAAAAAAAAACACAAAAAACATAATTGTAAGTTTAGCTTTTAGCTTGTAAAACTTAGCTTGGGTGACATCTTTCAACCATAACCAACACAACATTTTAGCTATGGAACCAATGAACTTCGATCAGCTGATCAGCCATTGCTATGCAGAAATCTGTAATGTGTCAGCTAAAAAAAAGAAAGAAAAGGAACAATTTGGCTCCAAGTGAGATGTGAGTGAGACGTTCCCTGGTTACACAAATCCCCAACTCTTCTTCTAACTTTGGTTAAAGGCACAGTAAGCGATTTCTAAGAAGCACTACTGATATTTGAAATCAACCCCAGCAAACAGACTCCTTTCTTCATTGCTCCGCCCCCAAAATGAACTAGAATGCAATTCAAGAGATGAAGCGAAGAAAAATAATGCTTTGCAAAAAAATAAAGCAAAGATGGCGAACAAACGACAAGGAAGAACAAAATACGAACACAGTAAGAGAATATCCAAGCACACCAGCTCCAGACTAACAACGACACTCAAAACTGTCCAGCCGCTATAGCCAACATTGCGTTGTGGTGTCAGATCCGCTTTTAGCAGTGTTTCACAGAAATCACGTACTGCACCTTTATGAACCCAGATCAAACGCAGACATTAATTAACAGTTGAAATTTACATTTAAATTTGCACACTTTTTCTACACTCAGTCCCCAGGAAAGGTACCTCAACAGCAGGACGGAGTTCCTCTAAACTTTGCAATCTTCATTATCTCTGCAGCAATGGGAATGAGATCATTTTCACACAGAGACATTTTAAATGATAACAAACACGAATGAGGAAATCACAAATGTGCTTCCCTGCAGTCCTCACTCAGTGGGGTCTGAAACTAAATGCCGGTATTTTAATTTACTGGAGGTGAGCTTGTTTCCCGTGAGCTTGTTGAAAACCTTACAGCCTTTCAACTGATTCAATTTTGTAGCTTGTGAAGTGGACTGCTCTGATAGTCAGAAAGTACCGTAAATCAGGTTAATGACTCTGAAAAGCAGTAACAATAGTGGTTTCATACAGAGTAAAATGTGCTCTCAGCAACAACCCTCTCAAGAGTACTACATTCTCCCATTACCTGATATTATCACAAAAGGAGGGCGGAGGGGGGCAAGAATCGCTGGAAAACAAAGCACACAATATGCTGAATATCTTGACAAAATCTAAATGAAAGTGTCTGTGAGAAAACAAGGGGATTGAGGGGTAGAGCTGCTGAAGTTTGAAATCAGATCTGTGGATTGACAGAGGGAGAGATGGATTGAACAAGAGCTGACACAACGTGGATTGTTGCATTGTTAAATACTGATTTTGAAAGGGATTTCTGACCGTTTCTGTACGTTCACATGCTAATAATATGCTAAAAAATGACAACACATTTACAAAACTGCACCCACATTTCTGCTATTTTGATAGGGGTCACCAGCGAGCGAGCTTTGCTCTTTTAAAGAATGACTTGCCCTGAATCTTGACATAAAATTGCACAGAGAAGTCCAAATTAAACATGATTTAATGACTCGTAAATGTAAGTACACATTGATGGCCTAAGACACGAAATGAGCAGTTTGTGTGAGAAAACGAACAGTATTTATATAGTTTTTACCTCTTGTAACCACAGCCATGTCCAAGTGATCTGAAATCATGGGCGCTTCGGTCTGCGCAAGCGCCGGAAAGCCCCGGAAGTGATCTCTCACGCGTGTATGTTACTCATTGTTTACACAGAGATTTCAGAAGTGTTATACTTCACTGTGAAGATCTAAACATATTCAGATATACAGGAAATATCAAATGATTCGATTTTGATTTATCAACAGACAACGTTGATTTTTTTCCCGCAACCGCACAAGAGATCAATTCCGGCGCTTTCCAGCGCTTGCGCAGACCGAAGCGCCCATGCCTTCAGATCACTTGGACGTGGCTGTGGTTACAAGAGGTAAAAACGATATAAATACTGTTCATTTTCTCACATAAACCGCTCGTTTCGTGTCTTAGGTCATCAATGTGTACTTTCATTTATGAGTAAATTAAATTAAATCATGTTTAATTTGGACTTCTTTGTGCTTCTTGAGGTGGACCCCATAAACCTCCATTATATGACTGACAAGAACGGGTTGACCTAAAAATATCAAAATTGAAAACACTATGGAAACAAAGTAACTGACAGTTATAGAAATTGCACATTAGAAACAAAAAACAATGTTTCTTATTTAATGTCATCATGACATGGTACTTTCTTTTATAAGATTTTCCATGTCGATATCTGTGAAGGCAAAGAATTGCCACAATTTTCAATTGAAATAGCATAATCATACAGAAATCAACTGGATTTTGTATACGTTTTTATCTTTCTATAAAGAACAAAAATTGTGTGCAATTACGAACACAATTGTTCACAAAAAGAACACGCATTAACAAAAAGAAAAAATGGTCAAATTTGATGTCATGATGACTTTATGGGTTTTTTCTTTAAAATTCCTCTGACATTTTACTTTTTTTTTGAGGGATAACAGAAAAATACCTTAATGGCAAAAAAGACATCTCTTAAAAAGTTGAGACATCTCTCAACTTTTTATGTGGACTTCAAGCCAAAAAAAGACAATGCCTTCAACTTTCTATGATTTCTGTCTCTCAGGGACCTTCTAAATTACAATGAGTCTGCTATTTCCCCTATGATTTTCCACACTAAAAGCCAAAAACTATTCATTAATTTTAGATGAAAGCGTTGAAAGCAGACAACCTATTCGAAAGCTCCGCCTGCTGGTGTGATTCGCTTTCAGTTCACTCAAGCCTAAATAAACTCATTTAAAGGCGTTGTAGAATGTGCAAGAGAAAATATTTGTTGTATTAATCAGTGTTGTGTTGAAGTAGCCTTGATGGCTTGCTACACAGTCCTCCCATGATGTGTAACCGGCCTTTGTGTTAGTATTCCTCAGGTCCGACGAGCCCAGCTGGAAATATTCACTGAGAAGACTGGCAGAGGGCGATAAGGAGTCTGGGCTTATTGATGATAACACTGAGGAATTTGAGAGAGTATTTAATGAAATGCCATGTGGATTTGGCACCCTGAAAGTTACAGAAAGTAAAGGGACCTTTTGTTATGCCTTTACACTCTGCGGCGACATGCCAACTAATTTATACTAGTACCTGTCAGAATCACTGATATATTAAGTGAATCTTATTGAGTTTTATTATATTACTAGGTGACTTTAATATTATTTACTTACTATTATAGCATTTATTAATATTTTGAATTAGCGAATGACTCGTGAGGATGTCGTTTAAACTTTACATCATTAATTTGTTGGAAATATAAATGTTATAAGTCTGAAGTTTAATGCCTGGTTCAGATTACACAATTTTAGCCCGATTTTGGCGCGATCCATTTGACGTAGGGTGTCGTAGGGATTCGTAAATGACAAAGAGCGTCGGGACGCAAGATTCGAT
Organism: Cyprinella venusta; assembly: GCA_038021265.1. Taxonomy (NCBI): domain Eukaryota; kingdom Metazoa; phylum Chordata; class Actinopteri; order Cypriniformes; family Leuciscidae; genus Cyprinella; species Cyprinella venusta. The sequence goes on from CM075874.1 coordinate 25,310,203, forward strand.
CGTATCATCTCGTATAGTGTGTCATAGTGGGCGACAACCTACGTCGCGTCTGCGACGCTTCATGACGACAAAAAGACTAGCATGTTTAATTTTTTTAACGGTCATCCACGACGGTTCCGTCACATGAGGTTGACCAATAGGAGCACAAGCTTTCCCGTATACAACTTTCAAAAAAGACAAAACGAAAGAGAGACGATGGTGCTAACGTTAAAACTAGAAGTAAAAATATATAAGAAAAAAATATTTTACCTCAAGTTCTCTTTGGAGGATTGACAGCCCATACTGTCCTCTTCGAGCAGGGTTCTCAAGTCTCACGCAATGGCCATGAGACACACGCATTTCAACCAGTTCACACACTCACACGCCACACCGTGTATTTCACACGCTGAAAAGGCAATGCCGAGCAATCCAGGAACTCACTCACTACAAGTTTTGCATTCTCGATGACAACACGGCATGCGATGACTGGTCTGGAAGTAACGTGTAGTCTGACGTGTCTTGTCCACGACACGACAAGATTTTAGGAGCCAAAATCGCGTAATCTGACACAGTGACTATCGTAACAGACAAAAAAAATTGTGTAATCTGAACCAGGCATAAAACTGTCTGCCCGTCTATAACTATATCATCCATATATCAGCATTATTTATCATACCTGCAATAGAGGTTTCATTGAGCTTCATCCGGCGCTGTGTCCACACTCAGCCCCCATTACGGGTTCAACGTTACAAACATATTATATTCTAAATTCCAAACCTGAATCATTTATAAACGCAATTAAAGCTCTATATATCTGTATGTCCATTAAACCTTTTCCTAGAATATTATACCAAAAATATTATACTCACTACAAATAAATAATACATTTTCAGATACACCACACACATCACTTCTCATGTAACCCCATAATTATTCTAACAGCCTTGTCTATAAACACTAATCGTTGTTTAACTATCCATATTTCATCTCAGTAATTAAGCGATGCTTCCAACAGTGTCTTTGCCATGATGCTGCTGAGACCATCAGAAGAAACGGTCCCAGCACCTGTGACCTAACTCCTCACTATCGTCCCCGTTTCGAGGAAAACCGGAGGAACAGCTTGTCTGTCTTCACCCCCTGACGAGCTCTTTCTTACCTTGTCCTCTCGTGGCAGTTTCTCAGCCCTGCAAATCAGACATATGGAATGGGGGAAGGCTTGCCAAGAAGGATGCACTAACAGAGACTGGTAGGCCTTGAGGCTCCTGACAGACATTGCCAGGGAAATGGGGCCTTCTCTGCCTCTCTGGCAGATGGCTGGAAAAAGTAGAACAGGCGCAAGAGAGAGATAGAGGTAAAGTTTGAAAAGACAGATCCAACCAAAGCCAGATGTTTGAGACAAACCTCCTTACACACTTTTGCTCTAAAGTGCCACAAGTAGAGATTAAACAAACATCTCTGCCTAAGATCAAATAACATAAGCCCTCGGCACATTTTACACATCTTCTAAAAACATTTACACTCAGATATGGCTCACAGTCATATCAGCAGCCTAATGAAAGCTGTTTTATTTTAAATAGAGAACTTGTCCCAAATGACCCTCGCGAACACCTTGTGAAACCTAAAATAAAAACAGAACACCACACAGTCTTCTGAATGCAGCAACGTACACTCTTAGAAGAAATGGTTCAATTTAGAACCAGAAATGGTTCCATCCCTCGCTTCATATATGGAACTCCAAAATGGTTCTATATAGAACCATTTTTTTGGTAAAAGGTTCTATTGGCCAAGTACGGAACCCCAGGGTTCTATATAGAACCCAGAGGAACCACTTTTTTAAGAGTGTTTAGTACCTTTCAGAGGTTCCAAATATGTAGCGCTGATAGAACCTTTTAAGGTTCTATATAGAACCTTTTCTTTTAAGAGTGATAAGTGCACATAAAGTGTGCCATTTGGGACAACAACAACTTTTATTTTTAAAGCACTTTTAACACAATACAAATTGATCCAAAGTGCTGTACATAGTGCATAGCAGGAATACACTATAAAAAAACAACAAATTACAAGTTTCCAAAAGCTAAAGAATAAAAATGGGTTTTCAGAGTAGATTTAAAAATGTCCAATAAAGGAGCAGACCTCATAATACGGCAGAACATTCCAAAGCTTGGGCCCATGAGGTACATGAGGCAACCATCTTTAGGACAGGGCCAGAGATAGTTGCCTCATGGGGGCTGTTTACACCTGGCCACTTCATGCGTTCTCTCAGATCAGATAGCTATCTTATTTATCAAAACGATTCCATTTACACCTGGTCATATAAAAAACGGATATAAATCCCATCTTCAACTCCCCCGCTATATGCAGATTTGGATTGAACGTCACAGAAAGCAACAGATATGAGCTGCATTTTTCGATCACCAAAGACCGCAATAAGAGAGAGCGTCAACAGCCCTGGTAAGATTTCGTTTCTTTTTAATGATGATTGGGTGTTTGATTTGCAACAGTTTGTATGTTGGCTTGATGAATAGATGCTCAGCTGCTCATTTGTTCTGCTGTAATGCATATCGCAGTAGCGTCGTCATATCTGACTATAACATGACATATAGCCTATAACATGTTCTAACACGTTTATTTTTTAGTATTTTTGGGAGGAGTAAAATTTGCATATGTGGTTTCAACAACCAGATGCATTTACACTTGTCCAGTTTAGTCTGGAATGAAGCACAGACCACAGTGGTTTGAGCAATCGGATTCAAATCCATCTAGAATTTGTTTTCGGTTTCGGAGGGCATTTCATGAATGGATAGCTATCCGATCACAGAAAACACATGAAGTGGCCAGGTGTATACAGCCCCATGGAGACAGTCATGTTGACCACTTTTGCTTGTGAAATAAATTATTAATGGAAGAAAGCAAATTAAGCATTTCTACAATTTTGTGTAATGCATCATCCACACCACAAGGTGTGAGTGTAATTCAAAGATGTCTTGGTTTGCGCCTTAAATTTCCCTTCGATGGATAACGAAAATGGAACTAGTGCAGATTGATAGACTGGGTTCTGCCTCATCAATGCTCTTTCCCATTAACACAAATGCCTTCTAGAATGAATCATAGTAATGCATTCTGAATGAAGAGAGAAAAACATCAGCAAATGAAAATGCAGTTGTGTTCAAAACATACGCATTTTCTCAATTTATTCCAATTAGGTTTGCATTTCCTCTGTAAACTGTCCAAATTAGACCAACCAATTTTATAACAAGCATGAAAAGTTACTAAGGATAAGAAATGTGGCAAATAGATAGGCTATGCAATCTAGGCAACAAAACAGCATTCAATCATATGGTTCAGCAAGCAGAAAAAAACTGCATAACAGCAGACAGTCACAACTCAAAAACCTTTTTAAAAGTCGGACTGATTGATATAGTCTTTGTTTAGCTTTCTATAGCATGTGTGGGATATCATACATACAAATGTTTAAAAAGAGACTTGTTGACATGGATTGTAAAACGTTTCAGTCTTGAATCCCTGGCATTCATCTTCGTTCTGGAGAAATCAATTTAATACCGCTTCACAGCGTGGATGTCACATGGTGCTCCGCATAATGGCTTTTATTGATTGCCATTTTACAGATTTTCTTCTCCACTGAGGACATATGCACAGGACAAACCTCTCTGATCAAAGGTGTGATGAAGCTATCATGAAGTTTGACCACATGCATGATTCTATCACATCATCTTTGACGTTTTGTCCAGTTGTCCGGCTGTCTATTCACAGCTGCTTGAATGAAGGGGTTGGTCAGGATTCATCAGCTGTGCAAACAAGGTCTAATCTCATTTACCCCCTGTTTACTTGCCCTTGAGGCAGGTAATTAGTCTTAATGACAGTGTTAGATAATAGCCTCTAACCGAATCTGCTTTACAGGGGTTTTAGGGGGTGTGAACTGTCTTCAGATTTCACTGTGTCTTCTCTCAATGGACAGTTTGTCAGTAGCTAAATATGTGATGAATATTACCATTCATGCACTTGCCTCAAGCTTGAGCAGTAAGATTAGCCCTGTTCACCATGTTTTGAATGCTATATGCAGGTTTTGCCTGACCCCTTTTCAATCCGAGCCTGCAAGGACATTCATTCACTTATCAAGTTATTGTGAGATTTTTATCAGCCTAATTGCCCACAGGATATAGGACAGTGAAAAATATGAGCTAAGCAACAACTGGGGCAAACATTTACCAAGTTGCCTGAATCCAGCAGGGTCAGAACTATGAAGCGAGCTCATTTATTCAAAGTCCACCATATCAGACTGTGGTGAGGAATAAAAGTCTGTTTCTGCCTCAGAGTAAAAAAAAATGTTATTGTGAGGTAAAGTTTAGAAAACTGTGAGGAACAAACCATTGTCACATTGCAGCTCTAATCTATTTAGTCACAATTGTGAGAAACTGCTGCATTTGTGAGATTTGAAGTCACTACACTGTAAAAATATTGTTGGTTTAACTTAAAAAAAGTAAGTAACCTGGTTGCTTTAAAATAAGTTCATTAAACTGAAAAAAGTCAGTTAATACAATGGAGGAGAATGATTTAATCATCAGAAACTCAAAATTATATGTTATCTGAACTAAATAAATTATTTAAGTTGATTTGACAAAAGAAAAAATGTTGTGATTAATAATCATGAAAAGATTCGTGAGTGTTTAGAGTTTAGAGATTTAGAGTGTATTGAGTATCAAGTTGCAGTTATAAAATAGTCATCAATGACAAATGTGAAAAATAAGTTGCAACTGTGAGATAAACATTGTAATTCGATTAAATAAAGTCCCATTGAAGAGATAGAAATCACATTTGTGAAGTATTTGAAAGATAAAAAGTCACATTTACAATGAATACGTTCAAAATAGTGAAATATGAAGTTACAATAGTGAGATTAGGTCACAATGTAAGATAAAATAAATAAAGTTGCATTGTGAGATATGAGATCACAATTACGACATACCCTACTGTAAAGTCGCAATTGTGAAAAATAATGTCACATCGTGAGATATGGGGCAGAAGGCCTCCTAGTGGTCTAACCCTAACCCTACCCGAGACCTAAACCTACCAATACTCTGTGCGTGTTATATTGACGCTAAAGGGTGCCATGTGCGTTGGATGTCTACGCATTAGCAAAAGCGTTGTATATGATGCCTTGGGATGAGAATGCGTTGCATATACCCTGTGAAATGTAAATATACTAAAATGTATTTGAAATACATTAATTTTTTGCTAAGTATACTGTCACGGTGTGATGTTGGAGGAAGACAAGGCAAGCAGGCAGAAGGTCCAATATAAACTTTTTTGCTAACTATACTTCAGGATAAATACAGACAGGAAGGCAGGCATATAGTTACAAATGTGAGATCCGAAAACACAATTATAAGAAATTTTTCCATTCGAAGTGACATATGCAGTCACAATTATCTTTTTAAACATTTATTTAATTGATTTATTAGAACAATAGATTGATGCAGGGATGACATCAAAATCTGGAAGACAAATTGACCAGTGTTTTTTTTTATGATTTTTTATAACATTTTTATGATGTTTTTTTTTTTATCTATTATTATTTTTGAGTAAATTTGGAACTACAATAAGTTGGAACTACAATGGAAATTACACACGGTGTAACTGTCTTATCTAGTAGCAATCGTGAGATAAAAAGTTATGATTGCAAGATGAAAATTGTGAGAAAATCGCAATGTGGGGTACACTATAAAGTAAATAAAAAAGAACCATTTATTTCTATTTCTCTGAGATGGAAACAAGCTTCCATTGTTATAAGAGTTTTCCCAAAATAGTTAAGCTTTCTACCTGTAACCAGTTTTTCATTGAGTTTATCTTAGTTGTTTGTTATACATATAATCCTCTGACAATGACTGATGAAGCTATCCTACGGGTATTAAGATGTATGTGACATTTGTTAAGGCTCATCTTCTATTGCCGTTCCCTGCTTTTGGCTATACAGATTGCTGGTGTATCAGCAGACGATGCTATTAAATGTTGACAAATGCTCTCCTCGACAAGCAGCATAGGTTAAGCTGTCCCTTAACATTCACCAGGAATAATGAGGCGGGTGCCGGACAGAGACAAATCACTGGCGTACAACTTATCTTAAGCAGCAGAGAGAAGAGACTGGCCTGATCCTGGACAGAGAATGAGAAGGAGTGAGAGAAAGAGAGCTGGAGAGATTACAATCTGTCTTTTAAACACTTAAATCAGTCCTTGTGCTGCTTCAGCAGCAATTCAAAAAAAATTAACAGCTCTCCTTACAGCTCTCTGAGGCACTGCAGGAATCGATCACAGGTGAAGCAAATTGCATCCTAGAAGACGGACCCAAGAACACGAGTACCAAAGAAACACACAATGCTTGTGACACACAACTCGTTCAGGTTTGCTTTAGAAGTAAATGGCACTGAAAAGCTAAAAACAAATTAAAATGCTGCTCAATTTAATGGTTGTGGTTCTATCGTCACCGTCTGCAGAGAGTTTGAAATGTGTATATGAATAACACTAAAAAGATAGCAAATATTAAAATATAAAAAATATAAAAGTCATACTTTCTATCTAGCGAGGACAGATTAAAGATTAAAGACGCACAAAAAAATGATAGATCTTAAATTAAACTGTAAATGCAAAAGATTACCGTGTGATATCACATGGTGTGAATGTTTTTCTAGTTTAAATCCCAAATCACAACATGATCCGCCTCTGCTCCAAGCTATTGCTCAAAGCTGATAGTTTCACAATTAATTTTCATATCTTTTTCACTTTATATGAGCTGCATATTGTGAGCATCACATTAAACAAAACACACGGGAAATATAGAATTGTGAAATGTAATTTCGGGTGGGGTGCAGTGGGAATGCAACATGGAATTGCAGATCAGCGTTTCCCACAAGTCACATCAGTGCCATGCCGTTAGTTGAGACTTTTAGTGTTGTTACTGTTAACTAAAAATATTTGTTTTCATAGAGATGAAACATAACAAATTACAATAAATACTGAGTGGCATAGACGTATTTAAAAATACTGAAAGAAATACTGCCTTGGCAGCTAACTGAAATGAAACAAGATTAGGATGAAGAACTAAAACACAATGATGAAGAACTTTGTTCCACACTCCACATATGCATATTTGCTTTCTTTTTTGTATAATAAAATTCTGATATATCTTCCTGATCATCCATATTAAACACATTTAACATCTATTTTTCTCGTGTTGTGTTTGTATTGATGATTTATGTTCTGACTGAAAAAATTAAACTCAAACAATAATTTTGGGGAAAGCAAAATGCCTTGATTTTGACACATGATTGGCTCATTTGATGTCAACTGAACTGAACACCAGAAAATATTCCATCCAGTCAAGCTCTGTTAGGCATTAAAGCCTTATTTCTTTTCATTAACTCTATTTGGAAGCTTTCATTATGAAAAAGTGATCAGGCTGTGCAACCTTTCCCTTTAATTTACAACTTTAATCAAGAGAGACTGTAAACAGTGGGCCATTATCATATTCACACTACATCAGTCCCTTGAATCACAAGTCTCAAAAAGACATTAGTTCTCGTAATGACTGAGTGGAAAGAGCAATATGTCATTATGGTTTTCTTCATTTTTGCTTCTGTACTTGTTCCTGCTAAGAGAGAACAGGATGTATATACTTCTTTCATGAATTACAAAAAAAAAAAAAAAACTTGCAAATGTGTATCTCAGACAGAAATGAGAAGCTTGAAGAATATGTAAATTTACATAAACGTAAAGAAAAACAAAGAAAAATCAAACATGGTAAAGATGCTTTTTCAGTTGTTAAGTTTGTAATCAAATGAAAAAAGTGAGAAACACACTACACACTAAGTAAACACTTAGAAGGTTTTGAGGTCACATTTTAGTTTTAAAGGTTTAATTTTCAATTATTAAGACGTGGGAGTCATAAAAACCCTTCTCCACCTCCAATTACTCTGTTTATGCACTCCATGACTCTTTTCAGATTTGGGTTTGTGTTGCAACAGAGCAGATGTTTCATAAACACAATATGAGATGTTTATGCAGTAAGGAAGACAGTAGGCTACACAGCACTGACAAATGTCGGATTCCTCAGAGCTGAGGTTAATTAAATATGAATGATTTTAATCAACTAAGTCGCACATTCATGTGCGACATTTGTTTTGTTGCTTCAAGGCCCTGGCAATATTTTATATTTTATAGCTAAATCTAACATAATTGATGACACATATGGAAACCAAGGCCCTGGCAACATTTTATAGCTAGAAATCTAACATCATTGATCACACATATACGACACCCCTGAACACCAACATTAAAAGAAAAAAGATCCGTAAAAAAACATTCTAGCATTTTGAGATTAAAGTCGAAATATTTCAAGAAAAAAATAATATTTTGAGAATAAAGTCAAAATTACGAGAATTGCCTACTGTCTTTCGTAGAACTTTTTTGTAAAGAAATGCGCCCGTGAATTTGAACTGGCTCTGACATGGATCTAAATATAATAGCAGCTTTTTACTTTTATCTGGACGTTCAACAAAACAAAATTCTACAGGTGCTAATCTAACAACAGCATTACCATTTATTTTAGGATGGCAACAGACAAACACAAAGACTTCGCCGGAGTAGGTACCACAATCCTGGCCAAAACTTTATGCGACTTGTTGACTACGTGTCTTCATGCTCATCTATAGGCAACGCCACATGGGTCGAGAACACTTGACAGTAACCGCGTCTCCCTCTTCACCGTAAATACTTTCTGGATACATTGTAAATGTAACATTCTTTATCCAATCATTTGACCAGTTCCTGCAATTTCCTATATAAAGCCTGAAAAATCCATCCAGCCTGAAAAGGAGTCCTAACGAACGTAGTTCATGTTACATACTCCGATACAGTAGGTGGCGGTATGCACCTTCAAAAGCCATGGTTGCAATCTGCCACACACACTTCTACGGAAGACCTCGTAATTTTGACTTTAATCTCAAAATATTTAGACTTTAATCTCGAAATGCTAGAAATGTTTTTTTTTTTTTTTTTTACGTTGCGGTTCAGGGCCTCTGTTCACATACAAGGTCACTGCAAAGGGAAAATTTAAATTTTCTCTGTTTTCAACTTGTAAAATATTTCCCAAAGGAGACTGGGTAATGTGCCTTGATGTAAATACAAATTAGGTTGTTTAATTCTAATAATCATTTCCTTTCTCCCCAATAAATCTGGGACAAAAAAGTTCCACCAGATGACTGATATGTTACATAAAAAGGCAATATTTCTCAAAGTGACTCAATGACTCTACAGGATTACAAAATGAGTTTTCGCATGGTAATATTTCATCCTCTGCCGCCCCATCATGACCAATAATACAAACAGAAATATCTCTGATTTCATAGCATTCCCCCAACCTAAAATCCTACTCAGCGTCTAATTCATGTCAGCAAGCTTGGTATTCCATTTAATCCAATAATAACGACAACCTGGCTTTTCCGCACCTCCGTTAGATGTGGAATTTCATGCAACATATTTCACAATCCATCCCCAGAGACATTTTAACCACTGCGGGGTGTAATTCAGACCCTGCATTTACATAATGAAGTCCTCTGTTTATTATAAACTTGTGCATTCGGTTCACGGAAGACCATTAAACAAGCACAAAATAGGAAAGAACAGGAAAGTCGCCATGCCAGAGAGCGTATTAAAATGCAAATGTGACTTAATCTTGATCCGTGGCTCTCCATGGGCCAGCGTAACATGAGCCAAACAGGTAATGCATCCTCCTGATTTGGCCTGCTTCCACAGTGCTGCACAGTACAATGTAGAGATTGGGTGAGAGATGGAGATGATATCTCTTTTACTGTGCTGTTGTCTGGGGCTTTTGTGTGGTCTGGGGGGGTGTTACGGGAATTGCGAATGGTAGAAAGGGGCAAAGGAAGAGAGTAAACAGCACCGAAATTACATGTTGTTAGCCATTTTGGCACTTGTTAGAGGATAAAAGCTAATCATAAACAGACTAAATGAGCCTTGTTTGGTAAGGGAATTAATTTGACATTGCGTTCCCTGCTTTTTGCTTTTGTAAAAGGCTTCAGAATTACTTTACTTACCTCTTTGAGAAAATTGGTAGTGAAGACCATAATTAAGTCTTGTATTCAAACTTCCAACTAACAACTTCACATAAAATTTAAGCAGTGTTGCCAGATTGGGTTGAAGATTTTGCTCAAGCTGCCCAAATCATTCACTGCCAAAAGTTTTGCCAAAAAGGAATTGTCATGACCACCACAATGTATAAGTACCATTTCCCTCTTTAAAACTAAATAATGATTTCAAAATACAATGATTACAATTAATCAATTCTCCTGCCAGGAGGAAAACAAAATACTATTTTGCTTTTGTTCTGCTACGATAATAGAAACACCCTTGCATTGCGTGTTCATGCATTTTGGGGGCGGAGCAATGGTTAATTTCAAATATAAACAGTGTTCAACAACGATTTAAAAAAAATTGCATGCTACAACTTTAAAAGGCAAAAAGTAGTGTTCAGACAATAATAATAATGTTCACACTAAAATTTCATTTTTTATCCAATTTTGTTCGGTTAGCTCTGCTGGTTGATGTCGACAGAAAGAATGTTGTGACAATTGGTCAGTGTGGTTTAGCCCCGCCCCTCCTCCGCTGTGATTGGACAGCTGGGTAAAAGTGACAGTGATGAGTGCTGTGTTTTATCCAAAGTTGAACATTTTTCAACTCTGGGCGACCAAAAAACGCTGGGCGCTCGCCGCGTCAGCGTGGAAAAAACGGTCAGTGCCTCATCATGCTCATGGTGTTTAAAAAACGCAGCGCTCTCATTGAAAACAAACGCCAGGCACATAGAAAGAACACTTTGGGGACACGCGCCTTAGAGTTAGTTATATTTTTAAAGAGCCTTCGTCTCCCAACGATTTGAGAGTTTGATCAATCTCCCACTCTTAACTGTAGATACAACTTAGTGAATATTTATGCCACTTTGGCATAGCAATCAATTATGCAACTACGTGATCTGATTAATTGCCTATATCTGAATAACTGATTGCCTAAAAGTGCGTGCTTGTCGGCAACATCAACACCAACGCTGGCCAGCCATCTCTGCGGTGGGCAAGGTTTAGTTTATTAACCAGTTGCCTACTAAATTTAGATATTTGAAAACCGCCAAACTGACCCCAAACCAGCCACCAGCCCACACAATCAAATTCTAAACCTTCCAATTTTGCAACACTGTTTTTAAGAACACCCATTACAGAAAACTCATTATAGGAAAGAAAATGCTTCATAATAGGACTGCTTTTCTCAAGTGTTCCCTTTCAACAGTTTATTCTTAAGTGTCCTGACTTAAGTAAGCACAATTAGTCTGAAGAGTTCCATTTCCTAACCCCCTTCAACCTTGGTTCCAACACGAAAACAAAAGGGCCGAGATGAATGTGGAATTAACGCTGACAGCTGCTGACTCAGGTGGTTATAAACGGATGCGAAAGTAAACTTTGAAATGGCAATTACATTACAGCCCTCAGGAGAACGCTCTCTATTCTCCTGGATGTGTTGCTCGCCGGGCAAGCAGCCATATCTGTTGTGTGGCTGTGGAGAAGGAGATACGTGTAAACATGGTAACAAAACACTTTTGTCTTCCATATGCAGAGAAAACAGAAAACACGAACAAAAGCTAACCTGAAACAATTGTTATGTGGTTGTTGTGATGACAGCCTGTTAATATTAACAGCACATTCTATTCATTTACCGTGGCTCATAGCCTACAAGTGAAATCACAATGCTAGCAAATGTTATTTACATCCACTAATTTGTAGGTTTGGTGCATAAAAAAATATAATTATAAAGTATATAATTACATATGTATAGTAGTGGATTACAATCAAAGTGAAAACATAACCCCGACCTATATCAACATTTATCCACTGAACAATGAAATTCCAGCCCAACAGCAGATGTAGGAAGATGATGAATCAAATGAGTTCATTTTATTTCTCGAGTTAGTCAGTATCATTGCTCCCATCAAACTGAATCATTGTGTAAGGAGATATTAATACAATATCAATTACTATCTCAAAACTTGTAACTTCAGTTTTGACTTGGAAATGAGCAAATGCTTCAGACATGATGTCCAGATAATACATCACAATCATGTACAATTTTGGATGCAAAGCCTAATTAATATTCAACGCCAACAACCAACACATCCATCCATACTATCTCCACTAAAATGCCCATTTGAATAATTAAGTACCGATATTCCCACAGGATATGCAGATGATCTAGAGTAGAAACGGGTTCTAATTCTCATATAGTACCTGAGATCATGCCAGTGGGTGTTCACTGAGAGAGTGAGTTTGCTGTTTACCTGAGGGTAGAACTGACTCAAGATGATGAGCTGTTGTTCTTATCTCCCTGAAAGAGCCATACCTCAGGAAACCCTTTATCCCTGTCCTCTATATTTTATGAGCCGACATCAACACATACAATGAGAGTTTCTCATTTCCTAGGAGGGCAGGTTAAAACTAAACTTGTAGTAATGAAAGCCAAATTGTGCTGACCAACCCTAACTGCAGTTCTGGTTATTATATATAGAGCCAAGACTGAGATAAGCCTTTGGAAAATTACCGTTATAACATGGTCAAAAAAATCAATCAAAAAAACAAAAAGTCTCGGGACAATATAGATATTAATAATCAAATCACTCCATTTAGCAATAAAGAGATCCTTTTTGGTAACGCCGTAATATACATGCAATGTTATGCCAGATATTACACTAAACACAAAAATCTCCCAATGGACCACTTTGCTCAGTCTCTATCTGGAATTAATCAAAACAGCACATTAAAATATGCTATCAAACAAAAGTCTTGGAGGAAGCTTAGACAGAGAGATAATATCACTGGTTTAATGGGGAAAATTATTGCTGCTCTCAAGCACTGATTTATTTTTTCATTGCAAAAAATTATTTTCATAATCAGTATTTTTGTCTTTTTATTCAGTATAGGTTTAAACAAGAACTATTTACTCAAGAAGGAACGTTGCAGGAGATATTCTTAAATTCTATCTGTATCTCTATTGTCGTGTATATAATTATTCTGCAATCTGATGATTTAAAAACTAATTTGTTCATTAATTTGATGCATTTATCCAAAGCAACTGAACACTTATACATTGAGCACCTTGCTCAATGTGATGCTCATGAATCAGAGGGTTTGAACCCAAAAACCTTAGATCAGCAGTCCAGATCTTTACCTTCGAGAATCTAGGGTGTTACCTGTTATGAGAAAATACAACAATATACAAAATGTACAATCTTTGAGAAGTGTCCTATCGACTGCCATGCATATGCATGCAAGCTAAAGGTGTGTTCAAGCCATGTCATAATTACCGTAATTACCTTAATGACCTGTAAAGGGCATTCACATCCTTGTAGAACAGCTCCGAGTAGGACGTCACACAACATGATGAAAATGCAATAAAACGTTTGCATTGTATTAAATGTTTGCATCTTTATTTCTTTTCCTGGGAATCGAACCCATGACCTTGGTGTTGCTAGAACCATTCTCTACTGGTTGTCAGTTCTCAGTTTCTCAACATAGTTTAGGTTACACTAAAATTAAGCCTGCTGGGCACAAACCACAACACTTGCATTTATACAAAATGAAGTACTGATATTTTTGTGTACTTGTCTTCTTACTATAGCATCAGAGCAATGTTCCCTGACCTTGAATTGAGCCCCTCACAAGCTTGTTTGCAGCAGTGACCGTTTCCTTTAAGTCCCTCTCTTTCTTCTACAGTCATTTTATCTCTCTGTCTCATTCCATCTTTTACTTCTCTTCTTATGCTATCACTTTCTGAGCAGAGCAGCTCAGCATGGGCATAAGCTCATTGAAGCGAAAGTCACGGCGCACCAAACAAAGAGACGAAGTAGTCAGCGCTGCCAAGCCATGCACCCACACACTGAACAATGGCCTCAATGCTCACTTCCCCCAGCATGAGCCCTGTAATGTTAAGAATTTCACGAACATCGATTGTGTAGTGGGCAGACACAAAGCGGTGCCATCGGTAAGTAGGTGGTACTTATGCAGATCATATTGTTTCATCTCCGTAGGCTGAGAAAATAGGCAACGGACTTTTATTGAGAAGGAGACAACAAAGCATTACAACAGGTGGAGGAACAGGTCTTTGGTCACTGATGATGCCATATGCAATAAAATACTTGCAAAGCTTGTTTTGTAAATGCTGTTTCGTTTTATAGTTATAAGACCCAAGCCAAGCCACAGCAGAGCTGGAGCGAGGACAGTAGGTCGTAACATGGATCATTTGACAGGAAAATGGGAAATGACCATGTCTTACGATCAGACAGAGGCTTGATCCTCTTGCTCTCTTTCTTTCTCATGCATGCTGCCTCTCTGTTTCTGTTGTATCTTCCTTTTTGCGAGGTTTGCAGAACAATGTTTCCAGACATTAACAATCTTCCATTGATAAATAATCAGACCGAATTTTAGAAAAGAGGTCATGAATTTAAAATGTATTTATAAAAACAATTTTACAATCTTTACAAAATAACATAAATTTGCAATAAAAAATAACAACTCAAAATACTAGAGTTAGAGGCATCATTCGAAACTGTCGACGTATTTACTTGTGTACACTTACAATTTTGTAAAACAAAGAAAACAAACAGGATGCCACTTCCTGCCTTCTCGGTTTCCTTTCTGTGAAGTTTGTGGAGCGCGTCACAAACATGAATCAAAACTCAGCATATACCGTACAACGCATTCTCATCCAGCGCAGTCTCATCCCAAGACGTCATATAACTGACGTTTTGGGACGTCTTTTGACCATACATCAATATTTGCCTTTTTAGGGCCCCCTTAAATGTCGGTAGATGAGGTTATGGGATCCTAACTCTACCCCAGACCTAATTCTACCCCTAAACCTAACCCGTCACTTAACTGACATTAAAGGTAAAGCGTCAGTTGTATGACGGCCCGGGATTGCCATCTACCGACGTTTAAGGGGGCCCTAAAAAGGCAGATATTGACGTATGGTCAAAAGACGTCCCAAGTCGTCAGTTATATGACTTTTTGGGATGAGAGTGTGTTATCTCATCCCGAGGCGTCACATACGAAAGCCATATTTTTTCGTCATATACGAAAGTCATATTTACCAAAGCGTAGACATCTAACGCACATGGCACCCTTTAGCGCACAGAGTAAGGGAAGGTTTAGATCTGGGGTAGGGTTAGGGTTAGACCACTAGGGGGCGCCTTCTGCCCCATATATATCTGCGTCTCATTTGACGCTAAAGGGTGCCATGTGCGTTGGATGTCTATGCTTTGGCAAAAGTGTCATATACGCCTTGGGATGAGAAACGGGCTGGCATATAAGTTACTAGCAAACTCTTGCGTGGCCTCTGAACTCTTGTTTCAGGTTGGTGTTAGAGGTCTGCAAGGGCTTTAAACTGAAGCACACGGCACGCAAAGCATACGTATAGCCTAAGTATGTAATTTTAGCTACAAAAACCAAACCCAAACCCGAAGCCGTCACGAAACCTGTGAGTTTTTTGGGACCCGTCGGGCTCGGGTCGAGTATGTAGCAGACCTCTAGTTGGTGTATAGATCGTCTCTTCTTCTGATCTTTTTCCTGTCGTGGCGGAAAGCAAACAGCATTGCATTAATTCTCATGCCCCCTTCTGGACTGGAGTGTAGATCTCCAGAGACTGACTTTATTCGTAGTTTGACTGCATGCACCGAACATGCATACTGTGTATATATATCGTACCAAACGTACATACTGTGTCTAGTATATCTTTGATGAAAAAAGCAAGAAGACAAGAAGAATTTGATTCCAACTGCCATTTTTTTTTTTTTTTTTACAAATGTTGTTGTTTTGTTTTGTTTTTTGATGGACAATTGGTGGGGATTCACCGAATTTGAATAATCTGAATTTGCTTCAGAAAATTATTATTATTTTTTACATTGTTCTAACCTCTGGCAACACTTTTCTGCACACTTGCAACAGAGCTTCATGCAATGGGCCACTTTGTCCTGGTGTAATGATAATAGCTTATTTTACGACCACTATCAATTTCCCTCATGAATTCAAAAGGTTTCTCTGCCTTATCTGAAAATCTGCTGTTTTCACCCAGCAGCAGTTAATGTGACTTCCAGCAGGAGGAGCAAGAGAGTCACAAATCAAGTATAAGTAGTCTTGCTTTTTTGTCTGACCACCACAGCGAATGCAGAGATTTTAGCCCAGCTGTTCCCTGGGGCTTTACTGAAAGACCTATCCACTCCGCCGGAGCATTTTGGTGCTGTTTTGCAGCTAATGCCCTTTTAAAGGCCACAGCCAACTGACACAGATGAATCTTATCGCGTGTTAAAACAATGAAGCAGGGGTGAGGTCTATTTCAGCCATGCACTCTGTAAGTAAAATATGCTTCCAGAATCGGCTCACTGTTTTTCTTGATAACTGCACAGGTGGAGCACAGCATAAAATACCACTTGAACAACACTTGCCAAGCACAGCGCATTCATGCACAGTGGTAGCCTACTACACAGACTGCTGTGCTATAGAATATATATTCTCAAAAATAAGGGTTTCTAGAGAGGGTTTTCACATTGTAGAATTCACCAAAAACTTTACAGTTATCAAAAGACCAATTTTTCCTATTGTAAAAAACACATTATTAATCCAAAGAGCCCTTTCCCACTATAACTGTTTGTGCAATAGAAAAGGTTCCATGGGTGTTAAAGGTTCTTCATTGAACTCGATGCCAATAAAAAAAAAAAAACTTTATTTTTAAGAGTGTAAACCAGATTCTTTGTCAGCATAACATTTCTTGCAGCATGAGGGTTTGTTTTGTGAATCGGTACCAAGATATTCAGGGAATGATTGTTGGACAATAATACATTTTAAATATAGATAATGTTGAAAAATCAATACTACTCTTCATATAAACATATACAGTCTAAAAATACACCCTCAAACAAATCAGGTAATAGCTCAAGTACCCTCACTGACTAAGCACAATGAGCAATATTGATGAAAAGTCATAAAAGATTGTCTATAATACATGATTAAAACCACCTGTTAACATCTCAATGGTAGTTTCTCACCTGGCGCAGGATTCCCTAAAAACAAAACCAATATATTCTCATAATATTCTAAAAAATGACATGTAACTAATGGTTCTTGAGTCACAAAACATAATTTCATAATGACAAATGGGCAATGAGATCACATGAACACACATTCTTAGGAACCATTCACACAGAATGTGTTGTTGTGGATAAAAAAAGAAAAGAAAAAAAAAAAGAACAGGTCAGTGGAATGAAAGGTCTAAAGTGGCGTTTTTTTTAAAGTTGAACCTATTTTAGATCTACAAACGCAAGCATGAACAGCAAGAGCTCAAGCATACAGTTCACAGTATGTGTTGCTATAGGATCTGACTTTAGAAATAGAAGTGGCGTCATGCTAGTTTTCGGTTTAGTTGTTTATTTTCAGTGAAAGAGAAAGTTTATTTTACTTTACACCATAGTTACTTAGAATATGTCCGTGCACTGTCATTAAAAGTCAACATCCACCTTCAAATCTATGTATGCCTTGAGCGATACTCAGAAAAATACAGCATCTCTTACTCAGAAAGAATCTTAGAGAAAGAAAGCCTATGAGATTCAACGGATTAAGAACCTTACCTGCCTTGACAGCCAGGAAGAAATACACATTTCACACTTAGGCTGGTGTCTGATTTCTCTTTACCTCACCATAAATGTCAAAAGTAGTCTCTCATGTTGCATTGAGATTACTTACTGCTCCACTATTATAAATGCAGGGATGTATACTCATCTCAATAAATCAGATCTTGGGGTCTGTTAGCAGATAGAGATATGGTAAATATATAAATATATTACAGTTTACAAAGCTTTAAATGATGTTGTTGAAATTTGTTTGTAAAAATTGGCTTGATCTTGTCTTGTTCTGGTAAATTGGTCCCTGAGCCGGTTGATGTAATGTTGCCGTATGAGGTGCAGTTGAGTAAATTAAAAGTTGTTTTGACCACAAGACACTTAGCCTAATATTCTCACTGATATGTAATAAGGGTTCAATTGATTACAATATGCTCCATTACTCTGATGTGAGCTGTCATATCATTTTTAGTCGAGGTTATACAGTAGTAAGCTGACCATGATCGAGTCATTTATTGTGCTTGCCCCTATGAAATATAATTCAGTAATAAAGAGCCTCTCAATTGGGTGTTCTATACTACCATTAAAAATGAATGGTCTGTATGATTCTTTCATGTTTTTGAAATAATTATCTTACGCTTACAAAGGCTGCATTTATTTGATAAAAATATCGTAAACGCTATAATTGTCTCGGTCACCCTCAGCACTACGTTTCCCACCATCCTCTCTGACTCACACCTGATGACACTCCCCTATGACCTGCACCTGCAAGCCATCACCCTCGTCATCACACCTACAGTAATATCTTCAGTCACTTTCATCCCCATTGTTATCTGGTCTTGTTGTTATCCAACCCCTGACTACTTGACTACTTGACTACAGACTACTTGATTACTGTCTACTTGACTACTGTCTACTTGAACCGACTACTGACTACTTGACTACTGTACTGACTACGGACTACTTGACTACTGACTATTTGAACTGACTACTGACTACTTGAACTGACTACTTGAAAACTGACTACTTGATTACTGACTACTTGAACTGACTACTTGACTACTGACTACTTGAACTGAATACTTGACTACTGACTACTTGAACTGACTACTGACTACTTGAACTGAATACTTGACTACTGACTACTTGAACTGACTACTGACTACTTGAACTGAATACTTGACTACTGACTACTTGAACTGACTACTTGACTACTGACTACTTGAACTGACTACTGACTAGTTCAGCTATCATGCTCTATTTACCTGAGATTGCAAAAATTACTTTATGTGGAAACTGATTTTTTATTTTTTTATTTCAGGATTCTTTGATAATTAGAAAGTTCATAAGAACAGCATTTATTTTAATTTTTTTTTTTTTTGTAACCATGTAAAAGTATTAACACTTTTGATTAATGCATTCTTGCTGAACGAAAGTATTAATTTCTTTCAAAGAAAAAAAAAAATCTTACTGAACCCTAGCGGGCCTCCATATGCCACAAGTACCTCCCCGGAATTGCTATAAGCATGGTGTTACATGACTCTGGTCATCCATCTAACATGCATCATCCTGGCCTTTACACACTACTCGGTGTAATGTGTAGGTGATTTGATGATAAAACAATAAAGGCTTCGATTCAAGCAAAATTGATGGGTGAACTGGTATGATGTGATTTTTAACAAATTCAGGCCAAACCGATGTTCGTCTCAGGAGTTCAAAACAGCTTGCCATATTCATCTGAACGCTGCTCTCAGTATGTTCTCTAATGGATACCGCTGGTCACTAAATCGGGGCCTTAAGAGCATTACCCCATGACACTGCCCTAGACCCTAAAACGACAATCATTACAACCTGCTCGATGAATATAAGCCTGACGCAGACACTTGCCAGCAGGTGGGATACTGGAGGCTTTTGAAAGTCCCTTCCTGCGCCCTGCCATGTCTGTTAAATATTTTTGTAAGTCCCAAACTCTCACCCGCATTTTCTCTGAGGAGCAGAGAAGGAGAAAGATAGCTATCATTAACAAGCATGTTTCATTAAAGTGAGGCTAATGGGTACTCTTTGAAGCTTCGCCAATGGCTCTCTCGTCAGAGATCACTGCACTACACTGATTGCTACAGCCGCTTCGGCATCACTTACCGTCACATTAACACACCAGCATGTGCTGCCTCCTCTGAACAGGGCCTGATAGGGGTGCGTCAAATTAATGAAGTAGAGAAGATCTGCTCTCTTTTCTGAAGACTTGAAAAGCTCATTTAGTCCTTTATGACTTGGATGTCTTCCTCTGTATCTTTGGCTCGCGTTCAAGGGGAGGGGGTTAATTTTTGCTTTACAGGACCGCCGCTGATAGCTAAAAGCCAGCTGCTACCTGTTTGTTAATCTTTTACACTGCTGTCAAATTACTTAACATAAGTTATCTCAAAGCTTGCAAAACCAAATTGCAAATCACACCGATTCAGTGGAGCATCTGACACATGGAGTCATTTCGAGCTCTTTTCACACAGTCTTTTTGTTCTATCTTTAGCTTTCTAACAGGTAACAATGGTATTCAGATGGTGTCAAAGCAAGCAGTGCTATAGTGTAAACAATTTCCTCTCAATAAACACCCACCAAGAGATAAATTAGTTACTAGGGAGGCAGTCTCAGATGGTTTACTCGTGCAGAAAACCGACTGTTCCTTTGTTCAAAGAAGCCTATTTGACTAGGGGTGATGTCTCTTGCGTACCCTTCTTACAGGTTTATATCCCTGTAAATAATCTTGTCATGCTAACTAGCATAAACTTCTTTAAATGACTTCACACCCTCATACAACACTAAAGATGTGACAGTACTGGTAAAGATAGCTCCGTAAAGGTATTCTTTTCCTGTAAAGATTCTCAGCAAGAGTATACTATTCCAGTCTTTCTTTTAAAATGTCATGTTTAATTCACTGTTTCTTTGTATTTTTTTTATGTGTGAAATTTACTAGCAATTTCTGAGTAAAAATCCTGCTGTTCACTAGCAAGACTTGTCAACTAGTAAGGTGGTGCTAACCAATTAAGTATTGAGTCAACCAATGGTACACCAACATCTAAAACACAACATACACTGGTGATGAACATGTATGGTGATCTTTTCAGCATGCTAAAACCACATCACACAGTTCATCATAGTTCTCACGACACCACCATTCAAAGTAAAATAGCTCTAAAGTATACTTCACTCCATGAATCACTGTACTTATGGTGCGTTCTATTATACCCAACGAACCGTCTCGGACCTCGGATTTGACGTCACGTCCACACTTCAAGCGTTCTATTATGTTTTGCGTGTCCGAGTCGGAGAGAGTTGTTGTCATGGTAGCACTGGCCGAGTAGGCACTTACATTTAAAAAAAAAAAAAATATTATGACTACACCTTATCAAAACGCAGCCATTTGAACTTGAAAATATTCACTTTATTTAATGTTTTTCATGTTAATCTTCTGTTAACAACGCTAGCAACGTTAGTAATTGCACTCACAACAACCGATTCCCATACCCACAGGGGACGCAGTAACACGAGTGATTATAACCGTCATTTCAAATACCAAAGCGGTTCAAAAACAATGAAAACAATTCATTCGTACAAGTCACAGGGCGCAGCCATCTTGAATTCCGAAACGGAATTCTTGCTCGGTGTCCTCACGGTGGTCCGACGTCCGAGAGGAGAAATCCGAGGAAAGGGGGCGTGTTGCTAGGCAACGTCTGTCGTCCGATTCGGATCTCCGAGACGGATGAATATAGAACGCACCATAATCACACAGCTCCAGAGCCGAAGAATAATGTCCATTATGAATTGATTTTTCTTAATGACGAGTCAATAGTCCAACTGAATGTATAGGTTTAGAGAGCTCAGCGAAGTCGCAAAGAATCAAGCCATCAAATCTGATGAACACTCAAAAAGCACTCACTTAAATGATCCAAACACATCAGTCATCAACGGGAATCGTGCACCCATTGAATCTAAGTGCTGCTGCTAGTGGTTATTCATATGGGGATTGAGAGAGTGACTCAGTAGTATCCATCATTATCTTTTCAAAAAAGAAAAATACATTCGGCAGGGAGGGTAGTAGAACAGACAAGATGACTGCACTCAAAAATCGAGTATGCCGAAGCTGTAAAATCTCCATTACGGTCAATTTTGTGATATACTTTATATCAAAGTTCGGATCAAAGGTGGAAGGGTTATTTTTAACCTGTCATTTCCACATGAATAAATACAATTATCCGACAAATAATTGTATGTTAATGTCCTTTCTTTGCGCTGCAAGGTTGAAATGTTCTGCAAATTGAGAGGAAAACTTCTCCGAGAAACTTCAATGGATTGCTAGGTAGAATAATAACAACTCGTAAAATGTAAAACAGTAGCCACTCAACCACAGTCTCGTTTCAAGGTGAATATTAGTTCCACCAAAAAAGTAATTATATGCTAACTTAATATCTATTTATGCCCGACACAAAAGTCAAGCAAAACTCAGAGTAAAGGTTCGTGCACAAACACAATGCATTTGCATGGTCTGATCAGCCAGGTCTCTTGGATATTTAGATTCATAGCTATGCAAATGCAAGTTAATGCAGGATCTAAAACCTGAAGTGGGGACCTGATAAATTACACCAATAAGGCCCATGTTAAGACCCCTGCCCTTAATACTAATGTTTAAGCCGTGCTAAAATGAGACCAAGTGAGGGATTAATAACTACATCCACATAAAAAGACTTCAGGCGCATTCGTCTACTTCGGAAATCCGAGCGTCATGCTGACGGTGACAAATGTCTGTTCTCGTGCGCGGGTAGTGTAAGTAATTATATACAAATGAACTTGTCAGAGACTGCAGGGGGAGACGATCGCCAGCGCTTGTTCCCTCCCCACTTGGCTTCTCTCCTGTGAAATTCCCACACCGCCTCTTCTGGAGACAAACGAGCTTGCGTATGCTAATACAAAGATGCATATATTCATGTATTTCCATTCTGAATCAGCCCGTCTCCCGCACGTGTGCCTTATCACACACGCGGGCGAGAGAGCAACGCACGCTTACTGTAAATACAAACAGGAGTGCAGATGAGAAAGTACCAGAGTGTGTGGAACATTTTTCACTCTTACAAATAAGCTGCAGTCTGCAAAGGGGTGGGAAGGGATTGCTAAAATAGAAAATACATGCGAGCCAGCACTGAAGACAAATGTTTCGTTTTATTAGCTGACTTCATCTATATTGAGTTGTTGTCATTGTGTTGCCTAGAAAGTTCATATGAATAGAAACCAAATGGCGAAAAAAAAGTATAGGCAGGGGTGCGGGATTTTGGGCCCCATGAAAAATTATGAGGTAAGACCCGACTGTGGGCCTTATATATATATCTCAAGGCATTCTCATCCTTTACGCCGCCTTCACACTGGCAGTTGAAATCAGCTCCGTAATACGTAATACATTCCCAACGGACGTCGTACTACACAGTGAAAAGCGTTGGACGCGGGTAGAACAAAAATGGCGGAGAGATTAAAGTTTGATTCTGTCAGTTCTGTATGATCTCTCTGATGAGGGTTATGTTGCGTGAGGAAAGTTGCTGAGGTCGTTGACATGTCAGGACGGCTAAAAAATGTGATATAGTTCAATGTCTACTTTCAATTTAATTGTATTAACTGCCCTTATAAACGTTAGAAAGTCATGAAAATAAAAAAATGACATGACAACTTATCGTTATAAAATCATTATTTATTTTAATAGACGTTAAGAATTCAGGTTTGTTTATCAGTACCATAGCAACGCTCAACTTCCGCTGGAATTGTCGGATAGGAACCGTGCGTAGCTTTTCGCAAGAGTTCAATTTTTTGAACGCATCCGGATGACCAACGGACACGATTTTCTTCGCACCGCACTCGGTCGGACCCGTTTCGGACCCATTCGCATGCGGTCTCCGAATCTCCACAGGAAATGAATGACTTCCGGTCGTTTCGCAGCCGCATCAGAGCTGATTTCAACTGCCAGTGTGAAGGCGGCGTTAGCGTCATATGAGACGCTATATGACAAAACGGCAAAATACTACGCACATGGCACCCATTATCGTTAATATAACGCGCTGTGATGGTAGGTTTAGGTGTGGGGTAGGGTAGTCTCATATTAACGCTCTAACGTTTTATTAAAGATAAAGGGTGCCATGTGCGTAGTATTTCGCCGTTTTGCCATATAGCGTCACCTATATGACGCTAAAGGATGAGAACGGGCTGTATACACACACACACACACATATATATATATATATATATATATATATATATATAAATGGTATCATGGATTCTAGCAAATACCAACAGATAAAAATTCAAAACCTGACTAGTTTCTGCTAGAAATCTTATACTGGGGCGTGGTTGGATCTTCCAGCCAGAAAATGATGAAAACCAACACAAAAATGTGTCACTGAGCACAAAACGAAGCTTCTGCCATGTCCGTTACCGTTCCCTGACCTGAATCCTATAGAAAATAAGTGGGGTGAATTAGAGAGAAGAAGCACCAACATGGATCTGGTATTCAGAAAGATGCGGAGAGATTCTGTATGAAGGAATGGTCTCTGATCACTTGTCAAGGTGTTATCCAAACTCATTAAAAGGACATTGCAATAATTGGGTGCCAATAATTGTGGCCAACATGAACTAGAGAAAAATATGTATTTCATAATGAGATTTAACCCACACTTTCCTTTGTTTTACTTCAATGACAGGTTCGAATTTTGTGAATTTATTTAATGAAAGATCAAAAGGATACGAAATGTAGATTTATTTTCAAAGCCCCCTTTGATGATATTTACCAAGTGTGCCAATAATTCTGGAGTTGACCGTACATAATCATATTCAGAGCAGTATTCATAAATAGCAAATTTCAATTAGAACCCAGCAGATTTAAGCAGAGGAACGCCATCATTATGGTAAGTTTTACACATCCTCTGCCTTATGCATGTGAATTATTAAATACTTTGTCTAAAATACTTTCAGATGTCCATCTGGTAAGGACACAGTTTTGTGACTTCAGTAACCAACAAGAGTGTTGTCCGTTCAGCTCCATTTAGCACATTTTACTACCCTACAACCCGTTCCAAAGAATCCTATATTTCCCCCCAAAGTCAGAGCATAAAATGTGAAACGTCTGTAAAAATCTGCGCGTCTAGAAGCTTGTTTTCCATTTACGTATGAAACAAAGACAGATTAATAAAGATTTCAGAGCACCCTTTACTTTCAGCAACATATTGTCTATACCTGCTTTGTCAGTCATGTATATAAAAAAGAGAGATTTAGAAAAATTGTGGCACACACAGCAAATCACAAATTGAAATATGTGCTATCCATCATATTTTTGGCCAGTGACTGGAGGCCTTTCAAATGAAGTAGCACTAAAATTGCTTGCTATTTGTTCCCTTTTAGACAGCTGGGTTTTTGATGGGTCTGGCCACAGCAAGACCACTAATGATGTGTTAACTGTCAACACGTCGACATCGGATTGTCACCACCAAAATACACAGATAAACATCCTTAAATGTGCACATCTCAGAGATGTAGACGCAAACAATGTGTTATATTAGAGATAGAGAGAGAAATGAAGCAGGTTTATAAAGTCATATCTATTATTTGTACGGGTCTAAACCTGGCCCGGGGGTTTAGACCTGTACAAATAATAGATATGACTTTATAAGTCCAAATCACTTCGCTGTTCACACAAGTTACAGGTTTTGTTTAAAGAAAAGAGACATTGATTACATCAGTTATTTTCTTCATTTCACATCATAGTGACTACAGTAAACATTGCACTTTGAGTGTTGCTTTGGGAAAAGCTAAAATATCACTGCACCTGGCACCGATGTCAGAGTCCCATCACCCACAGGGGCTACAACGCTGCTTAACTTTGATCTTGTCAATTTTAGCTGGGATACTACATTCGACCATCGCTCGGTCAACAAACATCTGTTAAAAGCAAGCGGCCAGCATTTCTTAACAATAACAGATTTTGTGCCCTAGTCCCCTCATGTGCTCCTGGATCAACGCCCGTGCCCTGCGGTTCCACGTCAGTCACTGCCTCCATGCGTTTCTGTCTTTACTTCTCATCCTAAACATGCCATTAATATCACTTTGTGTCACTTCATTAAAACATCCCATTACTTTCCATCATGGCTGACGTCCACTAATGCGTCTCAGGCTCTCAGGGTGAGATTAAAGCCTTAATGTTCATTCCCTACTCTCATTAGGACACAGGCTTAGATAGCCTCCTCATTGCTACCTGTCACGCTCAGAGACTCTTCTGATGCACAGATGAAGATGGAGGACTGCTTTGGGGAGTTTTGTTGTTGTGCTTTCTAAAATGGCTGCTACCTCAAACTGAATTCCCAGTCTCCATTCTGAGCAAGATCTAATATCACTTCATTAGCCATTTCATTTGGCGGCGGTTTTTTGCATTGCTATTTTGTTGTTGGACCCTTTGATAGTTCTCATGGGGTATATCAAGTCTCATTAAGACAACTGCCTCTGTGCTTTTAATGACATGCCAGGTCTTAAAACAGAATTTTTACTTGTTGAGACTCGAGTGGGATATAACTGATTGACAAAGTGACGTCTCCAGTAAACTTCTTTTTTTTTAAGAGCTTTTCTTAACTTTGAGTTGTTAGGATGACATAGTTTCA
Source organism: Cyprinella venusta (assembly GCA_038021265.1). Classification (NCBI taxonomy): domain Eukaryota; kingdom Metazoa; phylum Chordata; class Actinopteri; order Cypriniformes; family Leuciscidae; genus Cyprinella; species Cyprinella venusta. The sequence goes on from CM075874.1 coordinate 25,336,597, forward strand.
GAACTTCAAGGCTGTAGGATTGGGATTATTTGCATAATCCATTGAATTTTTGGTCCTATTTCCACAAATGAAACGGAGCTAGAGAACTTCTTAGCATAAAGTAACGAGTGATGCCGTAGCGGAAGTGGTGTCAAAATGTAAATGTATATTTCAATGTAAATAAAAAATGCATTGAAAGGGATGCTCTGAGTTCTAATTAAAGGATAGATCACTCATGTTTTTCGAAACCCATAGGATTTTACCAGGGTACCGTAGTATTTAGCCTATATATAGTGCAAGTAAATCAGATCAGTGTTCAGGATGGTTTACATCAAACATGTGAAGCTTGAATTTTCAAAGCACTTAAACATGAATTATTTAGTAAAACCCTGTTTATATTATGAGGTAATGTTTTGTTCACATTTTCTTGGTGAATTAACTTGTGGGTGGAGCTTCCTCCATGTAAAAAAGTGCTTTATATACATGCCATGTCCTCAAAGATGTTTTTGATGGAGCTCACACTCTTAGAAGAAAAGGTTCTATATAGAACCTTTATAGGTTCTATATATATAAACAGAACCCTTTTGGGTTCAATAATAAGAACCCTTTATGGTTCTTTTTAACCAGGAAAAAGGTTCTATATGGAACCTTTTGGATTCATTCATCATCATTTGTTTTGTCCTTTCCAGATGAAATATTTAGTATTATTGACAAACATCAAGACCCTAAAATGTATTTGTGAATGCATGTAAATGATCACAAAATTCAAGATATGGGGGTTAGAAAATGTATATATTATATAATTTTATGTAGTTAATCAATATCACACAAAGAGTGCCATTTCAGTTTTTCTCCTTAAAATGTGATATTAAATTACTACAACAGTTTAAAAAACAATATTTTAATTACAACTACAAAATGTTGCAGAATAATGTAATATATGAATGAATAATAGCCTATAAAGAACCTTTGTACCAAAAGGGTTCTTCTTGTCATTATAGAACCTTTTTTTAGCATAAAATGTTCTTTGGAATTGAGTAAAGAACCCTACACTCTTAGAAGAAATGGTTCTATTTACAACCAGAAATGGTTCCATCCCCCGCTTCATATATGGAACTTTTTTTGGCAAAAGGCCAAGTATGGAACCCCAGGGTTCTATATAGAACCCAGAAGGACCATTTTTTAAGAGTGTATAGAACCTTTTAGGGGTTCCAAATACGTAGCGCTGATAGAACCTTTTAAGGTTCTATATAGAACATTTCTTCTAAGAGTGTATGCTTCATATATAGAACCCCAATGAACCCTTTTTTTCTAAGAGTGCACCTTGTAGCATAATAAATTCAAGGTGAGCAGATTAAATCTCTTTTTACTAATTCAGCAATTCCAATTAATTATTTGACTAAGGAGGATCATACAGTGGATAAGCGAAAAGAATTGCATTAATTTCAGATCATGTCGAATAAATCGCAGATGCAAAATTTGGCTTATTTAAAGTTACTGTGTTGGGGTCAGTTGGGAAAATGCTATTTTTTCGTGGCTATCCACACTGACAAACTCCCATTTTAACCAGGCCGCATGCACAATAAACAACATGAATCCGATAGAAAATGGTTCTTTTTATTATTTGGCCTTTGCAGTATTTTTATGCATTTTTTTTTCTGTCGGTTGCGGCTATTTGCAAAAATGAACTACATATCTGCCTAATGTAACTGGACATGGATCCCTTTTGGATCCCTGTTTGTGAGATATTTTTATCATTTATATGCAGTAAAATATGTTCAGCAGCATTTTTCATCTCTCTTCATAAGATGAATGAGTTATTGGACTGAACAGCTAAGGGGCGTATAAAAGTAACACTGCCTCAGTGAAAAAACGATGTGCAGAACGATGAGCAGAACTGTTTAATTATGTAAGAGTCATCTAAAAAACTTGCTGTTTGGATTATTGTCTTGAAATATATTGTATATGTGGGAAAATTGATAGAGTTATTGCACAAGATGTTTGATGAGTCTAGAGCAACAGTCTATCTTAAGGGTCGTAACTTAAGGTTAAGGGGCGGGGACTTGCTGCTTGTGACATAAGGCTTACCTCATAAATATAAATTAGACAAATAAATCGATTTCTTACTGTTCGGTGGTGACAAAATCAAACATGTCCCCACCATAAACAATTCCTACATGGTCCAGTGCACAATATGTGTAAAAGACATGACATAAACCCAACAAAAGAACATCAAACTTGCATTGAAATGTTTTGCTTTCTGTCCTCGTTCTAGTCCTGAATGTTTCTTTTATCATTGCCATGGCCTTATTTTATAATGAATGGGGAAACCTGGGGAGGAGTGTCAAACAAGCATTTTTACTCTCTCTCATTACAACGTGGCAAAGCCTTTGTAAATGACTTTGCGGCATGAGTCGGTGTGCCTGTTTAAAAATGCATGGGATTATGGAGCAAGCATATCAGCTGAGCTCAACCGAGTGTGTTAGCGAAGGAGCAAGGACAGGAAAATTGACACTTGATGATTTCTCCTGCTGATGTGAAGGAATGTTCAATCACATTTAAAAGGCTCATTTCCTGTCCCCATATCTGTCACTCTTTGACAAGTTCTACATGGAGATTTTTGGTGCATCTATTTATAGCATGGAAACGCCTCTCAGCTCTATGGCTCGGCTTCAGAAAGATTATGGTTCCCACGTGGACTTTAAAGAACTATAACTCAGAGTTAATGTGGATTTTTGTCTTCTTAAAGTTCACAAACCAGAAACTATACTGATGGCAGTTATGTTCTGCTCTCTGATGGGGTCAGCTTCTGAGATCTTAGCTCACCAGCGCACAGCGACTTGATTTAAAGACCATCACTTTTGACTTTTTTTTACACATTGCATTGAACAAAATAATAACAAGAACTAGAAAAATTTTTATGCATCTCTTTTTAGACAAAATAAAGGCCCTGCCCTAGTGAATAGTTTTTCCTTTTTCAATAGTACAGTGCAAATAAAAAAAAATGGTACTATCTTTAAATATATTAAAGTATATTAGCATCATGCTTTTACCTATTTTCACAATACAACTTTAAACGCACTTTAAAATAACTGTACTTTAGTACATTTTCTAAAAACATATTTTAGGAAAATATACTTATACAAACATATAATACAAATATACTTATACAAAAATATACAAATATACTTATACAAAAAAGTAGATAAGATACTGTACCACAACATGAACATACATAAATAATCCACAAGGATGCTCTGCCTTTGCATGATAAGAAAAGAAACAGTTTTTCTCTTCCTCTTCTGTCTCCATAAAATGATATAATATAAACAATATGAACAGGCATCTCTAATGGGCATTTATCTCATCACAGTTTACTGATGTGCAATTCCGCAGAAAGTTTTCCCTTTTTATTTAGACACAATTTTCTTTGCTTTGGATCAATATCTCATCATTGTCACTAAAGCTTTCATTTAAAATAAATGTAGTCATTTTGAATCCATTTCTAAGCCACAGAGCCCATGAAATCACTTACAGTATAAGGGGAGTTTTCTTTTCTTCTGGTGTATTTTGTATTCAAAAAAAGGAAGATGGGTATAGGACATATTGTTCTAGAGGAAATTTTAATTGACACAAATAGGTATTGTGCCACATATTGTAAATAATCAATATTTTAGGAGTATACTAGCAAATAGATGCCTTCAAACTCACATGGACTAAAAGCCATAAAACTCCATCAAGTGTTTTTAAAGGGGCTAAAATGGTTGGAAGTGGAGGCAAAGTCATAACTTTAAGGTGGGTTTTTGGAAATTTTTTACCCAAAAAATCAGAAGTTTTTAAAAGGAAAGACCACTAATCAAAATTTTATACAGTTCTGAAGCCATGGAGCTATTAAATACTCAGTCAATACCTTTCATTGCTTTGTGTTGTGTGCACCTCAGTCTCTGCTGAAGCAGATGTAGATATTAAAGGCATCTCATGTTTTTTTGTTTTTTTTTTAGTGCAGACTGGAGAAGACAGATGGCACTAAAACCTGTGTAGTTTCAGCGCTGAGGTTTATCTGGAATTCCCTGTTTATTCTAAGCATGTCTTATCTCTAATACCTAAGATTCTTTGGGGGGGGGGGGGGGGGGCTGTTTTCATTTGTAAATTCAAGTTATAACCTGAACAGGAAAAGTTCACAAAATCAGTCATTTCACAGTCTTTCCTCTTTTGATGTAGAAACCATCTTTCTCCAAAGCTGCTGTGAGGAACAGAAATGGAGCTGCTGGTGATGTGTAATGAGAAATACCTGTGGCCAGTTGCGCAAATTGCTTAGACTTTAGTCTTACAAGTTAGACATCTATTTTCTTTCATCAAGATGGCTCCTAATCATTTGAAGTCAGTTACATAAAATGTTATATAGGTCTAATTTGAATAGCCCAATATAATTGCTTGGTCAGACTATTCTTCATAGAGTATTAACTTAGTGGCTGTGTCTATGCAGTTGGGCCCTGATGCATCATTACCAGCAACAGGTTCACAGGTATATCAGCCCGTTCTCATCCCAAAGCGTAATCTAACTGACGCTTTTAACAATGCGTCAACATCCGACATACATGGCACCCTTTAGCGTCAATATTAGACGCAGATATGGGCCAGAAGGCGCCCCTAGTGGTCAAACCCTAACCCTTCCCCACACCTAAACCTACCCATAACGGAAGCATCATCCAACTGACGCTAAAGGGTGCCATGTGCGTCGGATTTAGACGCACTGTCAAAAGCGTAAGTTAGATGATGCCCCGGGATGAAAATGCGTTGGGTATATGGTCATTAATGCTAACAGACAGCTTCCTGTATATATTTTAGATGCCTGGTTGGTATATGCGGATGGCAGAGCCTTTCACTGGCTTAGCGAACAAAGATTTCCATTGTTGAATATGAACATTGACAATTATCACTACGGCTTTCCTAAACTCCTGCCGTGACCTTCTGCATCTGCTGTTTGGCCAGCTTTGAAATGCGAAAAACGCCTTTCATCCATAGCCAGCTGTGTTGATGAGCAGATCTGAGCCCTGGTCTCCTGTTAAGGTTTGTTGGAGAGAGCTATTAAAGAAACCACATCTGCTTCACTGTCCCATCTGGAGGGTGGATATGTTCAGCTGGAGGAATTTCAGAGTGATGCACGATGCAGTCTGAAGCCCGTTTGATAAGCCTGATATACATAAATGGCATGTGTACGATTTCAGATTTTGATTTTTATAGAACATCAACATCTACACTATAGCATCTTAGCTCTGCAAAACATTTTTGTCGAGGCATTCGCTCTCTTAGTTTTCAGTCCTGTTCTCTCAGCTCTTTTAATTCCCTCTCTCCCTGCTGCTTTTGTTCAGCACCTAAACTATAATCATCATTTATGTTGTACTAACAATAATCAAATTATTCACCAATCAAATTAGTGTCATTCAATTTGTCACTGCCAATGATTTGCTCTTGAAACCTGCAGTCATTTAAATGCAATCATACTTAAGGTAATTTATTAGCGTTGTATAAAGTGCATATTATTTGCTAATCATAACATTCAAGAATTGTCTTGAGAATTATTCTCTTCTATCTTGTTTTCTTACTACAGTTCTTTATATTACAAGCAAAGTCATACAACATAATGGATGAGTCAGTACATTATTCTGTTGTTTCATACTGTTGTTATGTTATGTTTCATAAATGAAAAGCCACTTTTATGCTTAAATATGACGTTTCACATTCCCATGACATGAGTTAATCATGTAAATTACCATTTAAGTGTTCATTGGTTCACTCTTTGTTTTCACTTGCATTAGTGCAGGGTGATAGCAGTAGTGGGTTTTTGGAAAAGTGCGACTTCAAGCCGAATCTGCCCGAGCTTGTACGTCTCACCGCACCGGTACTCAGTTTGCGCGTCTAAATTGCAAAGTTCATTGCAAAGTTTTTTTTGTTTTTTTGTTAAGGTTTTGTTTACTGTGTGTGATTTATTTAATGGCAAGCATGTCACTTCTTGTTGTCTTGTTAATTTTAAATAAAAGTATGCAAGTAGTTAATCAGTGTCTGCTCGTTTATTCAAACTAAGTTGTTCTATAACAGACGAACGTCGCTCTGCATACGTCATCTCCATCGCTCTGATTGGTTTTAGGTCTATCCAATTGCGCCCAGAGGAATTTGAGGTACGTCCATTGGTGACGCCCCTTTGGAAATGATTTGTCTATGAAGCTTTGTCAGACCATAACTCAGTTACAACTGAGAATGGTCTGGTTTTACCCAGGCTAGCGATCTTTGGAAGACATGGAGAAGGAAGAGAAATGAAAGGGGTTCTATCAGGAGAGACAATGCTAGCCAGCTTTATTTAGAGAAACTGCTTGTCAATAAACTGACAGCAGCAACAGCGAGCAAAGCATGATTTCAAAAGCAACACATTTTAGCAAAGTTCGCCTTTTATTTAACTCAAACCAACAAAATTAATAATCTGTTATTCAACTAGACTTGTTTAATTTGTTATAAATATATCTGTGATCTTTGTAGAGAGAATGTAATATATATATATATATATATATAAATTCATATTATTTTAATTTATTATTTTATTATTATACTTATTTATTTATTTTTATTTCTATTTAATTTTTTTTAACCTTTTTTTTCTATTGGATTGAGTAGGGGGATCATTGTAAGGGATTAATAATGGACAATATTTTACTGTCTACTGTTCTTGTGTTATTTTGTACTGTCTTTGAAAACCAATAAAAACATTTGGAGTATAAATATATCTGTGTCGCGAAATGTTTTAAAAAGACACCTTTTTTTAATGACGTACGACTCGCATTGACAGGGGAATGTCTGATCTGTCCGCTTAACGTTGCACCACAGGTGCAAATGCACGCATCTGATTCATATCAGATTTATTTCCACATATGAATGAGGCCGAAACATCAAGTATGACTGAACTCTCGCAGTTTAACGTTACAGGTTTGGGGGTTTCTAAGTCTTTGCACACAGATTGTTCATATAAGCTTCTAATGACTTAAAGCTTCTGAACTCTTGCATTGTGTAGGCAGCAACGTTAGGCATTGATACCATAAACAAGGTAATTGACTGTCATTGTATGGGAAAGGTGGTTGTGCTTTGGGTCTTTCGTCCAATCTGTTGCAGGTCATACTGGTCCATGTTGTTGATGTCAAGTAGTTTTCTCTAAATAACGCTGCTTGGTATTATTTAGTCTCTCCTGATAGAGCCCCTTTCATTTTGCTTCCCCCTTCTTCATTTATTTCCAAGAATCGCAAAAATGCAAACAAATACCAAGCTGCTCTATCTCTCTGTCGCTATTTCTCTCTGTCTCATGGTTGAAATAACCATGACAACGGATAGCGTATCTTTCCAAGATGGTGATGCCATCCCACAATACAATGCGGAGTGAAACATTCTCAATTGTATGCTAAAGATGATTCAGCATCAGCAAAAACAGCCAGTATTTTGTTAGCCAAATGTCATCGAGCACCCCTTTACCCCATGTACCATCTACCCCGGCCACCCTACCAAGACCTCTTGCCACCCCTTTACCCCATGTACCATCTAGCCCCGTCACCCTGCCAAGACCTCTTGCCCTCCATCCCTAAAATGTTCAAGATCCGCCAAATGTCATTGTGATGTGGAGTTTAACAAAAATCAGAATTCGGTCATTCTTTACTCGCCCTCATGTCGTTCCAAAGCTTGAAGAATGTCAGGAAATGACAAAAACAATATTGGCAGGTAGAGGAAATCCGCTGAGACCAGTCCCAGTGAAGTTAGGCAGAATTACTGAGATGGAGATCAGGCAGCGGCACTAGGATCAGAGACTTGACATTTGGAGATGTGACTGAAGCTGCACAGGTCTGCCATGCAGGAATAAGCGGCCAGGGAGGATAGGATACAGGATACAGAAAACAGCGGAGGATTCAACACTAGACTCACAAAACACAAGACAAGAGTCAACAAGATGACAAGACAACAAGAGATAAAGGCAAGAGCAAAATGACAGCAGATACAAATACTATGACTAAAGAAAACGAGACTCAAGAGAAAAGGAAACGGGGAGCTTACAAACAAAAGGGTAAAAAAAAACAAGAACATAAAGCTGCAGCGAACTTGATTGAAAAATAAGTTAAAATCTTAAATGACAAAATCAAAAGAGCTCGACTTGGAAGAGCTAGAACAAAATTAATGACTAGAAATAGACTATCTTAGGGCAAGACGGCGCCAAGAACTACCAAGACTTTCTATTAACCACATAAAATACAGGACTATACACCTAAGCACAACACACACACGCATGAAAGCACAAACAATAAACTAGCAAAGCCATGAGGGAAGAGAGCACAATAAATTGAGAGCAATACACATGAGAATCAGGTGAACACAATCAAGCAGACAAGGAGAGAGAGAGAGAGAGAGAGAGAGAGAGAGAGAGAGAGAGAGAGAGAGAGAGAGATTAGGTAATTAGCCTTCCTGCTAAATCAATCATTAGGTATTTGCATAACATCCGGGAGAGACCAACCACATCCGAGAAAGTGTCAGATTTACATGGAGATGCTTCAGTCACTGAAAGCTCTCCCTTGCCCTCACACTCAGTGTTTATGGAGATATTTCATAGGTGTAATGGGTTTTATACTTATTTTATATGATTTGTAAGCTTGTTTCCTCGTGGGGACAAAAAAAAAATCCCCACATGGTCAAACTGTTATTACAATATTTGTGGGGACATAACATAGGGAATACCAGGACCAAACACACACACAGGCCTGGAGATAGGCTGAAAGTGAGGCCAGTTCTTTAATGGAATAAACTGAGAGAGGAAGGCTGGGTAAATCCTAATAAGCTTGCTGTGTTTACATCAAAATATGCCCCAACAGAGCAATCACTGTGTATTTTAGACATTTGACCTAATACTGTTTTCTTTGCTGATATTCTCCATCTGTGCTGTGTGGGGAAGCAACAAACAAAAAGTAAAGCTATTAAAGGGTTAGTTCACCCCAAAATGAAAGAAAATTCTGTCAGTAATTACTCACCCTCATGTTGTTCTAACCCCGTAAGACTTTTGTTTATCTTCAGAACACAAATTAAGATATATTTGATTAAATATTAGAGAAAAAGCTTCAAAGGGATCGAAACTTGCCAGCTCACTTGCCAGCTTACCCTTAAAATCTCGAGGCCCACAGAGAAGAAGAATGAACAGTTGAATAAAGTCGTTTTTTTTTTTTTTTTTTGCATCAAAAAAGTATTTTTGTCGCTTGAACTTAAGATTGAGCCACTGTTGTCACTTTGACTGTTTTAACGATGTCTTTAACTTTTCTCAGTCAGCAATTTTCGATCCCTTAGAAGCCTATGGAGATGAGATCCAGCTCTCAGATTTAATCAAAAATATCTTAATTTGTTTTCCGAAGATGAACGAAAGTCTTATGGGGTTGGAACAACATCAGGGTAAGTACTGATAGAATTTTTATTTCGGGATGGATTAAAAAAAATGTTTTAATCTTTTTTCACTAAAAAGTAGTAGTGACACTACATTTTTCAGAATAGCTCAAAATGTCCATTGCTAGTTTTGTAACATTGCACTGCACAAGCAGCATCACTGCTGAAAACTGGTAAATAATAAAACATGCTCAATTCCACAACATTACAGTAGGAAATGATTCATTTTAGGGAATCGGTTCAATCTCAGTTTTTTGTATCAGCACACATATAATATTTCTTAAAAATATATTTTTCTAAATAATAAAACATTTCTGCTCATGTTTTTGTCTGTTTTGTCAGCCTACAAATTATGGTCTTGTCTAGATTTATTGGTGGTATTTAGTGTGATTTTACTGTAAATCACAATGAATGATACCATTTAAAATATACCATTACCATTTTGGGGTCAGTACTAAGTTTTTAAAAGAAAGTAATACTTTTATTCAGAATTTAATATAAATATTATTTTATTTAGTATAATTTACTAATATTTAGTATAATTTCATTGGTTCAGTTGCGGTTTATTGTGGTCACCATAATCAAAGCCCTAATTTTTTGTCAGATAAAAATAGCTTTAATTGCAAAGTAAAAAAGAAAATGTATGTTATTCAACTGTTAGAATAGCTTTGATATTGCTACATTCTCAAAAGGGTCAAAACTTTTCTAGTCTTAATTGGTCTTCCAGTCTGCTCAGTCTGGTTTTTGGGCAAATTTTCACATCAAGCTGTTATTTTCACCACGTTTTATTAAGCAAAACTGATTTTTGTATACATTTTGACCATGATTGTTCCGTGATTGGTGAGTTTGAATAAGCTTAGATTCAAAGAAAAAAATGTAAAATTGATATTAAATCTATTATAATTCAGTCTCCATTTTCAGTGTTGCCATTCTTGCTGCATTTTATGTGCAAAGCAGTTGCAGTTTCGAAGTAGCATCCCAAACACCACATTTGTGCCAACTGATGGAAACTCAGACTGTAATCCACATATGGTAAATGAGCCATATAAAAACACTAGAAGCATTAATTTGTGAACTTCAAAAATGAAAGAGTTTAAAGAGATGCAGTTTCCACATAAAAATGAATCTGCGCAGAGGTGATATCAGGAGTGGCCTAAGGTGGCCAGCGAAAACTCATTATGAATGATTAATTTTCAGCACTAGATGAAAGTCCCAGTTTCTGCCTTTGATGTGCAGGCCACAGACTGGTGTTGAGTTCACAGTAACCCAGGGCAGACCACCTCCGCACTGCATCACCTTTGTTTATTGACTCGTCTGCATTGCTTAGACTACTTGTCAGATTGAGTAACAATCCCACAGTGGTAATTTGCAAAGAATCACTCCACACCTTCTATTCGGCTTACACATGGCTGGTTCTTTCATAACAGGAGAAATCACTTTCTCTACTTAAAGTTGTCAGAATACCAGAGACATCTCAAGTTCTTAGACTTTTGTGTCTTTGTGTAAGCAAGACCTCAAAGAAAAGCAAGAAAAGGAAGCTGACCTGAACCAATCTGCACTGGATGGTTAAGGAAGTTAACAGTGGTTCTCAACCAGGAGGCCTTTAAGTGATTGTTCACACAAAAATGAAAACAATGTTGTTTAGACCCTGACAATTTTCAAAATAATCGCATTTTCTCCATAAGAAAGTAAGTTATGCTAGCCTAGAAATCTAGACGCACCCTAGCGGCAGCAAAAATGTGGCTAGCAACTCTCCGTTGGCTTTCGAAGTGGAAAAACCAAACTCTGGTCAGGCCAATCACATCGTGTATAGAGTTGGTGGGCGGGCTTAACACAATGACGGCAGAGTTGAGACGGTTCTGCGCCGTGATTTTCCAGAGGTGATTTCCCTGCTTCTTAAAAACAAACAAGATGCTGCTGGTGAACAGCGGTCTTTCGATTCGGCTTTGGCCGCGACTATGGATGACTTGGAGTTAAGAGAACATCACTTACATTTATTAATTTAGCTCACTCTTTTATCCAAAGCGACTTACAATTGCTATATATGTCAGAGGTTCCACGCCTCTGGAGCAACTAGGGGTTAAGTGTCTTGCTCAGGGACACATTGGTGCCTCACAGTGGATTCGAACCCGGGTCTCTCACACCAAAGGCATGTGTCATCACCACCCCTAGTGATAGGGGGTAGGGGGGTAAGGTGTGGAAATTACAGCTGTACAGGCCCCGGTAGCAGCGGCAGGGGGGACAGGGCAATCAAACCTGTTAAAAAATGTATTAAACTGGTTGGCCCTCTCCACATACCAGGGACTGCAATGTTAACTGCACTCCCTGTAGATCCTCACATTCTTCACCAATGCAGCCAGTTCAACGGTTTTGTTAGCCAGTGAGTTGGCATTCCCCATGACCACAGACGCAACAAAGGGCTTGAATCTCCAATGCTTCTCCCTGTGCCTTGCTTTTAACTTTGGCATCCACGGTACGGCCGTCTCACATCCCGAGGTAGATGTGGTACAACACCGGCACTGGCCAGAGTCCTGAGAGCGACCAGCTGATATCTCATATAAACAAGTCTGTGATCGTTATTCAGTAATATCCATATATAGAATAAAATAGGATAAAACAACACTAAACATATAAATATATAAATGATAACGTTTAAACTAAAAGTGGGCTGTAAAACACTGAAAAACACGAGAGCACAAACAACTCTACTGGAGGAGCTGCAACTTTCAGCTGGCAATCATTAGCAACTTGCACTGACGTATCTTAATGTCCATAGTATTTGTCTCAAGATTCAAACAAGTAATGTTTGTTGTTTGACTGCTAAATATGACAGTGGAAAACAACGGTCTTATTAGTAACAAATATTAAATATTGGGAAAGAAATGCATATAGAGAAGATGCTTTAGCAAACCTGATTGTCTTTCCGTAGCTGGCTGTTTAAGAAGAAAACTGGCTTAATGAGTCAGTACTGAGATGAATATAAAGCAATATAATGTAATCACTATATGAAGGCTTCTCCCATAGGCAGTTTCACAATGTAAAATCTGTTCCTCCCTCAAATCCCTGATGTTTCTTCTCTGCCATGCTTTCTTTCAATTACACACCTGCAGCATGAGGAGGTCACACAGCTCTCTGGTCTGTTTACATGCCCATCAGTAGAACCAATTGTAGTCTGTGTTGTAATAAAAAGCTTTGTAGGTAAGATTAGAGAGTCTGGCTGACCAGCACTTTAAACTGTGGTAGAGTTATTGAGTATGTTTACATGCACAAAAAATGCTGAAAACTATCATCAGATTTTAAAATTGTTGTTGCTGCACAAATTTGCGCACAAGCCATGCATAGTGAATTTGCAACCAGAATGGGGATAAACGTGTTTACACAAAATTGAAAATTCATTTTCCAACATCTCATGTAATTTCAACCCTGCTTTACCTCATTTATTCTGTGTAACACCAAAGAGCATCATTGTTGGTGTTGGTTTTTTTGACAATACAGTAAAAATGTGTGGGATCCGATGCTGTTCTGAACCTTATTTACTTTCATTGTAGGAAAGTATGAAAGTGGTCCAGCATTTGATTGATCACTTTTGTTGATAAATGCAATGTGGAACTCTAATTGAGCAATTCTGTCTGCATTACTGCGGGTGAATAAATTAGATTAATAAATAGATACGATAAAATAAAGATAGATCAATAAATGTAATAAATACATTAAGCCTAGTCCAAGACTAAAATTGAACCCACCTATAGGTGCACATTACTAATGTGCTCTTTAATAACCAAAAAAAATATTGCGCCATTGACTTTAGACCAGGTTTCAGTTGGTCAATGGCACAGTTTTTTCAGTTGCCTCAAAATAGCAATGCAGCATCAATGCGCACAAATAGGCGCAAATGCATTTGCTATTTAAACAACGTGGCGCAGGACGTGAAAATGATAACTGCGTTGGGCTGAAACAAGCAGGAAAAAAAAATGGGTAGGGCCCATAGGTCCTGTTTCCACCTGGTATTAAGATGTCTTTTGTTCATTTGGATCACTAGTGAATAACGCTAAGTACAGATGTAAACAAGGTATGAAACATTTGAGCTGGTCCACTTCTAACCACTTCCAGAGGTCACTATATTAGCAGACAGACAGGGTTCAGATTTAGTCAGGATTAGGCCTTGGTTCATTTAGGACAGTTCAATTAGCTTTAATAAATGTGCCTTAATAAATGTGAAAAAAAAATACTGGTGTGCATCTTGAAACAAAACACTGACATATTTTAAGATATGTCGGTGCAAATTGATTTCAGTTAAGACAACAGAAAATTAGCTTTGTCTGTCAACATTTTTGGGCCATCTTGAATTCTTTGCATGCACTTTAAGTTGCTTTGTGGGTGAGAACTGTAGGATTTCTGTTGTTTCAGTGGTAAGATCAAAAGAACTGTGGAAGTTACTCTGGCTATCATATAAAAAAAAAAAACCTATCATATCATATGAAAATACTGTGGCTGTAGGCTACTGTTCACTACGGGGAATGCTAAACTTGTAGTTTGCGATAGCCAGAAAACTGTGGACAAGGAGGGGGAATCAATCTCTTCTGGTCACACACAACTCCATTTTCTCATAATGATTTCTTACTAGCCAGTGGCACTTCCAACAACCCCCCGGCTCCCTCCCACCACAGCAATGGTCGACACGGGAAAAGATTCAAGAATTCTTTATGTGTTTATACATTTATTTTGTTTCTCAAATGAGCATGAAAAGTTTCTGTCTGTCCTACTTCACCATTTCATGTTTTATGGCAAACATCGGACAGCCATTCGCTGAGAACAAAAGCTGTCAAAAATCTGTCTGGGGAGAAGCAATGTACAAATGAATCAAATAGTCAATGACAACACACAGGTAATCACCGAACTGGTGCTTCAGTTCGGATATCTGCCTCTTTTTGGAGAAAAACAAGAGCGAGTGAATACAATCCTACTTCTGTGCCAGAGGTGTGGGGCAGGTTCTCCGAGCACCACAAGGTGCTTCGATTCGCCGCCGCAGGGGAGCCACAGCATGATCCTAAACGCAATGACACATGACTTTGTGCCTGACGCTTTGGACAGGTGCACGCTGGGTGATTTATGCCTGCGTCATCTCCCAGGTCCCCAGGAGCAAATATCGACTGCTTTTTTTCTTCACAGCTGAAAGCAAATGGGAGGCAGCAATTTCTTTATTTTGGGAGCCAGTACAAATGGAACCCGCAAAGATGCAAACACTCCTGACAGGGAGCATTTTTCTCCAACCAAATGCCTGATCTCAGAAAAAGTTTAATAGGTTACTATATTGATTTGTTATCCCTCTACAGGCTTGTGTGTGTGCTGGTTGAACATTCTCACACGGCAGGTGCTCTAAGACTCTGTCTAGGGTCACTCTTTTGGGAATGCCTGAGTTTGCATTGCGAGATTGATGGTCCACTGGGATAATATCAGCCGCGAACACCTGCCTAACACAGCAGTGCTAATTTGATCATATTTTAATGGATTGCATATCACTGTGTGGTAATGCTCCAGCAGCTAGTGAGATTTTGAAAATTCTTCTTTTCTTTAAACATTTGCTTGTAAGAGGCTAAATATAAGTGGAAATTTATATCGTTCCATTTTAAAAAAAAAAAAACGTCATCATTTACTTACATTCATGTTGGATCAAAATCATATTTACTTTTTCGTAACATTTTACTCTGATGGTCCACTGACTATCAGTAACTTTGCAACTGCATGTCAACTTATTCTACTAACCCAAATCCTAACACCTACCCCTAAACTAACAATTTAGTATATTTTAGCAAACACTCTAACGCAAGTTAGTTTACATGTTGCAAAGTTATTTATGTCTAAGTGGACTATAAAATAAAGTGTAACCTACTGCTTTTTGTGTGGGACAAAAATATGAATTTTAAAGAATGTCCTGGTTGCTTTTCTGAATATAGGCCTAATTGTAAGAGTCTTTCAAGCTCCAAAATGACAAAAAGCAACAGTAAAAGTATAATGAAAGTATGATGCTTATATTTGCGTTATATCATAATATGCAGAGTTGGACAGTGATTCAATATTTTTCTTTTACTTTAATTTTAAAGCATAATATCTTATTTTTACTTTACTACGTTTACTTTAATAATCCTTGTGGCTAAAATCACTTTGATGAATTGGTTAACAAATCTCAATGAATAATTCATTAGCTAATTGGACTGATTGCAGGTCAACAAGCGATTCACTGATTCATTGATTCATTTGGAGCGAGTCTCCAGTTAACTGAATTGGTCATGACCAACTCAAAAGGAGCCAAGAACTGCAAGTAATTTGATCCTTAGGCCTCCATTGTGCGGAGAATTGAACATGATGACTTGAAAGTTGCTGTGAATTTTATGTTTATTGTAAATGTAAATCATATTAAAGTGCTATTAAGGTTTTTAGAATATTCCCTTTTATGCCGTGTGTAATATCATCGGACTCTCTCTCGGATATGGTAAAATAGACGTCATCTTTAGCTTTAGGAAGTCTCCAAACTGAGCTGACATTCAGTTATGGTAATTCTATATGGTAATAGCTTCCGACAGGTGGGGTCCGCAGTAGTAGACCAATCACAAAAAAAAAAAAAAAAAAAACTGGGCCGTCTGGCTAATCAGAGCAGAGCAGGCTCTCGGAGAGGAGGGATTTATTCATTGGGGCTGATTCATCCATCGAATCGTTTGAGAATCATTAAAAAAAGTGATGTTCAATGTATATTATTAGAAAATGAAACTGTTTTTGAGAAAATCTACAGTGAAAGGGTAGCTTTAAGCTCATTGCACTCAACAAAAATAATAATGCTGGGTTTGGGTCAAATATGGGCAGACTCAACCGTTGGTTTACACTTTTAAGTTATAATTTTAAACCCAATGGGTGCGTTTGTCCATATTTGACCCAAACATTGTTCATTGTTCCCCCCAAATGGAAGCACATTGAAGCAAATGCTGATCGAATATTCCAAACTATTCATTTAACTTGCATGACGATCACTGAAATCAGCAAGAGAATTTAATATGATAAAGATTTCAATTTAAAGCCATCCTTCTCACTCTCTCCTCGGTGGAATGTTTCCTGTGTCCTCTTATAGGCAAGTGTGCCTCTGTTCCACCAGATAATTGCATTAGGTATTATCAGACACAGATACAAGAGCTCAGTGGAGCGTAGCAGGCAACTGCAGCTCAGGGGGGCAGTCTGAGGCTTGGCCTGCATTGACATCACCCTCCCTCACCGAAGTAATAGACTGTGGATTATGCATTATTGAATAATAAGAAAGAGAGAGGAGCCAAGGCTGATTCAATTTCTCCTATAAATATTTTATTTTTCCTTCACCTCTTAGCAGATTGGCCCTTTCTCCCCTCTTTTCAGCCACTTAATATCTTAGTCTGGTCACAGATGGCTGCAGGGGTGTCTTGTATAGATCGTGCAGCGTTGGCAAAGGTCCTAGATGCAAGAGCATCTGTTGAGAGGATGAGCCTCTGACGTGGACCAGGCGTTGAAAACAGTATTGCACTGTAGCACTACAATACATGTAGAGCTCAGTCAGATTTAATTTCAAAAGCTATGGTGTCAAGATCTTATATGTAGAGACACAAGAAGCCAGGTTCCATCATGTACATTTGTCAAGTCATGAAAGTTAGAAAAAGACCATGATTCAGCATGATGCCTGTGAGAAATGAGTCAAAAATATATATCATGGGTTCCCTTTCGTAGTCACTCCGAGTTACGTCAAGGAGTGACGGAGAATGGGGGTTTCGCACAGAAAGCCAATCCTCTTCGAGTATTTAACAACGAGCCAATGGCGTGAAAATGCCATGGGTCTGCGGAATTTGCATAGCGTACTCCGCCCACCCCTGTGGGTATAAAAGGAGGAAGCAGACGCAACCGCAGTATGTTTTCGCTTCGGAGCCAAGAGCATTCTTCTCTCCACAAGCCATATCACTAAAAGCCTCTTCGAGACGAGCGTCCTCTTCAGTGTTGGTGTGACGGCGGTACCCAGCGAGATTCTGCATTGCCTGCGATCTGTGCAGTGGTCTGCCAGACTTTGCGCTTCTCCCTGGTCGCCTCGGCGCTGAAAGAGTGAATTTCCTCCTCTCCTCTGAAAGAGCTACACGCGGCACGTCTTTTTAAAGACGGTTCGCCCGTGTTCTTCTGGGTGCGGTCGATATCCGTCTTTCTCTGATGGGCGCGATCGCTGCTTTGTATGTCTGGGCTTCATCATGCTAAAGCAGCTTTCGTGGTTGAGTCATGTGCCTTTTGTGGTAATATGACCATCTCAACACTTAGATCGAGACTCAATGATCTTACTGTGAGAGTCCCCGCCTCCGCTACCCGTTCAGCTTCCTCTACCCGGGGAAGCTCTTCGGCTCGCGGCCAGGGTGATCTGTCGGTGACGGTGTGGAACAAACCCCCGACGCTAGCTCCTCGGGTCCCACCCACCGCAACAGTGTTGTAGCCAGCGAGCGCCGAAACGGTTCAGACGTCTGCCTGTTCGCGGGTACCGTCTGGATCGTTTGGCGCTCCAGAGGAAGACGCGTTATCGATCGCGGCATCACATAAAGGCGGGCTTGATTCCTCGGGACGTGAAGATGCGGTTGCACGACCTCCTTCGGGAGCGCCTGTTGCCCGTGTCGGATCCCGAGATGACGGCTATGCTCTCTCGGGTCGCCGTGAGTATCGGGTTGCACTGGAATCTTCCGGCCCACCCCGATCACTCACGGATGGATGAATCGTTTTTGGGCAAAGCCGCCGCCGCGAGGCCACAGCCGACCCCAATGCCATTCGTCCCCGAGCTGCATGCGGAACTGACGAGGACGCGCTCGTCAGCTTCCCCCGCCTTTCCTCCCCTCGACGGCGCAGCTGCCCGTGGGTATGCTGAGGTGCCTCCGGTGGAGCGCTCTGTCGCGATGCAACTGTGTCCGCGGAGCGCCTCCTCTCGGGGGCCCCCCGAGCATCCCCCCAGAGCCTGTAGGTTTTCGTCGTCTAGGACGGCGCGATCCTATAGCGCGGCGGGCGGCCGCCGCTATGCATATGATGGGCGTTTTTTTTTAGGTCTGCCAAGCAGACTGCTCAGAGGTATGCACGAGGGCGGGACTGATTCCCTTGGATCAGGTGATGGCCACTAGTGTGGTCCAGGACCGTCATCTTTGCTAAAAAAAAAAAAAAAAAGCTTTTCGGCGGTGCGGTTGAGGACTTTGCCCAGCAGTTCTCTACCGCCCAGAAACAGGCTGAGGCTGCCCCGACGGCCAGCTGCTGCCTTCACCCAGCCGCCGGTGTAGCCGCCTCAGTCTGTTCGCCGCCGAGGACGAGCCTCTGCGCCCTTCCCTCCGGAGCGACCCCAGCAGCAGCCTTCACCCAGGTCGCGCCGTAGAGGCGGTCGCAGAGGAGCGTCACAGCCCCCTATGGGCTGCTCAGTGATGGCATCGAGTCTTTCCCAGGAGGAGGTAGCAGGGCCCCTCCTTCCCCCCGTAGAGGGCCGGGGGAGAATCTTTTGTTCTCCGCTCCCCGCTGCTCAAAAAAAAAAAAAAAAATATATATAATAATAAGACGGGTTGAGTGCGTTAAAGAACGACTTTATACTATCACTGAGCACACAGACCGGAATGAGTGCGCACGACGCTCCACAGTGTCGCCCCGCTCATTCCCCTCTGTCTCTGAGGGCGCGGAGAGGAGCGTGCGTCGTCCCCGGACCGCACCGCTCCTCTCCCCCTCTGTCGCCAGACCCCCGGCAGAACAGACCCCCGTGGAACGCTGGTCCTTCCCTGGTCTCTTCTGTCGGGGAGCGGAGCTCGACTACGCACCCGCATGTGGTATCTCCCGTGCGCATGCCAGTCACTCCGCCCCGCTGCCCCTCCGGGGGGACGTCTGTGGCTCGTATGACCCCGCTGGTTCGGTTCCTCGGAGCTTGGCTCGAGCTCCCCGGTCTGTCCCGCTGGGTCATCAGAACGATCAGATTCGGCTACGCGATTCAGTTCGCACGATCTCCTCCCCGTTTCAGGGGAGTTCGCTCCACTATAATCGATGGCAATGCCCCGGTTTTGAGAGCGGAGATTGCGACCCTGCTGGCGAAGGGTGCAATCGGGACGGTCCCTCCAGCCGTGGTGAAGTCCGGCTTTTACGGCCCCTACTTCATTGTCCCCAAGAAGACCGGTGGGTTACGACCGATCCTGGACCTGCACGTTTTGTGCTCACGGCCAAACGCATTTTCGAATGTGTTCGGCATCAGGATTGGTTTGCAGCGATCGACCTGAAGGATGCGTACTGTCATGTCTCCATATTGCCTCGACACAGACCGTTTCTTCGGTTCGCTTTCGAAGGCCAGGCATATCAGTACACGGTTCTCCCATTCGGGTTAGCTCTGTCCCCTCGCGTCTTCACGAAGATCGCCGAGGCAGCCCTTGTTCCCCTTCGCGAACACGGGGTTCGCATCCTGAACTATCTCGACGATTGGCTAATTTTGGCTCACTCTCGAGAACAGGTTTGCGTACACAGAGATATAGTGCTTCAGCACTTAGCCCGTCTGGGCCTTCGGGTCAACCGGGAGAAGAGCAAACTTTGCCCCGTGCAGAGGATCTCTTTTCTCGGCATGGAGATAGACTCGGTCGCCATGTCCGCGCAGCTTACGAGCAAGCGCGCACACTCACTGCTGACTTGTCTTCGACAGTTCGACGGCAAGAGTGCGGTTCCACTGAAACTCTTTCAGAGGCTCCTGGGGCATATGGCATCCGCAGCCGCGGCTACGCCACTCGGATTGCTTCATATGAGACCGCTTCAGCTCTGGCTTCGCGATCGAGTCCCGAGGTGGGCATGGCATCGTGGCTCGCTCCGGGTTCCAGTAACTCCAGCGTGCCGCCGAACCTTCTTCCCGTGGTTGAACCTCAGCTTTCTTCGGGCAGGTGTCCCTCTCCAGCGAGTTTCCAGGCATCTCGTTGTCTCCACGGATGCATCTACCACGGGTTGGGGTGCCATGTGCAATGGGCATGCAGCCGCGGGTTCCTGGACAGGACCCCAGCGCCTCATGCACATCAATTGCCTCGAGCTGCTGGCAGTACGCCTGGCCCTGCACCGCTTTCGAGCACTGCTCAGGGGTCAACACGTACTTGTCCGCTCAGACAATACCGCTACAGAGCGTACATCAACCACCAGGGGGGTCTACGCTCACGTCGGATGTCGCAGCTCGCTCGCCGCCTCCTACTATGGAGTCAGAAGCACCTGAGGTCCCTTCGTGCTGTGTACATTCCTGGAGCCCGGAACCTGGCAGCCGACGAGCTGTCGCGGATCCGCCCTGTCTCCGGCGAATGGCGACTCCATCCCCAGACGGTCCAGCTGATCTGGGACCAGTTCGGGGAAGCTCAGATAGGTCTGTTCGCCTCCCGGGACTCTTCCCACTGCGTCCAGTTTTATTCCCTGTCCGAGGGCACGCTCGGTACAGATGCGCTGGCGCACAGCTGGCCGCGGGGCCCACGCAAGTATGCGTTTCCCCCAGTGAGCCTCCTTGCACGGGTGTTGTGCAAGATCAAGGAGGACGAGGAGCAGGTCCTGCTGGTAGCCCCTTATTGGCCCACCAAGACGTGGTTCTCCGAACTCATGCTCCTCGCGACAGCACCTCCTTGGCCTGTTCCTCTGAGACAAGATCTGCTCACTCAGAGACGGGGCACTCTGTGGCACCCTCGTCCCGATCTATGGAGGCTACATGTGTGGCTCCTGGACGGCACGAGGCAGGTTTGAGTTCGCTACCACCTGCGGTGGCAGCAACCATCACTTCCGCTAGAGCGTCGTCTACGAGATACCTGTATACGTTGAAGTGGAACCTCTTCGTCAACTGGTGCTCTTCTCGCTGAGAGGACCCCAGGAGATGCTCGATCAGTGTTGTGCTTTCCTTCCTGCAGGATGGGTTGGAGCGTAGGCTGTCACCCTCCACCCTCAAAGTTTACGTCGCGGCTATTTCCGCCTCTCATGATGCAGTTGAAGGTAAGTCCGATGGAAAGCACGACCTGGTCATCAGGTTCCTGAGGGGAGCGAGGAGGCTAAATCCGTCTCGTCCTCCCCTCGTGCCCTCTTGGGACCTCTCGGTAGTGTTAAGTGCTCTGCAGAGGCCTCCCTTTGAGCCTTTGCAATCGGTTGAGTTTAAGTTCCTGTCTATGAAGACAGCTCTCCTGGTTGCATTGGCCTCCATCAAGAGGGTAGGGGACCTGCACGCATTCTCCGTTGACGAAGCGTGCCTAGAGTTCGGGCCGGCTTACTCTCACGTTGTTCTGAGACCCCGGCTCGGTTACGTGCCCAAGGTCCCCACTACTCCCTTCCGGGATCAGGTGGTGACCTTGCAAGCGCTGCCCCTGGAGGAGGCAGACCCAGCCTTGGCACTGCTCTGTCCGGTGCGTGCACTCCGCACCTACGTTGACAGAATGCGGTGTTTCAGGACCTCAGATCAGCTCTTTGTCTGTCATGGGGGGAGCCAGATGGGAAGGGCTCTCTCAAAACAGCGGCTGTCTCACTGGTTAGTGGACGCCATTGTTTTGTCTTACCAGCAGCAAGGTCGACCGTGCCCCCTTGGTGTGACAGCCCACTCCACTCGGAGTGTGGCTTCCTCTTGGGCTTTAGCGCGTGGCGCCTCGCTAACAGACATCTGCAGAGCTGCAGGCTGGGCGACACCTAACACCTTCGCAAGATTTTTTATTTGCGAATCGAGCCGGTTTCCTCTCACGTACTCGCCTCCGCTAGTGCTGGAACCGCTTGAGTGTCTTCGCTTGCTCGCCACTCCACTCCTCAGATTGGATAAGTGCGATATTTCCTCAGTTGTCCTTCTTTGAAGCCCTGAGTCCTCCAGCACTTATGATGCGGGCACCACTGCGCTTGCTCTGGTGCCGGCTAGGTGCCTCCGTGTGCACGGTTCCCCTTTGGTAACTGTCTCACGTGTATTATCCACTGTAAGCCTCTCTGAGCATGTGTCTTCCCTTGGCAAGCCATCTGCCACCCCTGGAGCTAGTTGCCACCTGCGGTTGGCGCTCCAGTATTCTCCATATGCAGCCCCAGTGGCCATATGTGTTTTGTAAGTCCTCCCTTCGGTAGGCATCTGGTAGCATGTCCCTCCCGGGATATGTTTCCCAGTGTACCTTGGTAATTCTGTGTCAAAGTGGGACCTTTTTGTAATATTGTGTTAGAGGTCTAGACTTTCGCAGAGCACTGGAAGACAGCTGGAAGATGGCGTGATGGCATAGACCCCCATTCTCCGTCACTCCTTGACGTAACTCGGAGTGACTACGAAAGGGAACGTCTCGGTTACAGATGTAACCCTCGTTCCCTGAGTAGGGAACGGAGACGTTACGTCTCCTTGCCACTTCTGCTGTACCGCTGGGTGACGCCTGAGATCAGTCTTGGCTCCTCAGCGAAGACATACTGCGGTTGCGTCTGCTTCCTCCTTTTATACCCACAGGGGTGGGCGGAGTACGCTATGCAAATTCCGCAGACCCATGGCATTTTCACGCCATTGGCTCGTTGTTAAATACTCGAAGAGGATTGGCTTTCTGTGCGAAACCCCCATTCTCCGTCACTCCTTGACGTAACGTCTCCGTTCCCTACTCAGGGAACGAGGGTTACATCTGTAACCGAGACGTTTTCAATTGTTCTGATGCTCAAGATCCCCAAATATGATGCTCCTCTTGTGAAAGGCAAACTAAATAAAATATTTTAGTTTTTACTCATAAAATCCCGAGTATAAGGCTACGTTTACACATAGCAAGGTATTTAGAGAAACTAATAAAACTGGAAGGCAGAATGAAACAATAATATAAAATTTGAAAAATGTGTTGTGTCTTTTACTTAAATCGTTTATATCTTTTTACAGCCCTAAAAACGTTTTTAATTTCACTCAAATTCCCCAAAGTGGACCCTTGGGGGACATGGACCCCTGTTTGAAAAGCTGTGACGTACTTCAGAAAGAGTTCTAAAGAGTATTGGCATAGATTGGTATTTGACATTAGATCAATCTCTATCATCAACCGAAGAAGAAATCATCATAAAAGAGACATGGAGACAATTATTTGTTATCTAGCGCCTCATCTTAAAAGTTGAATTAATCAGCCAAGAAACCTTTGAATCAGATGAGCCCATTACTATGCACTTGGAGAGCACTCTTATTATAGCTGGCTGTTAAATCTCTCAAACACATTCTAAAGCTATCTACAACTTTGTTCTCCTTCCCTTTGAGCTATCTGAAGGTCAGGTTTGTTTGACAGATTTTGTTTGCCCAGGAGCTTGAGAGCTCCACTTCCCCCACCGCTTCTCTGTTGGCTTTGCGTGATTGGGTCATCCGTTTGATCCTACATTGATATTCAAAGTACCTTTTGAAAATAAAGCAGTATGGGGCCTTCGGCAGCCACCATTTTATCACCTTAAAGGTGAGACGCTATCAGAGCTTTCATCAGCAGAAGTCCAGCGAGTTCGACGACACGTGTTCACAGGCTCTCAAGGGAACACAGCTCTCATAAAGACAACTATTACAGCACACAGTTTCAGACTCAGGAGGCTTTATGGGAAATAAAAAGCCTGAGTTGAAGGGGGCTTGCTGATGTTGAAAAAAACTGACATGATGAAGGTGACAGCTTAATGTTTCCCTTTTGAATCGTCACATCTTGCTTGTATGTTAAGTCCATTAATGCAAAACCCTAGCATTGATTTCTGTCCCTTTAATACAGAGCACTTATACATTCTATTGACTTTTCAATTGATCCTTTTGGGTTTTTTATCAGCTCATGAATTTCAGTGCAAGAGTTCATCTTGCCCTTGGATGGCTTATGATTTTATAATTGAAAAAATAAAATAAACATTTAGGGTTAGGGCTAGGCTAAAAGAAATTATAAAATATTAAGATTGATTAACCATTACAATATGAGGAAAATATTTTATATATATATATATATATATATATATATATTTAAATATATATATTGCGAACAAAACTTTCGCAAAAAAAAAGAGAACTACATAATTTTAGTATGCAAAAAGGAATGCATAGAAAAATGAAAGGTCATGGGAAAAACTATACATTGAATATAAAATAATTAGTTATTAATATTTTGTTGGTTCTTTTTGCATAATTTCTTGCATGACAGCCTGGCCAAAAATGATGTCCGCACAATTTGCCATATTTCATTGTGTTAGCACAACTAAAGAGTATGCTTAAAAAAATCTTTTACAAATTTTTTATATTTGAATAAAGGGTGAAGATTAGGCCTATTATACACCTTTTCACAATATGTAATATACGTCTCTGGTGTACCCAGAATGTGTCTGAAGTTTCATCTCAAAATACCCCACAGATCATTTATTACAGCTTGTCAAATTTGCCCCTACTTGAGTCTGAGCAAAAAGACAGTTTTTGTGTGTGTCTCTTTAAATGCAAATGCGCTGCTGCTCCAAGACCCCTTTCAGGCAGAGGGAGGAGCCTTTACAGCTCATGCTTTGGCAGCGCAGTCTCATCCCAAGACGTCTTACAACTGACGCTTTTGACCAAACGTCAACATCCGCCGTTTTAGGGTACCCTTTAACATTGTTAGATGACTATGTAAACCCTACCCCAGACCTAATCCTACCCGCGTCATCTAACTGACGTTAAAGGTAAAGCGTCAGTTGGATGACGCCCCAAGATCATCATGTAACTGACGTTAAAGGGTACCCTAAAACGGCCGATGTTGACGTATGGTCAAAACAGTTAGTTGACGTCTTGGGATGAGACTGTGTTAGCTTCATATACTCCGGCAACAAAAAAAAAACTGAAGAATGTTGCATAACAAAAATGTCAGAAGCGGTGTTCAGCCTTACATGTCCGAACTGCAGACTGAAACTGATGGAGAGACTTAGGAAGAAGTTACAACTTTTAGAATGCAACTGGACATTTCTAAATGGTCAGTAGATAAATGTATGTTAGTAGTTGTGGAGTTAAGTTGATTCAACTTATCGGCATGTACCGTCATGTGAACTGACCCGTTAAGCATGATTTGCGTGAACATGTAACTCTTTAACATAAATGAAATTTAAATACGGTGTCCTCAGGGAGAGTCTATGGAGACTCTTGTGTTTGTTGGTACATCCAAAAACAGAATATTTGTAATGTGTTTTGTTTTAATTTTTGGCGCAGGCATTGTATATCTCCAGCAGCAACAGCGAGAAAAACAGAAATGGCCGACTGATACGGTTCACTTAGGGTGGTATCTATGCTAATATGGCAGATCATCACTAGTCAAGGGTCTCTTCCATAAGAGTAGGGGGAAATCTAGAACTTGCTTGATTGAAGAGACTGTTTATGATTAATGGGGATTATAAAAAAGCAGTGCGTGGATTTTTACCATTATAGACTGGTTGTTTACACACACTGTGGACACGTCTGTGTTCAAAACCCTTATAAAAGTAAATTTTGCAGAATATAGGTTCCCTTTAAATTGCATAATTTTAAGGTTATGAAAAAAAATGATCCATGAAAGGTCAATAGAATGTATAAGTGCTGAAGACTGAAATCAATGCTATAGTTTTGCAATAATGAACATGAAATGCAAGCAAGATTGACAGCTTAATTGCAAAATGGATTGCCATCGATAGGCTTGTGTTCAGCGAAATGGACACAAAACAAGAAACGTCTTGAGAAATATGTAAGACAAGAGAAAAAGTAAGAAATAAATAAATAACACATCACTTCAAAAAATAATTCCTTTAGTATTTGATGTGCAACATCACTAATGAAACATTACTTAAATTGCCCAGCCAAAGCCCCCCCACGTACAGATGTCTGGGTTGACAGCAAAAGTCGGGCCACGGAAATCAAAACAAACGAGAAGGAGACGGTGAGCGGGGCTACCACACAAACGATAAACGCTAATTAGTTCCTCTAATGGAAGAGCACATTTTAAGCAATTACGAACCAGGAGACACTCATGAATAATCCTGCCAGGGCGGGAGGGAGAGTCCTTCAGAAAGTAGAGCTCTGAAGTCTTTCCTGTTGCTAATCAAAGGTTTTACCTTGTAGAAACAGATAGACATTATGCTCAATTAGAGTGGTAAAAAAAAATGCTCAGTGCTTTTCATGCTATATTAGCCTGACGTCATCATACTCAGATTCTAATCAGAAACTGCTCCATTGGGCTGTGATTATGGGGCGTTTCAACCGAACCAGGAAAGAAAATGCCTCTGCACTCAATTGGATCGACAAATGCCTTGATCGCGGTTCAATGCGCTATCGATATCTTCTATTACAGACGCGATCATCTGATCATCTGTCCATCATCGTATTAAGCCCGCCCTGACAATTTGATTGACCCGAACAAGCTTTGGTTCGAGCATACTTGCTTCACAACGGATCCAAATGTTGTGGGCGAGGCTAAGTTCAGCTAGCATCCAGGTTAACGCTATAGTACAACATGGTGTCTTTCGTATAGCATAATAAAATCGACGTGAAGTAGCATTTTTGCAATATATATTTACATATTTGGCAAGAAGTCAGTAGGGCTACAATCAGCCGGATATTATTGCAAAATAAACTCCTACAAAATGATACTATCCTGTCGAGGTTTATTTAGCCCTTGTGACCGGCCGAATGTACTTTATCCCTTACATTTAATTAGCCCCATCTTTCTTTATTTATTAAACATACTTTCTCATGCTTTTTCCTGAAAGAATATGTCAATTAAACGCCTACACAAGCACAGTAACTAATTGCATTTGTTGCATCTAAATAAGCTAAAGCTACAGTAATATGTACAAAGCATATATCTCAATGAAATTTTATTTTAATGGAGAGTAAGGAAGAAAATCGCATAGGCAATTATGGCAATGAAACATGCCTTTATAACTGAATAAACACTAAGATATTGTATAAACACATAAGAGGATAATTGCCAGCTCTGTAGCCTCTAACCACACAGAAATGCTGCCATTGTTGCATTTTTTAATTTTATTTGTAAATGATAGTAGGGCTTGTTTCTAAGCATTTTCACGAGGTGATTATGAGCATGTATATGTTAAACAAACAGGCCTCGGATCAGTTGTTAGTGTTGGCTCCTCATTATGAGTGTAATGAAACAAAGCCTGCTAGACAAGCTTCAGTGGCACACCAAGTAGAAGAGATGTGTCCAAGCCATGTTTCTGTCTGTTGTCTCTAATTAGCGCATTCATTATACAGGGACCAGAGACAGGCTTCAGGCTTCCATGAAGAAGAGCAATGCATCACAGTCAAAGCACAAATAATACATGTTGGTTCAGCATTTCAACCTGTCTGCTTTTGCAAAAGGTGCAGTTTTCTCAAAATACAATGAGAGCATTCCTGAAAATATTGCTTATATTTTTATAAATGACTTTTGAAAATCACAAATTATTTAATTTTCATTATATATATATATATATATATATATATATATATATATATATATATATATATAAACAAATTATTATTTACTATATCATATTATTGTTCCAAGTAATACAATTAACATGAATTTAATTATTTTTGATTGATTAGTCACCTAGAAAAAGTGAAGAATTTTAAACATTTTCTTTTCATAATATGTCAGGTAACAATATACATTATAAGGTCCCATTAGTTAACATTAATTATTGCATTAACTAACATTATGGAATTGATTTATTAATGTTTGTCAATATTCATTTTAAAAATAGAATTAATTTTTATGTTAATTCAGGTCCATTGAATAATAACAGATACAATTTTTTTAATCAGGTGTTAGTAAATGTTGAAATTAACATCAACTAGGATTATGTTTTTGAAATATTTTTCATTTTTGTTAAATAATGGAGCTAATGCTAACAAAACGCATTGTAAATTGTTGCGATATGTCAATGTTTTTCATTTTAAGTTTTTCAAAATTCTTAAACTTGATTCATTTTTAGGTTTAAAGTTGCATTTATTGCCCTATACAGAAGCCTAATTAATTTTGCAAAATTTTAAAATTCCACATTTTCTTCTGTCTTAAAGGGATACTCCACTTTTTTGGAAATAGGCTCATTTTACCACTCCCTCAGAGTTAAACAGTTGGGTTTTTACCGTTTTCGAATGTATTCAGCCGATTTTTTGATATTTAGAAGAATATCGGTAACCAGACAGTTTCTGGTCTCATCGACTTCCATAGTATATTTTTTTCTTACTATGGAAGTCAATGAGACCAGAAATTGTCTGGTTACTGATATTCTTCTAAATATCAGAACATCGGCTGAATGGATTTGAAAATGGTAAAACTCAACTGTTTAACTCTGGGGGAGTGGTAAAATGAGCCTATTTCCAAAAAAGTGGAGTATCCCTTTAACATCTGCTAGTCTCTTCTGTCTTCCCTCCCACAAATCCACTGGTCCATGTCATAGGATTTTCTGGTAGCATTGAGGAAGTTGTTATTTTGGTGGTTCGAAAGATTGAAACTCCGTAGACTGCATGACTGCTTAAGGCCTTCAATTCACACTCCATTACTTGCATCCCTACACCCCTGCCGGACGGACCACTCTGATCTGCTGCATGTGTCCTCAAATTTGAGGGAACACACCCACTTATCCTCACTGTTCCTAGTAGTGGAAAAAACTCCCAGCCTTCATTGTTTGTTAAGCTTAAAACCTCGCAGTATGTCACCACATCTTGAAAACTACAAACTCAACGTGAACAGGGCAGAAGTTAAGAGTACTTTCAGGCTTTTTAAGATTGTTAACTTAATTGAGCTCATTCCTAGAGTGAAGATGTGAAGTAAACACGAATGTGAACCCCTCACTGTAATTAAGGCCACAAAAGAGAAACTGGCACTGGGTGGATGAGAAACATTTTTCACAGCACCATGACATCAGTTGTAAATTTTGCAAATTTATTCAGACACTTTTATAACTGATATATTTGCAGTTTCAGCAAGCTTAATGAGCATTTGTATTATGGAGAGTCGAGCTATATTGCATGGCACAGTAATTTAAACAATGTAGATTTGTATCAGTGCTAATGCTGTGTTGTACTATGATTTGTGCTGAAAAATCACATAAATAGGGAAGGCTTTTGCTTTAACATCCATAAAGGCAATGTCACATTATTGATATTTCAGTGAAATTTCACAGAAAAAAACAAAATTGTCAAAAACGTAGCGATTCATGAAGCACTGATGGCACATTCAAGTCACTTCTGTTTGTTAGCATAGCAAATGAAATTGTTCATCAAATTGTATTAATTATTTTTCAGCACAGGGTCTTTGTGATGTAACATCCGACGCACATGGCACCCTTTAGCATCAATATGAGACGCGCCTCCTAGTGGTCTAACCTTAACCCTACCCCAGACCTAAACCTCCCCGCGTCATTGACCTAGAAAGGCGCTAAATAAATGTGACAAATTATTATTACTTCCTGAAACATATGACAGCCTGGATGTTTTTCGATTTGAGAAGGGTTTTTTGAAATGCAACTGAATCAGACCTAGTCTATAATGCAATAACAGAGGTCAGAAGTCACAATCTATCACAGTGTCAATGTTAACATATCTGACTGCACGTGAACGATCTTTGAAATTCACTTTGTTCCAGCAGAGTTCACATTTCTCCAGTACCGCTTCTTTCCCAGTCCCACATTTTCTACAGCTCCCAACTTCAGTTCTACATTTCCATTTAAAAATGCAAGCGGCCAATGGAGCGAAAGATAACACATCATAGGGTGGCTGGGAGTAAGCCTCCCCTTTCACCAGCCAACCAATGGAATGACAACTTGCCATCACCCTGCGTCTCCTGAGAGTCTGCCTCAGCAAACCTTTCACACAGAGCGAGCCGCCCACAGGGTGACAAATCTTGCATTCCCAGAGACCTGTGGAGTCTGGTGGATGTACTTACTATACCAAAACACTTTTTGTCTCCCAAATGTGATACTGTAGATGCTGGAGGGCTGAGAATCTTGCCAAAGAAAAATGAGTAGCCATTTTGTAGTCAAAGTGGTTCTGGATGAAACTATTTGTCTGAGCCAAAAAAGTATTCATAAATACAAACCAAGAATGTCAATGTCTTTTTAATTTATTGAAGTTGCCGGCCATCATGCAAGTTAATCATTTTGAATACCCCATATAACTTTATTCAAAAGCAATTTTTAAATGTGCTAATTCAACAATTTAATTTTGTGAAATTATTTTACTTCAAATTTGTCTTAGTTTGCTTAATCACACCAATATATACAACAAAGTTGAGTAAATGATGACATAATTTAGATTGTGTTGTTGTTGTTGTTGGACAGTCCCTGTTGCATACAGAGGTGTAAAGAGTACCTGAAAACCATACTTGAGTAAAAGAAGAAAACTTACAGTAAAAATGACCATTACAGTTTAAAAGTCACCAAGTTTAAGCCTAGTCCTAATTTTAAAATGCCATTGTTTTGTCTCAAGATGCACACAAGTAATGTTTTTGTTATTTTAAGGCACATAAAAGCTACTTAAATATATCCTAACTGAACTGGCCTAATCCTGGCATGAGCCCTATCTGTGAAACCAGGCCTGATTTTTACAGTACTTAAGTATTTGACTCATACTAAATGTAGACTGAAAGATGCACTAGTCCTCAACCCCCAAGAGACAAACCAGGGAAAAACAAGAACATTTTGTGAGGAGACCAATCACATACCAATTTATACCTCAAAATTGAAATAAATCAAGGTCGACACATCAGCCTCTTAAATACCTAAAAACTCTCAAGTCTCAGTTCAGCTCCAGTGCTCATAAGTAAACCAATATCTTTCTAAAAGGTCTCTTCAATATAAAGAAGTACTAAAATAATTGTAAAATTAATAGTCAAAGCCAACTTACACCGAACATTCTGGTTTCAGCTATCGCGCCAGTGCGACAAGCTCACTTTTTTCCTTATCAGTGCAAAAAAGACTCAAATTACTGTTGATTTTAATCTTAAAGGGTGTTCTACATTATTAAATCCTTGTTAGATACTCACAATAAAAACAAAGTGTTCTGCTTTTTGTCAAATAAAGAAAAATAAACATGATGCGAATTTTGATTTCTCTCTGTCAGTGAAGTTCATTCTGAAACACGTCCAAAAATGAACTGTAACTAAGTAAATACTTGTCATACAGCCACGAAAGATTATTCATTATGAAGCTGAAATTCTCTTTTAAATGTAATTTATATAAAAAAAACAAACATTCTCAGTTTATGCAATATGTATGAAAATAGAGAGATGTCAGTCTCAGTAGCTAATTTCATTTACTCGCCTACTTTACACCACTGTTCATATGGTAATATAAATATAATGCACTTTATATAAATGCAAATCCCATCTTTGAATGTTCTACTTTATTGATGGATACCTAAAATATTTTTTAGATTACTTTGAAGGGCAACAACTGGCAAGCTATCACAAAACAAATCATAATTGCTTGTTTTTCTAGCTCTCAGAAACCCCCATTTGACCTTCATACTTGTGAACATGTTATAACTGACTACGTGATGTTATTTACATCTCATTAAACTACTGTGAATAATCGAGTTCATTATCTAAACATGAGTTTTCACTCCATTCTTAACTGCACTTTCACATTCGCTTTGTTTCTATAGACCATTTCAAAAGATGTAAACAACACTGGTCCAGAAGCACTTCCTGTTTCAGTTTGTAACTGTTTTCTTTATTTCACATGTAAAGAAAACATCTTAAAGATGTTTGTTTAACTTTTTGATTCAGTATTAAATGTTCTGTTGGTTGTTTTTTATCCCAGCTTTTATGTAGTGTTAAAAAACTGAAACAGGAAGTGCTTCTGGGCCAGTGTTGTTTACATCTTTTGAAATGGTCTATAGCTTTTTCTTTTCTTTTTTCCCCACAGTGTGACAAATCCAACACAACAATGGTGTTCAGAGAAAATTCTGCAGAATTTTATCATGTGATCAGAAGAATCATGGCTTTCATACTGGCTTTTCTCCAGCCTCTTGCACTGTTCCAGTGTGACAAAATTAAAATGGCTGATTTACATTAATGGCCCTGGCAACTTTAGCGCACGACCTGCTGAGCGCTCGGTGGGGTTGGCCTGCATGAAAAATCCCTTTATTAAGCCGTCACAATTTTAGCTAGAAAAATTATGTCTGAATAAAGACATAAATAAATGCAAAAACCTTGGATTTATCAGATAATTAATGCGTTAGGTAACACATACTGTGCATGAAAGCCCGAGGGGGCTGGTTTCCTCTGAGGAAGCATATTATACACTTCGCTTCAGAGATTTGACTGTGTAAAACACAGCTGCATTGATGTAAAGCATGATGGAGTCACATGTAAAGTCCAATTTCACATTTTCATGACCAATTACAGACCTCCTGAACCTTAGAAATGCATATTTGACCTGGACTATCTGACATTTCTTTGTTGTATTCGTGATTTAAAGCATCTCATAATGTTTTTATATCATTGTTGTTAACATGCCCCCTTACGTCCACTCTTCCAGTGAGCTGTAAATTGTTCCTTAGACTGGAATAAAGTCAGAGATAGCTGTGCTGAAGTAATGAGGCGGGCAGAAAGGAATCCGCCCGGAGCCATGGTGGAGAGGTGAGGACGCTGAGCACCCAAACTGAGCATCCTGCCCGGAGTCTGGATAAGAGTGAGGATTAGTTTAAGGATGTGTGACTTAGTTTTTCTCTGTCTTTGATGTTTTGTTTAGTTCCCTGTCTAGTTAATGAACAGAAATACAGTGCTCTGGGTGTTGTTGCAATGCATCGTAGGAACTCATCAGCTATAATGGGACAGTCTACTGGATCAACATGACATCATGTCTTTTGCGTAAACATACACGCCAATTTCGAGTCAAGTGGCGTGTTATCTCGACGCATTTTGAGCTATCCACGTGTATCTGCATGTATGCGTGTATGTCTACGACATTAACGTCCGCGTCATTCCGCGTGTCTGTACACGCCGTCAAATGTCCGAGCTAAACAAAGCAAAATGTACATCTACATCAGGGGAGTTATCTTTTTCTTTCCTCGGATGGTAAGGGAACATTCATAAACGCCATTAACCCCAGTGACGGGTAGGTTTAGGGACAGGGTTGAGGTAAGTCATATATTTATATATACAGTAATAACGTTAAGTCAACGGCGCTCATAAACACGCTGAAAAGCGATTATGCGTGTTGATAGCGTGTTCAAAAATGGAAATACGAATTGGTGTGTCATACACACGCTACTTCATGAGATCAGTCTAACTGGATATATATCTGTGGTCTGAAACGAATACATCATTCAAATAACTGCACCATCTTACATAATCAATGAACTATAATGCAGTGATGAAAGTTTGCAGTCAATGCGTTTTTAATGAAATTAATTTCATTCATTAACATGATCATGGTTTTTACCTTCTTATAAAAAAATATTTAAGAAAAGAAAATGTATTACGGATTCCAGAAAATATTAAGCAGCACAACTGCTTTTAACATTGACAAAAATGAGAAATGTTTCATCAGCTTATTAAAATGATTCTGAAGGGTCATGTGACACTGGAGAGACTTGAGTAATGGCTGATGAAAGTGTTATAAAAATCTATAGTAAAAAAAAGGGGTCGGAAAACACTTCATAAACACCATTTCACAATTCTCAACTTTTCCCCTCTTCCATCACTCGATCTTGATTTAAGATGTATATGTTCTGTAGCTGATAAAAACCATACAATGGTAGCTAACCTTTCAGTTTGTGTAAACTCGCTTCACTTCTCAGTACAGAAGGCTTTCGTTTGAGCCTGGTTGATTCTGATTTTCAGGGAACCATCACAAGCTTGGCATTTTGACGAGTCTAGCCTAATCCTTCACACATTTGTGTGAAATGAACACATCTAAGAGGGTTGCAGGATTTCCTATGGACCACAGACTTTAGACGACTGTCACCATTGACTGAATTTGAGCCAGATGTTGCTAAGTGGAGGAAACAGGGCCAACTTAGAGAAAGGTACGAGTTAGAAAACTAAGAATTAAAAGAGTAGTACACACTGCACACAATACCAAGATCTGTGTGTTGTTAGTGCAGGCACTTTTAAGGATGGAGTCAGAGTCAGAAGTTCGGTTCTGTGACAGAATTCACTAAAATTAGTAAAATTATGGGTAATACTTTATTTTAGGGTCTTATTATGCATATACATACTATGTATACTTGTTATAACTAATACTAACCCTGAACCTATACCTCTAAACCTAACCTTAACCCACATAGTTACCATATATAACCAGTACTTTCTTGGGTACTTACGCTGTAAGTACACGCACTGTAGAATCAAGGGTAACACTTCCTTTTACAGTACAGTAATTACAGTGTACTTACCTAGAAAGTACTGCTAATATAAGGTAAGTACATGGAACAGGGGTAGGTTCAGGGTTAGTTCTAGTTATTTCCCAGTAATTGTAGTTACTAAAATAAGTACATAGTATTTACATGGTAACTGGACTGTAAAAGGAAGTGTTACCGAAACCAAATGTGTTTATCCGCAATAAATAACAAGAATTGGCAGATTGTTGACAGCATAAATGGCAAGTACGGTAGATTCAACAATGTCTCATTGGCACCATGAATCGACATGATCTGTATCAAAATATCCTTGAGTGCACTGAATGATAAGGCAATATACAACAGCTCCAACCATGACATTTTGCGTATATGAAAATTTTCAGCTATTTTCATCCTTCAATTCCAGCACAGTAAACAAGTACTAAAACTTGACTGCGGTGAATTTGAGCAAACAAGTGTCAAAAGTTGCTTCTGCTTTAAAAAAAACACTTTGTGCACATAATAAAAGCAGTATTATTGCACTATTTTAAGGCTGTGACACACCAAGCTGAAGTCAAAGAATTAGCAGCACACAAAAGCCTACTGTGTTGCCGTCTTGCATCAGCTGTGCCTGGGACAAACAGCTGCAAAGACTACAGCTGACTGCCAACTATACACATGTGTTCTGCATCTCGTGTAAGAAAAAAAAAAACTATCTATATCAGCAGGTATCAAAAGTCCATATTTGTCGTTCAAAAATCTAAACTGTAAGAGGACTGCAGATACAGAGTATTGGAATGATCAGGTAAGATGACGTAAAATTGGAACAGCCTTCTGTCAGTGCCGTCTTGACCTCTTGTACTCTTACTCAATTTGGCCTATTTGGTCCTGGACTACACCTACAGCTATCAGTGTATATGCTTTTTATTGTGGCTATGGCTAGGCTTTATCAAACACATTAATAGAACATAAAGAACCCTTGTTTGACAAGGAACTGTGCAGATGAAATGCCTGTGACAGACAATATGAATACAAGCAGAATTGCAACTTGGATAGTACAACAATGGCACTCCTTTCAGAGTTATAATTATATATTAAAAGGGCATCATTTGTCCAATGATTCCAATGATTTGCACTTGTCTACCTTTACAATAAAAATAATGAGCTAATCAAACTAAAGTATATCTCTAGTTATCAAACATAACTGTGAAAGAGCTAAAAAAAAGATATACGTGACCCTCTGTCCCTTGGATAAAATCGTACATTGCTTTTCTTTCATCTCAGAGCAATTTGCTTTCTGTCACTCAGCGGACAGGCTTGGAGCTTAATGCTGGAGCAGCAAAAGTAGGACAATATCTTATCTTTCCCCCCATTTCACCCTGTTTTATTTTAAAATGTTAGTAATATTTTTATATATATTTTTGACATATACATTTCTGTTTAATTTATTGGTATTTCAGTTTTAGCAATTTTAGTACTTCAGTTAGTTGCCATTAGTTTTTCCATCTAATATTTCTATTTTTTTCTGTCAGGTTGAGAAACATAGTTCAATAGCTTTTTTTTTTTAAGTTTTTTTTTTTTCCAAAAAACAAATCAAGTTAAAACACAAATGAAAGTTAAAACACATTTTGTTTTTGCAGCAAAAGTACAAAAGGTTAAAATCTTTCAGTGTAGGAAGGAGAATGAAATATTTGGAGTCTGTGACATGCATGATTTCTAGTCTCATGCATGTGCTTTAGTAGTAATTTTATAGTTTCTCATCTTAATTTGCTCTTTGATTGTTTCAGGTGTTTCTTGTTTCCTATATCCTAGCGTAACAGTCACCTTATGCCTGCTAAAGACAGATCTATAAGGCATTACAAATCACATTGTATGACATGTATGTTTTTATTGACTAGTCAATAGACGTGGGTCGTAGCAGCAAACACACTGTAGCTGTTTCCCAATTCCAAGGCTGCATCCAAGGACTCCGATTTTAGTGGCAGCATCCTTCAAAGTTAGAAAATGATCACAGGCTAGTTTTAGTCGCAGGACGACAGGAGTGTTTGAACCTCTCTCACTGTCCCACCATTAAGGAGCCACGACCAAAGGAATCGCCAATATTGGTCATTTTTCATCTAGGACAGGCCAAAATGATATAAAGTATACCAAGCATTATGTGATTAAAAAATAAAATCTGACTAATGTATCATTTATAGTTTTCAGAAGTACATGAATAAGCATCTGAATAATTAATCAATTAATAGTTTATGTGGACTATGTCTTTGCCTGATGTTTAATTAAATAGCTGTTTAAATTTAATCTAACCGTTTTTTTTTTTTCTTCTGGTTAGTCTTCTATACTGTGCCTGACCTGGACTGAACTTCTATACTATCACCTGCCTGCCTGTCTCACTCATATTGTCTGTAAAATTCCTTCAATAGAAAAGTCGTTTTATCTCATCTCTGATTCAACTGATGTGAACCAAAACACCTGAGCACATTTCAAATCTTTCTCATGCACCTGATCTCAAGCAAGCACAAAGCCCCAGCTGAGATTTTCTGTCGAGTTCTGAAAGTTCATAATTCTGTCGAGAATTCAGGTTACTGGATAGAGATTATACTCTGATAACACATCTGCATTAATGAACAGAGAGAGAGAGTTGCCTTGCCCAGTATTGTCTTGTATATGAAGAGAAACCAATGATGGAGCCGCCGAGTATTAAGGAAGGACCAACCCACCATTTTATACAGGTCACAGTGATGAGTGCATTAGCAAAAACGGGTGGCTGAATGATAGATTGTGTTGGCAGACTGTTTATTGTGATGTATCTGAAATGTTTTAAATTAAAAAAAATGGTTTTATATAACAATTTTGTCTAATTCAATTGAAGTGTCAGTAGTACTTATAAAAAATATATATAATTATACATCCAAAATTATGAAATCTAATTTATATTTCGTACAAATAAAAATAATTAGTGTACTGATTAGCTTGATTTTTACAGTAATGCACTGTATAACATAATTACAGTACCATGTAGTAACTGTAAAACTGAAATACGCTATGGTACTATATTAAAAAAAAAACCTTGAAAAGTCTAACAGTGAATATATAAGACGACTGCTTAGATTTTTAACGTGTTGTGATTGCTGGAGTAAAGCTGGAGACCCGCAAGGCACTTAAAAATGCATGACCGTAAAAAAAAACACTGAAAACAGATTTGTGCTGGAGGCAGATATAAAAACATCTTGTCAAATGCGGGAATTCTTCATGGTGTCTGGTTTGAAGGGTGAAATTGATTGATACGTACATACATTCGAAGCGACTTTCTCTTCTAAGCTTTTTCTGCCTGCTGTCTTTTTCACGATCCAAAATGTTAATGTGACTTGTATGCATGTTTTCAATGCGAGAGAATAACCTCCTAGCCTAATAGTGGACTGTACAGTAAATAAATTGTCTTTCTTCCATTACCAGATTTATAATGTGTTATAATGAGCTCTAAACTACCTAATATCTGTGTGCCTGTCCCATTAGACCCCTCTTTCCATAAACAGGTGTTTTGAGAAGAAAGGTTGAGCAATATACAATAGATATATGTGTCTAACTCAAAGGATAATAAATGCACACAATAAAATGTATAATAAGGTTGCAAAAACTGTTAACTACAAAAAACTAGAACACACTGTACACTTTTTTCATGCTTAGACATTATGATTTGTATATGGTACAAAATGTACAAAACCTACCCATCACATTTTCAAAAAACAACTGCTTAGTATGATTTACAAGCTGTTTTCCTCAAGGGAAACCAAAAAAACGTCTCCACAAGAACAAGGATTTTGGATATTACCGTCTTTGTGGGGACGTTTTGCACCCATTGCAAAGGGTTTACCTGGGACACACACGACAATACTTGGTGTTAAACGTGTCTCTTTATAGCTGCATTAAGAATATGCAGTACATAGAGGATTATTGTAAATTTCTTGCTTTCCCCTGCTGAGTCAGAGTATAAGAAGACCCTTTAAATCTCCCTTGAGGCCACAGCATCTATCAGATGCAGTGTGTGGGGGGTCCCGTAGGGCACATGATTGAGCTCTCCATGACTCGGGACAGACAGCAAGTCTAGAGGTCCTTTTGTCCCTGAGCAACACACGGGCAGGCAGGGCATAGGTTAAAGAAAAACACCAGCTTTAAAGTCTACACCTGACAGGCTGAGGGATGCAGGAGTGAGAGACTTACAACAGTAGATGGCTTATCCAACAGCAAAGAATGTTTATTTGTGCTACATGTGCAGCAGACTGGAAAACGCAGACATTGAGCATTTCGAAACAGGTTAAGAAATGTTATCCAAATGCTGAAACATCCTATGCCTACTGACATGGCTGCTCTCATAACAGAAATTGAAATAAATCTTCCATCAAAGTGTGTGAAATGAACAGTCACAGAGAAGAAGGAGAGAGAGAAACATCTCCATGCGAATAAGGCAGATGTAATTGTTATTCAAAACAGCAGTGTCAGAAAGAGGTGAGCTCATACTGGCTGAGCGGATTGCTTTCTCTCCCTCAAGGAAGAGAGGACATTGGTCTTTCTGCATGTCTCCGAATCAAAGTCACTTATTAACCACACAAAATGATCCCGTTCACTGCAGTTTTTCAGGGGCCTTATATTATCCACTGAATCACATTTGCAGAGATAACAGTTCTTGTATAGCTGAAAATAGTTTATTTCCTTCTGCGGGTAAGTGGAAATGTTTGGGTAAAGAGTATGAAATTACACAATACATGATGAAAGAAAAAAGCTTAGTTTTTTCCCAATATCCCAGAACTGGATGAGGCAATTCCATGGCATAAGCCTAGTGTTTTCTCAAATGTTTAAATTGACCATGGTTAAACTTTATTACCCTAAATTATTCTAGATTCTGAGAAGTTCTCCAATGAATTTATGGTATTATTTAACCCTCTGGGGTTCTTCGGGTCAATTATGACCCGAAGCGTTTAAATAAAAATATGTTAAATCGTAGCTTCATCGAAATGGTCCGAAACTTGGTGACTTTAATGGTACTTGGTATATGAACACCCCAAAAAAATTGGGGACAGGATTTGAAAAGTCTAAGTGGTCGTAAATTAAGTGGTCTAGTGGTCTAGACCACTTAATTTACTAAGTGGTCCCTTCGGGTCAAAAATGACCCGCATAGGAAATGAATGGGAAATTGGCAAAAATGTGAAAATACAGAGTTTTTTTGTGCATACAATCTACAAATCAGCAACGATCTTGAAAAAAAGCACACAACAGTGAAGGGGTGAATCTATAAAACATCAAGAGTGCAAAACAGACACATCCACACACACACACACACACACAAACACACCTTTATACACAAACACACCAAAAAATTCAGATTATACATGTGTTTTGCATTTTTAAAAAGCTCAGTTTGTCCATGAAATGGCATCCATCTAATTTCAAAAATTGGTTTTATGAGGCCTAGGCTTGACTCCAAAATGAAATACAGCTTTAAAAAAAAATATATATATATATTTTTTTTTAAATATTTTTTTCTATTATATTCAATGGGGGAAAAATTGGTCATAATTATTGCATTAATACTAATTATACATTTTTTTTTATTTTTGAAATTTTCTCAAAACACCAAAAAAGAAAAGAAAAAAAATATTATAAAAAACAAGTAAAAAAAAATATGATTTTCTTTTTTAAATATGAATCCCGCCCTTCGGGTCAATTTTGACCTGAAGGCCCCGAGTGTGACTGTTAAACGAAGAACCCCAGAGGGTTAAAGCTTTTGACAATAACCACCTTGTATTTATAAAATATATAAATAAAAAGATAAAATAAACAAAAGAAATCTAAATATAATTAATAAAGCGATACATTTATATTTTCCATGGTTGCAAGAAAAGCTGTACATGCTCAACCATATAGGTGTATCAGTGGGTGTTTTATATAGATTTTTGGCATAATTTTTTTGTTTTAAATATATTATTCAAGGTGATGTGAAGGATTTAGAAACAACCAGTAACCACAAAGGGTCCACAAGAATATTCAATTAGCAATCAGCTAATCTGCTGTATAAAAATATAATATATTTTAATGTTCATCGGCAGCTACTTCTCTATTCTCCATTAGTCAGAACAAAAAGTGTGAATGACCACCATTCCCCAGTCCCAGCAGAGGAAGACTTCTAAGCACTGAAATGATCAGTGAAAGATTAATTGGACAGGATAGAGCATCTCTGCAAGGCTTGATTCTTCTTAATTATTCACAGCGGCCACTGGGACCTGCTGTAAATGTATCATTGTCAGATGTATTGAACCCTGAAACTGACCAGGATGTTTAAAGGGAATTGTAAAAACACTGGAAAGGTGTTACTGAGATTTGCAACAAACCACAAGCGAAGAACAGTAACCAGCTATGGATCTCTCATTATAATGATAAATATCTGAACAAATATATGAACAAGTATTGGTATTTTAATTCTGTATTATGTTTTACAAAGAAAAAAAAACTGTTTACCTCAGACTGGTGGAACAAAGTAAATCCATTGAGACTTGAGTAGGGTTAATCTGAAGACAGTTTTCCTTGCTAGCCACTCGTGATCACACAACAACCTTGTAAAGTGGAAGGACATCAAACTGCTTGATCTTCAAGGTTTTTAAATCTTGTTTATGACTCTAGCGTGACCCCTTGGGCGCTGCAACGAATGGCATGGTCCTCTGTCGAGTACACCCCTCTGAGAGATTCCTACATGTGCAATATCTCAATTTCACTCTCTCCAGGTTAGTGATGCTCAGCCAGGCGAAGAGCTACGATCAATGGAGGCAGAGCAGCTCAAATTGCCGGCAGTGTAAACCGACCCCGAGATTTATTTGCTTAATTAGTTGGATCCTCAAATGTACAAGCGTAATAAAAATGCCAAGGCCCCTTACTCTCCTTCTCCCTCTTTTTTCTCCTCTTGTTTTCTTTAGCACTTAAGCACACACTTTCTGCACAACTAGATTATGAGATGGAGAGCAATGAGAGCCACAGAAAAATATAGCCACACAATCAATGTATGTATTATATCCTGTATATGATTATTTGAAAATAAATAAAATAATATAATGTTAAAAATTCTAAATAAGTAATGAATAAAAATAAATCAGGCAGCCATGCTACAATGCACAGTACAATTCAGCGGACTATACAATGATCAGAGACTACGGCTGGTGCTACATACATAAGTGCTGAGCACCCAGTTATTGCCTGGATCTCACAACTCCAGAAATGTCAGAGCAAACTTTCAAATAGGCGTTATCTTTATAAATAAACCACAGATTTGCTTCAAACAACTACATTCTCATTTGTAAAACTCGTAAAACTACATTTCGTGACACAATAGCAGTAGTGAAATTTTTCTCCTTTAAGTCCACACATGTCACGTCCTGATCCACTGATAAAATAGGAAGAGCAAGAACAAATCTGTGGGTTTCAATTGTACTTGGTTAGATATAAACCGGCTGGGGCCGGTTTAGATGTGTTAAAAGTATCTTTTCTGACCATAATAAAGGATCGCAAAGCCAAGAGAAACATTTGCAGAAACACGATGGAGTCCGCCTTTGTAATTATTATGCTTGAAGTCAACGTAAGTGTTTCTATTTTTGTAAAAAAAAATTATTGAAGACATTATAACAGTCACAATATAGAACAAATAAATGGAAAGAAAAACAGACACAAGACAGTGGTACATAACTTATCAGAAAAGATTACATATCAAATGAAAAGATTAAAAGACTAAGACATATTTCAATTGTTTTTAAAGCCTTCTTGGTACACGAGTTAGAGATATTCCCAAAGTAATGTTGTACTTGGAAGCGTTTCTAGCTAATACGTATGGCGACGTGCACAGTGACGTAACGTCGTTCCCTGGGCGCTCTAGTCAGTGGAAAAACAAATAGGTTCTGAAGCGGTTCGCAAGTTGAACCAACTCCGAACCAACTTTGACCCAGCACCAGTTCCAAACCAGTTTTTTTTTGGTGGAAAAGGGGTAATTGAGAAACGGCTCTAATTGTGTGGTAATTGTGACTAAGAAACTAAGGTGGTGTTGGCAGTGGCCCTGGGCTTGTACGGGAAGAGGTTGTTGTCCCCGAAATAGGAGCAGTGCTAGCCACTGTTGTGTCTTTCCACCTTGATTCGCTCTGAAGTGTTTTTCCATACGATTCCTCGCAGCTGATGCTGATGAGACTCAAGTGGCTGTTGTATAACCTGCTTGGAGCTCTGCTCATGCCCTGTTGTTAAGTCTCACTGTGGCAAGACAAATGATTAACAAATGACAGCATTAGAAGCCGTCTAGAGCGACACAAGACCACTGCTGTAGGACCCTTGATATTACACTGATGAAACTGAAATGGCTAAGTAAGCAGCAGCATTGTGTGTGGTAAAAATAAATAAATAAATAAATAAATAAATAAATAAATAAAAAGAGCAAGCTGGGTCAGGGTTGGTCTTAAAGGGATACTCCACTTTTTTTGGAAATGGGCTCATTTTACCACTCCCCCAGAGTTAAACAGTTGAGTTTTACCATTTTCAAATCCATTCAGCCGATTTTCTGATATTTAGAAGAATGTCAGTAACGAGACAGTTTCTGGTCTCATTGACTTCCATAGTAGGAAAAAAAATATACTATGGAAGTCAATGAGACCAGAAACTATCTGGTTACTGATATTCTTCTAAATATCAAAAAATCAGCTGAATACATTAGAAAACGGTAAAACCCAACTGTTTGACTCTAGGGGAGTGGTAAAATGAGCCTATATCCAAAAAAGTGGAGTATCCCTTCAAAGCAACACTAAGTTTTTTTCTTTACCTTAAATAATGTTTCCAAAATCGTTTCAGTGGTTCAAGTCCTAACAGGGTGCATTCGCTTTGTGGCCCTATATCTGCTTGTTGTTAACAATTGGTGGTATTGGGGGTACTGTAATAATGTCTATAATGATCTATAATGTCTCAGGAGGTACATGCCAGTTAAAAGTTTGGGAACCACTGAATTAGACTATGACTCATTCATACTTTTCACTACTCCCGGTGAGATTCTGAAGTACGCATCTGATGGACAATTTACTATTCCATTCCCATGAGGCCATAACGGAATAGCGGTGAAGTGACACAACGGACGCTGGTAGGTCATGTAACAATGACATAGTGGATGTAGCACATCCAAATTTCATGCATACTACCCATCATACTCAAAGTTACAAAGTATGTTCAAATTCAAATGTAGTACCTACTCAGACAGTGTGCAATTTCAGAAACACAAGAGTGGCTTTCTGCCGCCTACTGACGTAATGATGTAACCTGCAGAAAGAGTCACTGAACATCCTCACAACCTTTAAAGTGCAAAAGATGTTCTTAGATTGTGGGGTCGGTAAGATTAAAAATACAGTTAAAAAAACGTAAATTTAAAATAACCGTTTTCTATTTCAATATATTTTAAAATGCAATATATTCCTGTGAAGGAAAAGCAAAGAAGTCCAGTCCACAGTGTTACATGATCTTCAGAAATCATTCTAACAAGCTGATTTGGTGCACAAGAAAAAATTCTTATAATTATCATTGCTGAAAAAAAGTGTTTTCAAGTTTCTTTGATGAACAGAAAGTTCAAAAGAACAGCCTTTACTTGAAATGGATGTAAAAGTCTTCACTGTAATATATAGAGCATATCTCACTGAACCTAAACTTTTGAATACTAGTGTATAAATCATTTCTGCTCCTGCCAACAGCACCAGTGATAGGAAAGATGACGAAGAATAAACAGCTTGAGACAGCAGCCAGCTGATTGAAGCCAATAAGTAAACAGACTCTCTTCAAGCCCAAGGGCTCCATGCGAGCAGGTCAATGGAGAAGCAATACAGCAAATGTGTCCCAGAGAGACCGGCGCCACTTTTCTTATTGCCACACTTCTAGCACAGCCACTGAGCCTGACAGCTGCTTTTCATGTCAATTATGAT
The DNA here is from genome assembly GCA_038021265.1 of Cyprinella venusta. Taxonomy (NCBI): domain Eukaryota; kingdom Metazoa; phylum Chordata; class Actinopteri; order Cypriniformes; family Leuciscidae; genus Cyprinella; species Cyprinella venusta. The sequence goes on from CM075874.1 coordinate 25,381,294, forward strand.
AATTAATTAAATGCTTCCTGGGGAACAGACGGCAGTATTCAGCACTTCTCCCTCTACCCGTCTCTCATTTGCACTCACGACAGTCACTTTAACAGTTGATTCTCAATACACAAGCCTTCAATTGTGCAATGGCATGTTTTTTTTTAGTTCTTTGATTTTTTTTCCAAGCAATCCACAGATGATTACATTAAGCTATATACCTTCTATACCTACTCGTTTCTGTCGTGCATAGATGATCTGACGTTGTGAATAATTTAGAGTCAAGTTGTCACTCAAAGGTTGTCTTCTTTCATGACTGTGTCTACATATTTCAGTTTGGCTGTTAAATTATTGACTGTTTGGGATGCGCTTTGAAGAGTTAACGCCGCATCAAGTGATATAATCACCTCGCTTGCTGACTTTAAAGTGTTTCCCCAGGGAAAAACCCTAAATTTAAGCATGAAGTGTAACGAAACAAACTAAACTCATCAAGTCACAAAAATATGTCTTTTTTGACGCGCATGGTTCCATTATTAGTCTGAGCATGGCAAATGCATTCCGTATGATAAATACAAAATGCCATCTTGTTGGCACAGATTGTCCCATTAAATTACATTCATAACAACTCTGTATATTTTTCCAGAGGGCTCAGAGACAATGTGTCCTATTATTCTATTATTGAGCTTGCTGCGCTATAAATAGTATGTGGTGATGTCAGAACAGTGAATCAAAAGATGCTGGTGGCCCACATTCTTTTAATTAATGAGTTTGGCTATTTTAATTTCTGCAGAGACAGAACTGAATGATCCACTATACGGTTTCTGAAAGGTCCTTTCCTGCTCCAGCTTAACAATGATGCCTGTGCACAAAGCAAGGTCCATGAAATAGAAATGGTTTAAGGAGTTGTGTGAGACAAACTTGACCGGCCCGCACGAAGCCCTGACTTGAACATCCAATGATCTGGAACACCGACTGTGAGTCAGGCCTTTGCCCAACATCAGTGCCTGACCTCACTGATGCACTTGAATGTGAATGGGAGCAAATCCCTGCAGCAATGTTCCAACATCTAGTAGAAAGCCTTACAAGAAGAGAGCAAACAGGGAAAAGTTAATGCCGATGGTTGTGAAATTAGGAGTGTGGAGTTTGGGTGTCCACACAACTCTAGTTGTGCAGTGCAGTTCCATGTTAAATGAATGAAAAACACTTTGGAATTCCAGCTAACAGACAAAGCAAAGTGAAAACTTACTTACAAATTATTTTATTTATCTATGCATGCTTTATTTATTATTTAAAAATTATTTATTATTATTATTTTTTATAATTATTATTATTATTTTTGGTATTTTTTATTTAATTTTTTTTTATTTTATAAATTAATAAATTATTTATAAATATATTTTTGCCTTTATAAACTGATAATAAAAATACAGTATACCTTAAATACAGTGTAAGTCGCTTTGGATAAAAGCACCTGCCAAATGCATAAACGTAAAGTAAGTTTATAATGTATAAACACTTACCAAGAGCCCAACTAAAGCAAAAACTGATCACCACGATGGTGACTTAAAATGAAACATATATCACCATCTAAACAATTTAGGGAAAAGAAAAACATTGAAATAAACATGAGTTTTAATTTAATGCATCCTGAGTGTGTTTATTTGGCCAGAAACAGTATAAATTGTCTAAATGAGACCATAAATAATTTTGAAAATGGCCACTAGTTCAACTAGTTTTTAACCTTGTACGAAGGATCCATTAATGTCTATATTAGACGTGCTAAAACTTTCATTCTGGCCCCTCATTGGACATCTTTTCAACGTCCAACTTTTGTGACAAAGACGTTGAAAAGACGTCTTTTGGACATCATTTTGCTCAGAGGGAATTTATTCCGTGATGACGCAAGGTGGTGACGGCCTGCCCACACAGTGTGTGTGTGTGAGCAAAAAGTGATATATAAAGTTGGAAAGTGTTCTTATATGCACAACTACTACATTTTAAACAGCTCTAATAACATGCAAGAGCATTTTGCATTTAAATTAACCAGAAATATACAGATATTGAACTTTCTGAAAGTCCTAGCCTTATTTAAGACCGATAGATTCCTAAAGGTCCACCTTGTGACGACATCTGTTCTACTTGTTGACTGCTGTTATTGATTTAATACTTCTCTGCCCGCCAGCCGGGCTACACGATGCGCCTGCCATCATCAATTCCTTAATGAAATTACCTGTGTTTTAGTAATGACTGGTATAACCCTATCAGTCCCATCATTCTTGCTAAATGAATAAATGTAAAATCCCCAGCAAACCTTTAATCCAGCCTGCCTGGCTCCAAAGATACATACAAATCCCTACCAGAATTGAAATTAATTAGACAACACGCTTTCTGAATGTGCTTTAAGTAGACAATGTAAATTTTCTCAACCTACTGTGGACGTTATGTTTAATATCTGAGGACTTCTTCGTCCTTCAATGTCTCAATACGCAGCTCTGCACAGTTTCAAATGCAACATTGTCTTGCTGACATGTTCCATTAATGGCCCTTCTGAACCTGACAGCAGTGTCACGTTGCTTTAAGAACTTCAGTTCTGCAAAAGCATCTGTTCTGACAGCTTTAATTGAATTGTCAACCTGGTTGTCATTTAGACAAGACAACATTGTTAAAATGTCCCACACTGACTTAATTTAGGAGTATTCATCAACACCAAATCCAATCGATTATGTCTAAATGGAAGCTTGAGAAAATTAATAAACATGCATTTATAATACAGACAGAAATATTTTAAACACCACTTTTAAATAATGCCCATGATAAAAATCATGAAATGTGTACTACAACCATATGTGGACAGATTGGTCTCGTTCTGCTAGATTAATTCACATCAATACTAATTAATCCTGATCGATGCAGCATTATTTTGCTGGCTTAGTGACATGGTCTAAAGGTGATGACATCAATAGACTGCTGTGTTGGCAAAGCTCAGACAGTTTTAATATATATATATATATATATATATATGAAGAGTTCAGATGCAAAAGCCTCTAAATGCCATTTGAAATTTTCTTCTAAAATTATCATTTTTATCAAGCTTGTATATTTAAGTTCAGTAATTTCACTTAAATGGCGATGAAGATTATCTATTAATTGTTATTTAAGTGAAATTACTGAACTTAAATATACAAGTTTGATAAAAATGATAATTTTAGAAGAAAATTTCAAATGGCATTTAGAGGCTTTTGCATCTGAACTCTTCATATATATATATATATATATATATATATATATATCTTTGGAAAATTTTTTGTTTTAATATCAATAAATCTATCTATCTATCTATCTATCTATCTATCTATCTATCTATCTATCTATCTATCTATCTATCTATCTATCTATCTATCTATCTATCTATCTATCTATCTATCTATCTATCTATCTATCTGTCTGTCTGTCTGTGTCTATCTATCTATCATTGTATTGTTGTGCAGAATATGTATGTGCATCGTATGAAACAGCAACAAATGAAATATGCTTTGCTGATATTTCACACAAACTATTATATTTCCAAGAAATGTGTAATTGTTATTTACTTTCCCTTTTATCTGTGCTATTCTGTATTTATTTATTTACTGTTATTATTTAATATATTTATCATTAATATTATTGTTTTTTCCCCTCTGGGGGGGGGGTGCATTAAGCTGGGATAAAGGGGTGAAAAAAAACCCCAAAAATGTCATTGTTAACACTGATGTTCTTGACTGATGTTCATGTTCAATAAAAAGCAAAATAAAAAACAAAATAAAAAATACACAATAAGACATTTGGCTGAAAGAAATCAATAAAGAAATATAATAAAAAATCATTACTTGATGGTATACTGAGTACATGCAATCTTTCTCGGTCTCAGGCACAAACAGTCATCTGTCTTTTCCTGTCAGATTGTTTCTAGTCAAAGCAAAAGAGATCTGGTCCATCCTCTGAGGTCAAACAATAACCCTGACATGTCAAACATTTCTTCTCTCATACAATCAGAAGGCGTGAGCTGAATCAAGATGACCTGTATGAAAGACATTATTACAGAATGCTCAGGAGTGTCTTGCTGCTTCTTGTATGTATTGAAGATAATATGGTGTTTGTCCCTCACCCTGAAGTGTCTCTATCCTTTTCTAAAGAAAAATCAAAACACACTTTTAATTAATTTTGCAAGTTTATTCATGTTTAGAAGGTTAATACCCTTTGAATTCAAATAAATTGACATATGGACGTCTGTGGCTTATATGCAATTCACTGAACTGGATTTATTGTCAATACAGCCAAACCTGCAAAACATATAGAGCCATTAACCGGCTAATGAAGGACGGAAAGCGGTTTTTGCTGACACTGTGTGGGATTCAGTTGTTTGAACACTCGTCGGATCGGGGGGGGGGGGGGGGGGGGGGGCGGCATTAAATATAAATCTTTTTTAGCTTTGTGTGTGTCACAATGGATTCCAAAACACTTGCAAAATGTAGGCAAATAACAGTTGTGTGCTGTGCTGTGATTCAAAATACACTGTAGATGTTTGAGGTAATGAAAGAAAATGTGCTTTCAAATACAGCTAGGAATTAATAAGCAGTTGTTTCCCAGTTAGTTTGTGAAGTATTTCAAGGGCAAAAATTGTCACTGAAACGCTTTCAGGTGGAGATCAACAGGAACAAAAATAAATCACGGCATGGCAGCGTGCTTTTGGAGAAATGCCTTGCGGTTTTAATATATGATTTTCTCAATTTTCTAAAAAGGTTTCTAATACAAGTGCATGAAGATAATTTATCAAAATGGCTTTCAGTGTTGAGATCATTAAACTCCCAGTGATTGATGTAAATTGCAATGCTGTGTATACATAAAATGGTTAGTGTCATTTCTGATATTTTTTTCAGTATAATCCCAACCTCAGTGCAGTCATTTTGATTAAAGTTGTTGCCCGATGACTTTTCCACAGTTTTCCCTTCTTTCTCTGTTCCTAACAGTTAACAAGCAAATTTAAATTATGAGTAGCTTGTAGCTTTGCAAAACTTCCCCAAAACTGATGTTTACCATAATAACATGCAAAGTCGACATCCATCTCCCTCTGTATGAATCTTAATTCCCCATATCACAAGAAATGGTGTCTCCTGGGACTATATGATTGATTGCCTCCATTAACTTCCATAAGATTTTGTTTTCTTTCTCTTTTTTTTTTTTTTTTTTGCTTGCGGCACTTGCATATGCTCGGCAACTAAATCTTGTGTATAGTTTGCCTCTCAGCAGATTGTCTTGTCCTGTACAATGGAGAAAAGCGTGTCTCCTCCATCTGCTTGGCTGCGTCGTGTTATCACTGGCAGCACTAAAGCTGGAGGAAACCAGCACATGATAAGATCTGCTGCCTTTGTTGTAGTTTCAAGCAGACACAGTCGATATGGTCAACATGTCTACCAGAATCTCATGGTAACAACATTTCTTACAATTCTTAGTCTTGAGATAAAGTCTGTGAAAACACCACTACAACAAACAACAGCTGAAGAGAGGATTCTGCAGTATTAGTATGAGTTAATATTAGCTGCATATTATTTGTCAGTGTTGCAAAGCAACTATAATTAACCAAGAGGCCTAAGGCAATAAAACACATATTCTCTGTCTCAGCACTAGGAGTCTGTGACTGATTCTGATTAATTTTGTCAGAAATAATTCACTGATTCATCTGAACCTCATACTCACAGTAAATAATTATGTTATGCAGGATTTACATCCTTTCCTGAGACATAAATTATATAAATTCTACTTTATAGCACTTCGTTTTTTATTCAGTGGATAATCTGTGTAACTGAAAACGTACATCATCATGTGATGATGAATGGCATAATTGAACGTAAGAGTGTTTTTTGTAGTATTTAATGTAAGTGCACCAAAATGTATTCAAGTCTAATTATGTCACCCTAATTGAGATTTAAAAAATCTTTTTTATGTTTATAAAATAAAACACTGCTTTAAAGGATTAGTTCACTTTTGAAACAACTTTTGCTGATAATTTACTCACCCCCATGTCATCCAAGATGTCCATGTCTTTCTTTCCTCAGTCGAAAAGAAATTAAAGTTTTTGATGAAAACATTCCAGGATTTTTCTCCATATAATGGACTTACATGGGAACCAGACGGTCCGAGGTCCAAATGACAGTTAATAACAGTTTCAGATGCAGCTTTAAATGTCTTTAAACGAAACCAGACGATGAATAAGGATCTTATCATGCGAAACGATTGGTTATTTCAAAACTTATTCCAAAAATGTAACTTTTTTAAGGACAAATGCTAGCCTTGCTCTATTCTGTGAGGCGCGTTTGTACGTCACGTAATACGTAATTACGTTCAAAAGGTCACGGGCGACGCAGCCGGAAGTACAAAATCAAAATCATCCGACATCATTGTTTTACCTTTTAATTCCTTTTTTTGTAAATGGCGTTTGAGCTAGTTTGCACATTCAACCTAAGCGTTCAACTTGTAAACACTGACTCTGTACTTTTGGCTACGTCGCCCGTGACCTTTTGAACATAATTACGTAATACGTGACGTTACAAACGCGCCTCACTGAATAGAGCAAGGCTAGCATTTGTCCTTAGAAAAGTTACATTTTTGGAATAACTTTTGAAATAACCGATCGTTTCACACGATAAGACTCTTATTCATCGTCTGGTTTCGTTTAAAGACATTTGAAGCTGCATCTGAAACTGTTATTAACTGTCTTTTGGACCTCGGACCATCTGGTTCCCATGTAAGTCCATTATATGGAGAAAAATCCTGGAATGTTTTCATCAAAAACCTTAATTTCTTTTCGACTGAGGAAAGAAAGACATGGACATCTTGGATGGCATGGGGGTGAGTAAATTATCAGCAAAAGTTTTTTTGAAAAGTGAACTAATCCTTTAAATAGCTTTAATGTAGCTACTTTTAATTAAAACAGCTTGATTGTAGTTCACAGTAACTTCATTAAATCGCATATCTTATAGCCTGGAAATCTACAGTTTCCAAGTAGTTTTCCCAACACTGTGACAAATAAATGCAAGCGTGAACAGGGTGACAAATCAAAGAAGGCACAGTTTTAAGAAGCTAATGGAAAACAACTATACCAGCAGACAGGAGCTTTAATAAATGTCTTTTCTACTCGGGGATTCTACTTGGGATTTCCAAAAGAACTGCCTTCCTAGGGCCAGAAGCGGCAAACTCTCCAGTAATTAAATCTGGATTTGAATTGTGTGCTGCCTGGAATAAACTCATACCTGAGCAGCAGATGTGTAAGCGCACAGATTTACATTGACAGCTTTGCCCATGGGGCTGCACATAGGCAATCGAGTGGGAGAGTGTTGCACTTCATGATGCCGTGTTTGTTTAACACCTTTGGGAAATATCAAGCACGGTTTCGGTTCTACAGACTCTCTCAACTACTTCAAAGAGTAAATACAGTAAAACATGAGTACAAGAAATTTGGTTTCCTCTCATATCTTTTCAAAAGTCAATGTAATTTTATTTCTCACTGACAAGAGAGCTTAACGTTTTTACACGAGCATTAAAAAGCAGTTGTGTCCTTTGAAGCTAGCATATGGCATCAAAAAAATAACTACAAATAATAACTAAAAAAAAAATACATTTTAACAGCCGTCTAACGTACCACCGCATTGGACAGAGAACAAGAAAAATAATAGTCCATAGAATCAAGTCTGTCAAGTCAAATGATATTACACCAAATTAGATATACTCTGCATAAAATTGCAATTTATTACTTTATATGGTTACGCTTTATTTTGATGGTCCACTTTAGAACTTCTACTAACTAACTTTGCAACATGTCAACTAACTCTCATTAAAGTATTAGAGCCAGATTTACTAAACAGGGCAAATTAGCATGAAAGAAATATTCCAAAAAAAAAGTGCTGAATGGAGAGGAAAGTGCTGCGCGTGATCTAATGATGACACGCGAATTAAAGAACAGACGCAGATGGGTCATTTACATAATGACCAACACAATCTACCAAGAACATCTGGTTTAAGACATGTTTTTTTGGGCGCTGCACATACCTGCTGCAAACACTCTAAAAAATGCTGGGTTGTTTGAACCCAATTCTGGGTAAAATATGGACAAACCCAGCCATTGGGTTACATTTTTAAATGACATTTTTAACCCAATGGCTGGGTTTGTCCATATTTTACCCAAAATTGGGTTCAAACAACCCAGCATGTTTTAGAGTGAATGCAAATACAATTGACCTGGCCAAACTTAAGTAAATATCCTTGATACATTTTGTGTCTGAAAGGGAAACTCCCACAAATGCAATAAGGTCAACAGCCGCAAAAATAACTGCCCACACCTTTTCAGTGTAGGAGACCGACGTTCTTGTCAGGGTAGTGAAAGACAGAGAAGTGACGTTGTATGGGGATGGGAGTTTTGTATGCGTGCCTTGCTCTGTGATGCACGTTCGTGACTCTCCTGTTCGAACTCGTTCATCAAAACGAACAAATCTTTTTGAAAAAATCATTTTCAACGAATGAAATGAACCAAATGACTCAAAAAAAGATTTGTTCATTTTGATGAACGAGTTCGAACAGGAGAGTCATGAACGCTCATTATCAAGAGTGAACTACTCCTTTAAATATGTAGCAGTTAATTCACCAAAATGACCTTCAAAACTACATGGCATATACAACATATTAGAGTTCACATTAGTGAGTGACATACTGTAAATGGCAAGAAATATATTATTGGTAAGGACTCCTAATCCCTTTCTTATTTAGGTGTTCCTGAGATTTATGTTCACCTGACACTCTTGATAAACCTTAAAACCATACCTCTGTGTCTTAACAAGTGAACCTGCACTGTGCAAGACTCTTGAACCCAGAGATGATTTGGCTCCCCTTGATTTGCCAGTGTAATTGGTTACTGGAACATTAACCCCAAAGGGACAAAGTGCAGGTCTTTGAGGCTATTAGCAAAGCCCTTTCACAAGACGTTTGGTCTGTTAAGGTTCTTATCAAATGCATGATAATTGGGCAGCTCGTTTTAGCGAAGAGATCCCAAAGCCACATCTCCTTTCGAAAAAAGTCAACTAAAAGTCAAACTCCCTGCATGGGAGAGTGATATAAGACCCTTGAAATGAAATCAATAGCTTTCCACTTCCATCACAAAACCCATACTTCAATGAACTGCATGCCAAATTACCATTCAAACATATCTTTCATCATAAAAAGGACAATATGCTGGCAGTGAAAGATAATAATGCCAACAAAGTGGCATTTTACAATACAACCTGCCAATATTATCCAGCCGATTCACACCAGACCAGATCTCTTGCGCTTTGTATTTGCTCACAAGTAAACAACAAAATCAATAACTCACACTTAACATGTTGTGAAACCAACATAAATCTACAACAGGAGTTTTTTTTTTTTTTTTTTTTTGCAGAGAGCACACTGTGTCAGAGAGATCAAGTAACGTTTGCGGTTTACCATCATTAGTCATTTTATGGCATTTAATTTCAATGCAGAATATTTGGCTGTAAAAAGGATTGCTTAATGGAAACAAATTATAGCGCTCCTGTTTTCATCAATTCGCATTACGGATTCACCTGGGAACATAGCACGTTCAGATGGGTTTTATTCAGCCGTAATGATGGGAACGGATGTACGTTTGGTTTGAAAGTGAAAATAAACCAAAACAAACCACTCTCAACCAATTGTGCAATTGCTTCTTTTTATTTTTTGAAAGAGAAGGAAAAAATGGGTAACACTTTAGTTTAGAGCCCAATACCCTCTATTAACTAGTTGCTTATTATTACAGTTTCCCGCCACTCCTTTGTTTCCATGGTCACAGTCTTCATTGGTTCATTTGGTTCAGCTGTGTGTCGTAAATTATCTTGTTAATCAGTCGAATTAGTTTCTCTCTGTTACCTGTGAATTTAAGGCCCTGTTTACACGAGAACGGGTGAAAACGTAACAATATTTTATCGGATGTGCCTTTCGTTTACACGGCGACGGCGTTTTTGAGGCTTAAAAACGCAAAAAAGTGAAACCACCCTCCAGAGTGGAAATCTTAAAAACGCTCCACCGCCGCATTCCTGTGTAAACGGTAAAAACGCAAAAGTCTGCTCGACAGTTAAGGTTGTACGCAGGCGCGTGGACTTGGTGGTGTTGTAGTATGCACTCCTAGCCGCCTGAAGTGCATACTAAATTGAATTTTACACTTTAGTCTCACCATTTGCATGCGGATTTCCCACACAAGACGCTCGTCTAAACGCAGAATAAAAAGTGATGACGCAATGCCACTTTTGCGTTTTCTCTTCAGAATTGTTTCTGTGTAAACATAGCCTCAGTCTGAGTTTAGTGCTGTCTAGTTGTCTGTCGTCATTGATGTTGGCCTGGTCCAGTGTGGGAGATTTCCTAGTATCTCGAGTATTTCTGTAAGTTTGAGTTAATGATTGATAAAGTCCACTGCATATAAATCACGTTTCCTCGTTGCTGCAACCAGACCCGTAACAATTAGGATATTGGCTGTTTATCAGTACTTATAAAGCAACATATTAATGCCTTATTCTGCATGACCATATTCTACATCCCTAATCCTACTCAATACCTAAACTTACTACCTTTCTAAATATTAATAAGTTATTAGGAGTTTATTGAGGCAAAATTCATAGTTAATAGTGAGAATTGTACCCTAATCTGAAGTGTGACCAAAAAAAAATTAAAAGAGAACTTGTTTGCCTTTTGAACAGAATATGACATTTCCAGAAAGAAGGATTTGAATTGAATGTAATTATACTATTGGTTAGCAGGATTTAGTTTGTACTGTGTGGCACTTATAATTTCAGAACAAAAATCAATTATTATTCATGTTTCACTGTACACAACAATACAATCTCCTCAACACAACAATAATGCCTCACACAAGCTTAGCAAACAAGTAAAACATCACTCTTATCACAGAGAGAAAAGCCTTTTAACCACACAGCTGCGGGCATAACCAATCCCCAACAAGGAAAAATACATTTTATTGGCCTTTGATGCATAAGTAGTCAAGGTTTTTGCATAGCCAAAAGCATTTTTCAAACACAAAGGTAGGAGATAAAAAATTTATAGAGCTACATCATTAAAATGCCTCCACTGTGAATCAAGAAAGTTCATCTCGATGCCCCTGGTATAGCAGGGCAGTTTGAATAATCTTTTTGTCTAATGGCTTGGAAAATTCACATAAAATCTTAATCCAGCAAGTGATAAAAAAAAAAAAAAAATCACAGACAATTACAATGATTTATAATCTGTTGGAATTTGATAGACTTCTTTCTTGAATTATAGCAATGGTAAAGTTGGGTTTCAAAGTAACAAATGTAAGGTCTGTGTTTGATTGGATTGTCAGCTGTATATTCTGAAAATGCCTTATATTTTGAGTTGCAATGTTTTGAAAGCTACATTATATATACAGTCTATTTATTAATATAAAGACTTTGTGAGAACACATCCATAATTTATTCAGGTGTGTCTTTTGGACTATAAAACTCTTTAGACACAAAATGTCTCAAATATTTCATGATTTAAGCCGTAATGTGTATGTCATGCTCTAAATACTTGATCTTCAGAATACATTCACACTTTAAAATGCAAAAACACTGACCCCACAGCTTTCATAAAGATTACATACCATAATTTGATTGAAGGTAAAAAAAAAGATTCTTCAGCATAGGAGAATTGTTTCTAAGTGGTTTTAAATATGTTTTCATGCTTTCTTCCATCAGTACCATCCATTATCACCACACAAATAATGATCTATCTACTCGACGCAACAGAATCAAGTTTGGGTCGAGGGCAGGACTCCTCCTTGTGGAACTAGGCTGATGGAAAGTGAGTATCTAGACAGTGGATATTTTAGGTTTTGGTTCAGTATACTGCATAGCTGAAAACACAAGTGGCAATTCCCATTTACTGTAATTGGTGAGGCAGAACCATGTTACCCATTATAATTAGGCAGTTTTTAGAGAGAGAGGATATATATATATATATATATATATATATATATATATATAAAAATGGGAAACCATACATTGTACCATTTTTGGAAGCAAAAAGAAGAAATCATCTTAGAATTTAGAGTGTAAAGCCCCAGAATTGGCTGGGTGACACTTCATATTGTTTCTTTTCTTCATATTGCATCATAGGATCATATACTCCTGGATATTAGTTCATTAGTTCATTTGACTGTCAGGCATGTCCAAAATGAGTTTAAGAGTTTAAGTGAGTAACTTCTGTGCTGACTCGAGCCGCAAACTGTTTCAAACGGTTCAGTCCGATTTGGTTCAAAAGAATGACTTGTTCGTGGACTGGACATTACTATTTACCTCAGCTTGTGTAACAGCAACTTCTTGTGATGAATTTTGATTCATCATGTGGTTTTCTATTTACATTCTGTATTCATGTCCAAAACAGATAGCATGGTGTTTCTAATTCAGTAGAAATCAGCTAAAAACCACAGATAGAGAGGCCAATGATCTGTACCGCAGCTTTAAAATTACAAAGAATAATTTGAACATCCCAACAGCAGGCCTTCTTTCCGATGTTGATCATGCAGTCACATAGATGGCACCTGTCCATGATTAACGCTCAAAGAGATGAAACAAAATAAGACACGGTGTCTCAAACAGCCAAACCTTGACTTTGAGAAGCTATTGATCTGAGCCGCCGGATGCTCTAAGAGTCCCCCTGCTTGCCTTTTATACTGTGACAAAAGACGTGCACCTGCACGATTGAGCGCCCCATTGAGCACTTGAAACATTTACCCCAGGCCCCTGTTACGTGCCATATCACTCAGAGTCTTCACCTCTTCCCCCTACTTTTCATGATTTTGTACACCCAACCTCTCCCCCAAAAAACCTCTGGAGAAACAGATCAAAAGGACTTTGATGCCTCTGCCACATTCAATACCCCCAATGTGCTTAAACTTAAGAACGTCTTTTTAAAATGAATTACAAGCATATTACACATGAGCTTACCAAACAATTTAAGGGAAAGTGGTACTTCTGAAAAGAAGAACAAATTCTTTTTGCACGTTTTTGAGACAGCATGTCTTACCACAGACCCAGTGTTCATGACTACCGCACAATGAACTAACTGTGAGTTACTTTTCACTTTCCTACTGTCCCTAACTGAAGTTTTCTGCTTTTTACTTCACTTAACAATAGTCCTGCTCCCACCGAAGCCCTTTGTGAAGGATGTTGAACATGAGTGGCATAGCGTGATTTCCTTTTTCATTTGTTGAACGGTTACAAAGAAAAGGCATTATGTGGAACTTCCTAATGCTCTCCCAAATGGCTGTGGCAAAATGGCGTTTTTTGCTCTGCTGAGTGCTAATCCAACAGTAAGATAAGGACTATTACAACAAGTGCTGCTGGCCTAGTTGTGTTTGTACTCCCAAGACTTTGCAAAAGATTTATGAGAGTGGGCTTAGGAATATCGCCCTCTCTGACTGGAGCCAGACAAAAGGCTTTTTTTTAAAGTTCAAATTGCTAATTAATACGGTATTTCTGCCAAGGAGTCAAACATTCAGAGAACATTGTGAGTGGATGATCAGACTATATGAACAAACACAATAACCAACTAAGTCTTGACACATTTGAATTATATGTTTGGATTATGTATAACTGTCCTTGTACTTTGCAATCGAGTCAATCATAAATCTGCGGACAGCTGTTGAACATGCTAACATAAAACGCGCATTAAAAAACTTCCTATTTTTAAATCTGAAAAATATATTTTTTGTCTAAATATGGTGGTGAAGAACTCAATGACCAGCTGTGTCCATGGTTACTGATGAGTTGCAGGGATATCAAACAAAGGAAAACGTGATGGATTAAAATAAACTAAAAGTCCATGAAAACAGAAACTAAAGATAAACAAAACAGTGGTTAGTAGGACTGTGTGTTTTTATTATGTTTGTTTCTTCCCTAGATGGAAGACTCTAATAATCAATTACTACTGTGTGTGAGGGATTCATGCATCACATCTTGGTTGAAAAGGGGAAAAGGCAAAATCATGTTTCTCCACCACCACCATTCTGCATCCCCTCTCCCCTCCAGAAGGAAGGCACAGAAACATCCATTAGCGAGATTGTTTTTCCTGCAACACCCGCAATACACTGAGTAACAAGTTGCTCCTAGACTGAAGACCCGTAGGGCCCTTGCTGCACACATCAACTCAGAAATTGGATTTCTTCCTTTTCACTATTTCTTGTGTTTGTATAGTTGTTCCCTTGTCTTTTTATCTTTTTTTCTCAGCATTTTGCTTCAGTTTCAAAGAGACATTATGTCATTAATTTGGTAATGATGTCACACAAGACGTGATGGTGCTGATGTAATGCTTTCTCTCCCGAATTAAGCGAGAACTTTCCGCATATTTTAACCAAAGCATTTTTTTAAATCACTTCTATCTATCTATGTATTTGCAAAGTGCTTGGAGCATGTAATTAAACTAAAACCAGCAACAATGGGACTCAATAATTGTGATGTGGTTTGAATGATGCATTATGAATATGTATCAAATTTTGCAGCAAGCAATTATGCAAAACAGAGGTCCTACAACACAAGCAGCTCTCACACAGGTGGTCATTCCATATTGCGGGTGACCCAGCATGCCAGATCTCCGACAAGACTTCTCTTTATAGGTTGAGTCTCACAAGGACCCTCTCATAATGGTGTAATTTACCCATTAATGACACATGTTGTCCCTCGCCACTGACTGCGCGCTGTCATTAATGAGGCCATTTGCATTTGGTGGCAGTCTGCCAGTCAAGGCTCTCTGCCATGTGTGTTGAATGAATCCTTTCAAAGCACATACCGAAATGCATGGTGGACTCTTCCATGTAGGAAAGTACTGCACGTAGACGGCAGATGTTCTCCACCGTGAAGTGAATTATGGTAGTGGATGTGTTTTTAAATGAAAAACTCACAATAAACCATCTGTACTGGTTATTTGGAGAGAGTCCGCTATGTAGTGATCGATTCTGAAGTGCGGGCTGCATTTTTGCTGAATTGTGCAGATAAGCAGTCATTCTTTTGTTATTGTTACGTAAACGAAAGTGAATTCAGCCACTTTAAGCGAGAGTGCCGGCACTTACAGATGGCAGGTATTTAAAGAGGCACTCTCCTTTTCGCCGCTCATTTACTTTGCGCTTTAATTTTCAGAGAGCTGAAAATGCACTAAGACATTCAAATGAAGGTACCACTAAGATGAGGAGAATGAAACATAAACACGCTTTCACAGGCAATTAGCTCTGTCACAATTTTAGCATAATCGTATTACGAACGAAATCTACCGAGATGTCATTTTGTGACATTTCGCACAAAAGACGAAGGCTACTGCAATTTCCCCTCGTCAAATCACCCAAACATCCCTTGAAATCTGTTCATTAATCAGTGTCACTCTCTCTCTAACATACTATATTAACATTTGTTTGGCATTCTATTATGCATACTATGGGTATAAGTCTTTCCATTGAAATTTTTGTGGGTTCTGGATAAATTCTGGATGGAGGTTTTGTGAGTTAAATGATTAATTTAAAAGAAAGAATTTATGCGTGAATGACATTTACCACAGAACAAAAACAAGCTACTTGGTGGGTCTGTTTAAGAAGCTTGTTCCCAGCAAACAGAACATTCCCCCAACGCTAGCATTTCATAACCAAAACCAATATATATATATATATATATATATATATATATATATATTAGGGCTGTTAGTTAAACACGCTATTAACGGCGTTAACGCAAACCCATTTTAACGGCGACCAAAGCGCAAGCAGATCTAGCTAGACCATAAACAAAACAACAGGCACGACACTGCACACACTCGTTTGGGCTTGCGAGCCAGCCAAATAGTTGGTTCACGTTACGTTTTGAGTGGATGACGAGTGTGAGACGCCAAAACGGAGGCCAATAAGATTCTGAATGGAAAGTTTACTTTTAAAAAGTTGCAAAATGGTTCCATTGACAAGACCAAAGTTATCTGTGTGATTTGTCATTGTGGACTGAGCTATCATCATCGCAGCACTTCTAGTCTAAAATACCGCTTGATGATGGCCAAGCACGCACACACACGCAGCTGATGCGACTCCTCTGCCCCCTCGTCAATATCAGGTCCTCGTCAGTATTTCTTTCACTTTTTTATTGATGGACAGTGTTACATTGTGTGAGAGATTATTTGCTCCAAGTGAGAATTTTAGTGTGAATTTGAACACAGTATATGCCAATGTTGTTTTCAATAAAAAAAAAACATTTGCACAAAGCAAGCTGATCCACTTTTCCATGTTGATAAGAGCATTAAAATGAGGAAAAAATAATGGGATAAAAAGAAATCAGGAGATATTTACAATAGATAAAAATGTGCGATTAATTGCGATTAATCGTGAGTTAACTATGACATTAATGCGATTAATCGCGATTAAATATTTTAATCATTTATATATATGTGTGTGTGTGTGTGTGTGTGTGGTGAGGGGGTGTGGTTTTTTGAGAAGTCTATAGCGAGAGAGGAATCAGCGAGCTGTGGGGTGAGCGAGTAGGTCAAGTGCAGATGATGATTGCAGTGATTGAGAGAGAAGGATTTGGGACTCCTCGCTAATATATATATATATATATATATATATATATATATATATACTGCTAGATGATATTGAGCATAAAGGAGCAAATTTCTGGTTTGTGATAATGAACTCAAGTATCCCATACCCCCTTCAATAAGACAAAAAAAGTTCAAATAACAAAAGAAAAAGCTATCTTCCGTTTTTTTTTTTTCAATTTCATTATTTTTTATGAGATAAGAATGTGATATGCAAACTCTAGGAGGATTCTTACACTCCTTTATTACAAGACCCATGTCGTTAGTCTGAGAAATCTGTTCTTGTGAGTTGTTTCTTATAAGTCGTCACTGAGAACTATGGGAAACATGAAAGTATAAATGTGGAATACATTACAGAAACTGTTCAATTTAAATCTCAGTTGGATACACACACACGCACATGAGTCTACTAGCTAATAAATCAACGGTTGCTGATGCAAACTTTTAGAATTTGTGTCCTCAGTTAAGTCTTGCTTATATTATCCTTTTAATCTCCTGTGCTTTTCTCACTGTGGTAACAGTACTGTTGGTAATGTTTTTACTGCACACTGCAAAAGCATGAACTGTTAAGCCACTGATGGGGCCAGTGAAAAAGTCAAATCTGAAAATCAGTCTCAATTCATTGCCATCCAATACCATACAATTTTCTGAGATTTACTTTGTAGAATGACAATTAGCCGAGGCTGCTAATGAGAAAATAATGGCAAATTTCTATGACAGTGTAGGTATATTTATCGACAAGACCTCAGAGAAGACAAGCAACCATAGCAACACGAGCGTTCAGACTGCACAAGACATTAGTATTCACTTGCAGTAGGCTGAGGAAGCATGTGCATTTAGGTCCAGATAAAAGTTTTTTTTTTTTTTTGGAGTGTGGATACAAACTGAAGGCCATGCTTTGAAATCTCTCTACTGTAAAGCAGTAACTCGGAATTTCTGTGTAGCACACAATCCTGAAAGAACTAAAAAAAGCCTACATTCAAATTACGTTATAGTGGTACTTTAGCGTTACTTACAGTGGGGAGAAAAAGTATTGGATAAACTCTCGATTTTGCAAGTTTTCCCATTTACAAAGTATGCAGAAGTCTGTAATTTTTATCATAGGTACTCTTCAACTGAGAGTGACGGAATCTAAAACAAAAATCCAGAAAATCACATTGCATGATTTTTAAGTAATTAATTTCCATTTTATTGCATGACATACGTATTTGATTACCTACCAACCAGTAAGAAATCCAGCTCTCACAGACATGTTAGTTTCTCTTTATGAAGCCCTCCTGTTCTCCACTCATTACCAGTATTAACTGAACCTGTTACCTGTATAAAAGACACCTGTCCACACACTTTCCACAATGGCCAAGACCAGAGCTATATAAGGACATAAGATAAAATTGTAGACCTGTACAAGGCTGGGATGGGCTACAAGACAATAAAGCAGCTTGGTGAGAAGGCAACAACAGTTGGCGCAATCATTAGAAAATGGAAGAAGTTCAAGATGACAGTCAATCTCCCTCAGTCTAGGGCTCCATGCAAGATCTCACCTCGTGAGACATCAATGATCATGAGGAAGGTGATCAATGGTCAATGACCTGAAGAGAGCTCATGAGGATCTCAAATCTCAGCACATATTGAGCCATTTTTGAGATTTCTAGGATATTGTGAGAATACTATTGAAAGCGTCACTTTATCAGGAAAATAATCTGTGATGGAGACCAATGCATTTAATGCCATTGCTCTCTTAAAGGTATACTCCACTTTTTTTGGAAATAGGCTCATTTTACAACTCCCCCAGAGTTAAACAGTTTAGTTTTACCATTTTCTAATCCATTCAGACGATTTTCTGATATTTAGAAGAATATCAGTAACCAGACAGTTTCTGGTCTCATTGACTTCCATAGTAGGAAAAAATATATACTATGGTAGTCAATGAGACCAGAAACTGTCTGGTTACTGATATTCTTCTAAATATCAGAAAATCGGCTAAATGGATTCGAAAACGGTAAAACTCAACTGTTTAACTCTGGGGCAGTTGTAAAATGAGCCTATTTCCAAAAAAAAAGTGGAGTATCCCTGTAAAGAAAAAACTGAGATATTAGAAAGATTTGAGGGTGATTTTTCCCCTATGGGAGAGTAGGATAAAGATCTGGGACAGTCATATAATTAGCTGGTCAGAGCGATTAGACGTTTTCACGGAGAATGCTTTTGATATTAATTGACTTGATTGAAAAGGCGTGGGTCAACAATGGTGTGTGATTATCCACACGCTGCCTGAAGCAGTGCTGGAATTCAGTGCAGGTGACAGTGTGTGATCCTCTCTGGCAGCTGTCCTGTCACACGGAGATGCAGGACCAAATCCGACTGTGACTGATGTGACTGAAATGGACATAGAGATGTCAGCGGAAGGTGGCTGAAAATTGGCTGCTAGAGACTCTACACAGCTGGTAAAGAAAGTGCATCTGCTGCTGTGACTTCTGGTAAATGGATGTGAAGGTCTTCCTTTTTTGCACTTGGAAAATGATAGTGCCCAGAATGTTTTGATCATGTCAACAACTGGGCCATTTATTTCATAGGAGGGCGGTGGAGTCCAAAGCACAGATTCGTCTATGTTCAAGCTGTCACCACTGCTTCCCGAACAAGTTGAGCAACCATTCAACGAATGAAATGAACAAATTAACTCGGAAAAATATTCGTTCATTTTGATGAACGAGTTCGAACAGGAGAGTCACGAATGTGCGTCGCAGTACAGAGCAAGGCGAGCATTTGAGCTTATAAAACTTAAAACTTTATTTTTTTAAATGAGCGATTGTTTCACTTGATAAGACCCTTATTCATCGTCTGGAATCGTTTAAAGCCCTTTGAACAGTTTTCAGTTTGTACTGAAAGTGTCTTTTGGACCTTGAACCGTTTGGTTCCCACTGAAGTCCATTATATGGAGAAGAATCCTGCAATGTTTTCATCAAAAGCCTTAATTTCTTTTCGACTGAAGAAAGAAAGACATGGACATCTTGGATGACATGGGGGTGAGTAAATTACCAGCAAAAGTTTTCTGAAAAGTGAACTACTCCTTTAAGTTTAAAAAAAAAAATGTTTTTTTTTTTTAAATATGCTAAAAATTGCTAAATGTTAAAATGCTTTAAGGTTAAATGTTATGTAGAAGTATATTACTCTGCACATCAATGATAATTATTTTAATGGCTTTGAAAATGCAAGCACCATAAAGTATGCAAATACATTAATATGGTTCCATGCACATGTTATTATAGGCGAGACTTTAAATGCAACACCCAGTTTTACATATGCAGCTCACTTCTCTCTCTGTTTCTGGTCTAAATACATGTACATCATGATTCTGAAAGAAACAGAAATGCTGACATTTCTGAGCAGAAGCGAGTTTAAATAATCTAACATAAATTAATCCGAAAAACATATTGCTGATTCAGGCAATCTACACATTGGATTAAAAAAAAAACAACATGAGAAACTAAAACTGCAAAATCCAGCATAATGCTCAGAGATAAATACGCAAGATCTCATGAACATTAAAGTTTGACTAAGAAAACAGAACCTGAAGTGTGTGATATTCTGGCTCACCATAAATTCCTGGCAACCCATGAAAAAAAAAAAGACGGGTTCTTGATCTCTTGTATGATCTCTCCTGTGAGGTGAAAGCAGCCAGGTCTCTTTTTGAACTGATATGAAAGTGTGTCTATCTCTGGTCATCTTTCATCCTGTTCTCAACAGTCTCATAGCTGAGAGTCCCCTTATGAAACTTTGTCAATAACACGTGACATCTTTCAACCTTTTGAAAGAGTTTTTTGGTTTCAAAATACACACATTTCACTCAAATGTTTTGTCACTTTTTGCATTTGACATTTCACTGCAAAAAAAACTGCTCTATTATTTTCATAATAGATTGTGCCTTATTCTCAAATGTGGCAAAAATAATAAATGAAATAAGCAATTATTTCTGTGCAAATTACTTCTTTATAGTGTGTTATACGTTTACGGAAAAAATGTATGGCGTGTAAGATGTCCACGTCTTGCTTTCTTCAGTTGAAAAGAAATTAAGGTGTTTGATGAAAACATTCCAGGATTTTCTCCATATAATGGACTTCATTGGGAACCAAACGGGTCTCGTCTAGGACCCTTCGAGTCATGACTCGAAAAAAGATCCGTTCATTTTGATGAACGAGTTTGAACAGGAGAGGTCACGAACGCTCATCACAGAACAGAGCAAGGCGAGCATTTGTGCTTATAAAACTTAAACATTTTTATTTATTTTTGAAATGATAAGACCCTTATTCATCATCTGGTGTCGTTTAAATCCCTTTGAAGCTGCACTGAAACTCTCATTTGGACCTTGAACCGTTTGGTTCCCATTGAATTCCATTATAGGGAGAAAATCCTGGAATGTTTTCATCAAAAGCCTTAATTTCTTTTCGACTGAAGAAAGAAAGACGTGGACATCTTGGATGACACGGGGGTGAGTAAACTATCAGCAAAAGTTTTTTTTAAAGTGAACTACTCCTTTAAACATGTTCGGTGTTACATAAATATTTTTAAATTGTAGTTTTGTAATTGATTTTTTTCTTTAAAAAGCCATATAAAATAGTAAAAAGCACATTCTGACTATTACATTTATGCAATGGTGAAAAACTGACAAAATAAATGAAAAAAAAAAAAAAGAAAGAAAGAAAACGCTTTCGGGCAATCTGTATTCAGACTTTGGCCAGGTGTTTAATAATATTCGGTTTTGGCCAAGAATTTTCATTTCGGTGCATCCCAAAGCATTTCTTATTTACATTCCAAACCCTCAAACTGGCTGCATTATCAGTTTGCCAAACATTAAGGAGTCTTGCTTTACCAAAGCTCAGTAGCTTTTGTCTCTTTTTTTTTTTTGGAATGCAAAAGATATAACTTTAGGTATGGGGCAGTTGGACTGATGGTCACATCTGTGGAGTACAGAATCATCCTAGGATGTATCTCACTCCTCAACGGTTTCTGATCAGCACTCCTTGTATCAGATAAGGCCCTCTGGAAGCTCACCGAGAAGCTCTATCATGTGAAGTGCCCTGAAGCTCAAGTCTTATCTGTTGCTGGACCTGTTGAGAATTAAGTCTTTATCTTGCATCAACACTTTGAAGGACGAAAGCAGAACAGTTGAGCTGTGTATCTGTTGCTCTCTGAGTCACAAAAGAAGGCTTTGGGATGTGCAGCAGAATGCCATTTTTCACAAGTGCCTGCGGTGGATGTGGATTTTTTTTTTCCTTTATTGGACAAAGCCTTCCAAAAACGTGGGCTGGGAGGGAGTCATTCAGAAAGCGGATGAACTTGATGGAGCCAGTCAGTTGAGCTGTCTTACATCAGCTCTTTCCACCTCCAGCTCCCTCATCCATGATTTCACTGTCTTAAATTCCCTTAAATCCGGAGTAAACATGCTGGTTGGTGGCCATCTGCAGCGATTACCATGTAAAACCTGCCCAATCCACTCAAAGTAGCATTGTCGTCCCTCTAAGATCAAGAACTCGTCCAAAAAGCTTTCACAAGCTGAAAATTCACTTCCACAGCCAGAAACCTCTGCAGATAAAAAGGGAGCCTGTGTTTTCCTTTTTTTTAATCTTTCAAACCAAATCAATCACAGTGATTTATGGTGGAAGTAAATAAGTGTTCAATGCTGCCATGTTTTGTTTTAAGATTGCCATTGGTTTATCCTCCCCAGAATCACCTTGGAAACCAACGTTTGGCTTTAGGGTGGATGAGGTTTTTATTGGTAGCTTAAGGATGGAGCCAAAGCCAACCGAAATCAATACAGGGATATTAAGGTCACTGATCAATGTGTCACACTTGATAAGCAACAATGATATGGAGCTCACACCTGCACAGACACCACCGATTATCTCTGTAATGATCCGCAACAGTACTCTAAAAGTGCAGACATTCAGTAAGAGACATGGTGATGTTTCCTCATTAAGCAGCAGCAGATCAAATTGTCAGGTGCAGTGATGATTTGTCAATAACATCAAACTAATTCATAAAGTCACTATGCTGTATCATTCTCGCAGATTTTGTTTGTCTAGTGGTTTGTGGTTTCATCTTGTGTTTGATGCAGACGACGATCTGAAACAATAGGTTACGGCCCATGCTGTGCCAGTGACAGAATTTAATCTTTCAACACAGACGATTCATGTCACTGCATGCTGTTTGGTTATTAAAAAGCTCAGTAAGAAAACCATGAATATCGGAAATTTCTACCAACTCAACCAAAGGGAAAAACAATACAAAGTGAGTCATGTAAAACATGGGTTTTCAAAAAACAGAACACACAAACACACACACACAAAAAGTACAAAAGTACAAAATTAAAATAGATGAGTCATGTAAAACATGGGTTTTCAAAAACAACACACACACACACACACAAAAGTACAAAGTTACAAAATTAAAATAGATAAATAATACTATATTTTTGTTATTACTGTTATTATTAAGTTGCAATCAGACTTTAGAAAACTATTTATTGTTATTTTTTATTAATACATTTTAATTATTATTATTATTATTATGTTATATATAGTTTAATATGAACTTCAGAAAATATTCTAATTTATTTTGGTTTTAGTACAATAGATAATTAATTAGGGGTGTAACGATACCCTCATGTCACGATTCGATACATATCACAATACTGAACTCACAATATGATATTATTGCGATACTCCAAGACATATGGTAAAAGGTTAACAAAAAAATGTACTGTTGATTTAAAATGCTAACTTTGATATTACATTGTAAGTTTAAATGAATAGGCTTGGACTGGGTGCTTGTAATCCAATACTGGACAATAGAGATACCAGAATAACAATATTCATATTGTGATGCTGAGTTAGATGCTTGCACGCTTTCACTGACTAGATATATTTAAAATAATGTCGGACACTTTTTACTGTAACATCAGACATTTGGCATTATCAGGACCGACAAATATTGCCCAATTGCATTAGTATACAATACATTATAATCAACATTATATACAGTGTAGTACTTGCATTAAAACTCTGAAAACATCAATTTTTTCCTCACACAGTAATTTTTATTTTGTGGAACTATCCACGATGCATATTGTCACTATCAATGATACGTATTGTTGCATTTTTATATTGCGATGTTATATTGTTACACCCCTATAATTAATTAATTTAGCAAAAAGCATGTTGTCTTCATAAGTTAATATTTAGTATAAACTATACATATGGTTTTCATACAAATATCTTTATACAGCTGTGCTAATATTTTAGGAAGAGGATTACAATGGGATCATGGGGGGGTTATTATTAAAAATAATCATTGTTAAAATCATATTTACTGCCTGAACATGCCACCTTGTTCTGATCAAAGAGTTACAGTGGCTTATTCTGATTGGACGGGTCTAATAGGTCCAAGCAGGGGTCCGGTGTCCTATAATCATGAAGCTGATGGCAGGCCTGTCTCTCAGTGAGAGCTTCTGGAGACCTGCTGCTAGGTAGCAGAGCCACCAGGCAATCACTGTTAACAAGAGCCAGATCAAGCCAGGCGGAATTAAATCTTTGTGAATGGAAATATCAGGGCTGAAATACCACAGATTTCACTCACTGACTTAGTACTGATCAGCAGCACACTGGAATTGATTTTTCTCCCCCTTTTTGTTCTCCCTCTAAAACACATTTTCACACGTGAGTCACACTGTGCCCTTTTCATCAAGCTTTTCAGGCAAAAACAAGTTACAGGTAGTTGCCTGTTGGTGATCAGCATGAGTGCATTTGGAACTGTCATTCTCGCTCAGAACCATAAAAGCATCATTAGATCTCTTTTTCACTCTGCACTCATTTCTTAGTCTATTTTTGCTTATCTAATGTGCTTTTCAAGATATCTAACATGGTATTATCTGACTGAGTCTGTGACAACCGGATTTCAAAATTGCATACTTGGCTGCCATTTCAAATGCCTGAAATGCCAGCATCACTAACGAGCTGGTACGTCAAATGCACTAAATAATGACTGTTTTTTTTTTAAATAAATGTAAAATACATCAAATATTTATTATGTAAAATAAAGTTATGTAATGTGTTAAGTGCACACAACTGAAATGTAGCGTCGCTTCTCTGCCGTGATCGAGGCACTTGAATTGACTCTTTTAAAAGCTAAAGTGTGCTCGACTGCAAAATCTGCATGGATACGTGATCGTTTACAACCTTCTTCAAACATTTGATGAGTTACTGCTGCCATGATAACTAGAAAATGTTCACAAACATCTCTTAAATCTCCAATAAAGACGTTTATTGCTTGCTTTCTGAGGGCAATAAAAGCACAAGGCTGATTAAATAGCTCTTACTTTTCTAAAGAAAACAGAATCTATAAAAGGCCTTGTTAGCATATAATGGAGGTGTGTGCACTGAAAACAATGACAATTAATATAAATGGTTGGTGCGATGCTAATCTAGTGAATTAGCCATTTGAGTCTGCAGTCCTGTCTCCGAAAGTGAAGTAAATTTTTAAAACGTCTATCTCATCAGTTCAGAAGATGGACCCAAATGTCTCTAACTAACCTTTATATTACAAAAGCAATTGAGTGAAAGGTCAACAAACTGTCCTTCTCCTCCTATTTGAACATTATTATCATCTTATTCATAATTTTACAAAAAACATTTTAGTCATTTCAGTTTTGTTTACAATTCTAAAACAAAATAAGTACTCAGACGGAGTAAAGTGCTTCTGCAAAACTAACATTTTCCAGGATCAAGAGTTTATGACTAATTCCAGGTTTAGTTGGAATTACTTTCCACCCAAACACATCAGCAATCCAATAGCTGGCCTTTTAAAAATGAGGTGAGCAAACGCTGTTTGTGACTTTGCATTTCCATTATGTGTTTATCTCCCCATATGTTGGTGGTTTATGATGCTTTTTTTTTATTTTTGTGTTTTGCTGTATGTGTATTAACAAAACCAATTATAAAGTCTATTAAGGAATCAAATGTTTGGAGAATTACTTTTTTCCAACTCTAGTTTACAGATATTGAATTCTATTTGGCTGGATTCTAAGATTCTGGTTGCCTGTCTTATGTGTGATCTGCAAAGCTCTAAAAAGCACTGAAGATTTGACAGATGATAGACAGTGAAGGATCACAGACAGAGAGGTGTGGAGTTTTAATCAAAAAACCTTAACAGCTGCACAGCATGTTTGATAACTAGAAAATAAGAAATGAAGTTGAATGAACTGCAGATTTCCAAAAAGCGGGAAGGTCTGTCACCATAGATAGCCTTAGTGGGAGATCGCAATGATTGACTCTGTACTATTAGTTTCGGCGAGTCGAGGTTAAGCAGCTGTCAGCAAAAACACTGACATAAGGAGGAGGAATGTTTCAAAGGTCAAACGACTGGCTGGCCTGAATCTAGGGCTTGTCAGACATCCTGATCGCTGTGGCATTAGAGGATGATCTTCCAACAGAGCTAAAAATATATCTAGACTGCAGGTGGTAACATTGTAAATGACAGAATTTCCAACAAAGTTCAAAATGGTTACGGAAACTAAAGTTAGTCTGAAGATGGTGTCACTAAAATGTAGAGAAGTTTCACTAAATGCTGTATGGTGAGTTAATAAAGATACAATAATAATACGAACTATTATTATTATTATTATTATTATGTTTTAATATTTTATATATATATATATATATATATATATATATATATATATAAATAATATTATATTTTTGATATTTAAAATAAAATTTAAATATTTAAAATAAAAGAAAATAAAAGAATATCTTGTTTACTGTAAAAAAATATTGTTGGTTTAACTTAAAAAAGTAAGTAACCTGGTTGCCTTAAAATTTTAAGTTGATTGAACTGGAAAAAGTGAGTTAATACAATGAAGGAAATTGATTTAATCATCAGAAACTCAAAATAATAAGTTATCTGAACTAAATAAATTATTTAAGTTGATTTGACAAAATAAAAAATGTTGTGATAACAAATCTTGAAAACAATTAAAAAAAGAATTAAACTCATTGGCTATTCAGTGATTCTGCCCTTCAATTTCTCACTAAGAATATTCATTGTGTCAAATGTCTGTTACGGTTTGTGTCTCATTTCTTTCTCTTTGTGATGACGTCATAACTGTTTCTTTTGTGTGTCTGAGTTACGGATGGGCCTGCACCTGTGTATCATTACACACCTGCGCCTCGATGGAGTCATTCCGGATCCACAATAATAAGGACGCTGAAGCGGAGTGTGGCAAGAGAGAGGAAAACGAGCAAACAATTTTTATTTTTTCTTTCTTTTCATTTCTGTTATTTAAATTACTTTGTTGGTCGTCATGTGAATATTTGTTGCCTTCATCTTATTTGAAGTTTTTCTTTTTCTTTATTTGTGATACGCGTTTCTTGAATCTTTAATGTTTTATGTAACACTCGAGTCTCACGTGTCCTTTTTTATGTTGTGAAACGCTTACGTAGCTACTGTTAACAAAAGGGTTTGTAACACTTGGCTTTTAACCATACATGGTTCAATGGGCTACCAAGGCAGAAAGCGAAAAAGGCACACAAAAAAGAAAGAAAGATGACAGACAAAAAAAAACACAACAGGTGATTGTGAGTCTCCACTCGGTAGTACCGAGGCAATTCGGTCGGTACCTAAAAAGTACCGAACTTGGTACCCAGCCCTAATGATGAGTGTCATGTCAAAAATATCCCCACATGTGATCCCTCATGTCGAAAATACCACAGCACAAAAGCAAAAGCAGAGAAAAAGGTTGAAAAGTTAAGAATACTTTCAGAGAGAAAGAATAGAATCTTGTTTGGTGCTGGATGCCATTCACAGTGAAGCTTAAATCCTGGGAATATCAGATAATTCCACCCATTCTCTATCCGAGCCATTTGGCCACATCATTTTCTGCTCTTATCTCTGTCATAGCAGCCCCCCTTCCTCTTCACTATAGCCTTGACCTCCAAACTGGGCCATTGCTCCTTGAACAGAAGAAAAACTGCAACAGCAACCTGTCAGACCTTGGAAAGACTAGCACCACCTGTTGTATCTTTTTTGTTTACACGGAGAAGATAAAGGACAAATGACAAACATATATTTAGCATATTTATGTATGTATGATCAAAAATCGGCATAGTGAAGCTGGTTATAAAACACTCAAATCAAATTGTTTATTCAGAGAAAATGCGACAAAAATGTTAGACTATTCAACAACCCACACTGAAAGCACATTAATGAACCGGTCTTAAATGGTTCAAAGCGATTTGGAGAACTGATTAATGTGGAAGTGTGAGAAATTATAGTCATCCATTAGGCAATCAGTGTCTTTTCTTTAACTAATGATGAGGCCAGGAAGAACCCACTTTGATTCATTAGATGGTGTACAAAAGACTGATTCCAGTGTGACACATATCACGCCTAGACTGTCATCCACCTCAGAACAGTTCAGCTTTGCTCCATGATTATATTGGATAGATGAGTTTTACAACATATGTTTTAGCTTAAAGTAGTTAGAAACTAGTTCTACCAGAAAGGCTTGGGACATTAGATAAATGGAAGTGGCTTCTACCCAACATGTCCTATAGAGCGCTTTTGGTAAATAATTTGGTTGCCTCTTTTTATGGCAGAGACTGGTTTGTATTGATCCTCCTGTGAAATTCAAGCAGGTTTTGTTGATTTTTTTTTTTTTGTCCAGGTTGTCCTTTTTGTTTAAAAATACAAACTGTTTCATGCTTTCATACAATGTATCAGACTTTAACCTTTGTTTGAAATGGTAGAAAGACTGTGTAATAAGTTTAAAGAGTGTTTTTCCTGAGACTTTTTTTATTTTTTGTTTTAAGTACGATCAAAAAAAGCTAATTGTATTTCAATTGTTGAATTTTATTTTGGGACAAGCAAAGTTGGCAATATACATGAGAAGGAAAAACAAAATTGAGCAAAACCCAATGAGAATGTTATTTTTATTTTTAAATCATTACTTAAAGCAAGAATTTTGATTGATTTACGATTTTACAAACCTATGTGTGATCTGTGTACTTCTAAAATGAAATGGTGTAGTTTGGAATATCTATGTAAAATCGATGATGAGTTATTTTTTTTTGTTTTTAAATTTCCTCTAAACTAATTATGATGTGAATTTATATGATTGATTGATGTGATTTGGTAAATTGTAAATACAAATTTGTTTTAAAATTAAAAAAAAATCTCTCTTTCTCTCTTTAATGTAAATTTTTCAACATCGAGATTTTTAAATGAGAAACTAAAAACCTTTGGATCTAAAAAAAAAACATTTAAATGAGCTGCCGACTGGATTGAGCTGTAACAGATGGACATTCTAACATTCTAGCTGGATTTCATCCAGCAAAAAAAAGCTGCCTCTCGTTACTCAAAACACTTTTGTCCATACAAACTGTGGAACCTCAAAGGCAATGCACATCTTTTGCATGTGTATTGGTGTGGATATATTCTGCTGTCTAAAAAACGAGAAGTTTAAAGCTACTCTAAAAATAGTATACAGCTTCTTTATCCTGCCAGAATCACTTTTAAGCTACTAATTTAATGTGATTCTGATCTATTACAGAAGATGCAACAACAGCGTGCTTCCATTTTAATTAAAGAATAATTGTGGATTCCATATCTTACATGCTAGTAATTATGGACCGGGTTTGATAAGATTGATTTAAAAAATTTCCATTAACCACTGAAGCAAAATATAGGCACGTTTTAACTAATACCTTAAGGGCATTAAACGTGGGAGGAGAAGATGATTTTCTGGCTAAGAAAAGTAAACTATTATGCTAATTAATATGTGAAAGGAACTTGATATAAGTCAAGGTAAAACCGTTTTAAAAAGTGACTTATTTGCAGAATTAAATCAAATACATTTTAACGATAAAAGTGTGGTGAAGTTTCTTGAACATGACAATGAGTTCACTGTACTAAAATGGCCCCCACAGTCACCAAATCCCAACCCAATAGAGCGTCTTTGGGATGTGGTGGAACGGGAGCTTCGTTCCCTAGATGCGCATCCCACAAATCTCCATCAACTATCCAATCAATATGGGCTAATATTTAGGGATGTCCCGATCAGGTTTTTTTGCCCTCGAGTCCGAGTCCGAGTCATTTGATTTTGAGTATCTGCCGATACCGAGTCCCGATCCGATACTTCTAAAATATATACCAACTAGAATAAAGAAGAGCGAAAAAACAGATCCAGATTCCAGGATTTCCTTAAATTTAATTTAATTCACCTTATTTTAACATCTGACAACTCTGTCAAGAAACAGATCACTTCTGTGAGGTAGCTTGAACAATCAGGTAATAAATATAAATTCTTCACTTTTGGACTTTAGTGCAACAGTAAATATAAAAAAAAAGTCTAATATAAAAACAAATAGGCCTAGCACTCATTGCGATCATTTGTGCTATCTTGGCTGTGATGTCCTGCGGCTAGTTTGCTATGGCAATGTTGTTGTCATTAACTTTATAATGTTAAGCATAAATATACTGATAAAGACACTGTCAGCAGTATTGACAGCAAAATAGACCACAGAATATTTTGTTCTGTATGACAGGTGCAATATTTGAAAATTGATAATTATTTATTTATTTATTTTCAAATTATATTTCTATCTGAAACTATGTCAAAACCTAGACATTCAACCGTCAAAACTGAATTTATTAATATCATGTATTCGTGTACAAAATAACATACTGTAGCGACTGTCAGTGGCTGTCAATCAGCGATGTGGAACCCCGGGCACGCTGCTGGTTGGCCTGGGGAGAGGGGGGCGGGTTGAGGAAGTTCGTCTGTTATTTTGGTTGCGCTGTTCTGAAGCTATGTTTCTGAATGCTTGCACGTTGTGCCTGGCTAACAAGTTAACTGAACTTGCGTGTCGCGTGAAAAATAGGCGTCGGTTCTATTTATAGCATGCGCGCGTTTTCCTCACTGCTCGAGCGCGCCTGAGACGCGCGTCATTCAGGCAGCCTGCAAGCTCTTACCTGTTTACATGGGAGCCGAAATAAAAACGGACACGCCACGCAGTCAGTGTGTACCCGGGGAACTCTGTGCCACCGCATAAATAGATGTGTTAAAAATACTGAGAATATATTTATACATGTATCCGAGTCCTGATCGGGAGGTAACATCCGATTCCGATCGAGTCTGAAACCACGTGATCGGGCCCGATTTCCGATCACTTGATCGGATCGGGACATCCCTACTAATATTTCTAAAGAATGCTTTAAGCGCCTTGTTGAATCAATGCCACGTACAGTAGAATTAAGGCAGTTCTGAAGGCGAAAGGTGGTCAAACACAGTATTAGTATGGTGATCCTAATAATCCTTTACTGTAGGTGAGTGTGTGTGTGAATACATATATATAGTATCACTCCAGAATGCCTGCAAAAATAAAAAAAAAAACAATTCTAAAAACACCCTTTAAAAGACTGTCAGATTCAAGCGGTGTCTTTATCCTCCATTAAGAGTTTGTGGCAAGATGCCTTGGCAAATGACTTCATGATTGCTTATTGTAGAATCAAATCTCCACCACAACAGACTTTAAAAGGTATTCAGCCTTTCCACTACCTTATTTTACAACACAATCAATAGAAAACCTGCTGTCAGTCAAGACCATGGGCAACAGAGTGTAAACGGACCGCAAAAAAAAACAGCAACACAATGGAAAACAGAGATGAACTTCCTGTGCACAGTGGTGCGCAGTCATTTAATTACGTGTGAGCACAACATACATTATCAAGCCCAGCCAAAATGAAATTAGGTGCAGGGTGATTCAGATCTAACTCAGCTGGTATTAAACCCTAAATCAGAACAGCAACAATGGAAGCTTGAGACGTGATCGTATTTTCAATGATGTCGTTTCTTTTACAATGTTCTTCCTTTTATAGTGCAATATCACAGTTATAATGAGAACCCGTTTCGGACTCAAGGGATTGCAGATATGTACATTCTCTTATGCCAGAGTTTGACAGTGTTAACCATTTAGGTGGATCTTGGGATACGATTGGCTAGCTTGAACGGCCGAGCCTTGAGGGTTGTAACAGTTTGAGCCCTCGGAATCGCCTCTAAATGAAACTGATGTGGAAGTGATGCTTCACTAACATTCGAGCAAGCAGAATTTGGCCCTCTGGAAAAACTGAACATAATGAGATTATACAGACGGACAGGCTATGGAAAGAGAGAGCAAACGGCGAGTAACCTGATTTAATACGAACACTTTGGATCATATGAGGAGAGTTGTCAACAGCTGCTCTGCATGGTAATGCTTATGGTCCCATTTTGAATTTGTCTGAGTTTGTTTTCTAGTCAATGCCACCAATCAAACTTTGAATGAATCATTGATTGACTCACTGTGTTTATGTCAAAACCCAGAGTGCTGCATGGGTTATTTCACCTCAAAATCACCACCACTTTCAAGCAACTATCTCCATTAACCTGAATTATAATTTTTGTGCTAACAAACAACAATCACAGAACCGATTTGGACCCAAACATGCTCACGTTGACACAAAACACAAGAAATCTGAATCTTCAATCAGCCACTGATGTTTATAGCATTTCATGAAGAGGGCATGGATTCCAAATCTCTTGATTGAATCACTTCAATCCTCAAACAGCAATTGTTAAAATCTGTCAAGACAGACAAGGAAAAGATCATTTGAGAGGTGTTTGTTCAAAACGAAAAAAACATACTACTTATAAAATGGTATTTTTGTTATTTAATTTTGAGGCCGATATTGAATTGAAGTATGAATATGAATCTCCTCCCCATCTATAATCTCATCAGATGTGTTTTTTTTCTTCCAGTGTCGTGTTATTACCTCTGATAGCCTAACTGTTTTGAATGCAATGTCTGGTTTAACGTGGGCCACAACTTTCCAAGGCGTATTCGTATTATTTACGCATGATCAAGCAGCAGGCGCATTGTAAACACCGCTACTAACATGGATAGTGCGCGCTGACCCTAAACTGGAGGAAAAAGGAAGGACATGAAGCACAGTAATGGAGGTTTCTCTCAAGCTGTGCTCTGAAGTGGCTTTACTCCCAGCAGGGTGGAATGGAGGGAGATTAGTGTTGGTGAATGTGGAGATGACCTTCAGCCCTCTATCTTTGTGAGGATGGATAGTGTTGTTTGTGTAATGATAGCTTGGAAAACCGTAAAGAGAAATGCTATGAATAAGGTGAAAAGATCAGTGCGGTTATCACGTCAGCGAGTGTACAGGGATTCGCACGCTTTAACATGGGGTTCTACAAACATGAGCCTTTTTATAATACAGCACCATTATGAGTGCCACACAATGCTCTTTTCAGCCAGTTGGCAGATTGTATGAATGCATAAGCAAAACTCACATGATTTGTGTTTGGTTTGATCTGACCAGGACACATTTGAATCTAATCATCCAGAATAAAACTAGTCTAATCTCCTGTACAATAGACTCTCATTAATTTCACTATTCTGAAATATGACATTCTGAGACGCAGACGGAAATTCAAACCTGTTGAATCCTAACTGACAGGATTATGAGATTAAAGCAAGAAATAGGAGATGGTGTTTTAACAAAGTACATCCAATATTTCCTCAGGGTAACAACAAGCTTAAAACACATCTCTAATCTCAAAGCATGATGAGTTGAGTGTTTGGGATTGATACTGAATACCACAAAGGTGTGAATATGTATGATTGCGTGAGAGAATGAGAGTGTGTTTCATAAGAGGAGATATAAATTCCACAGAGAGAAAGTGAGGGAAAACTGAGTGAACTGGATTACTAGAGGAAAGGGGGAGTAAATAAGGAAATGAAATTAGGGAAATGAAAAGGAAACTCAACTTCTGCCCTAACGGTCTCTGTGGACAGTCTACCAACAGCTGGAAGCTCCTGATAAGCAAAAGAGAGAAAGAGAGACAGACACAGGGAGAGAGTCTATACAATAACTGTAGAGTATTTCTTAAGTGTGTGAAGGTAGAGTGAATTGAACATTTCATCTGTACATTACACAAGAACTGAGAAATAATTATGTGTAATTATGTGACATGTGTATCTTTGCCCAACAAAGTAGCCAATGTTTAAATTATATATCTACTAGTGCGTTTTTTCTTATCACCTCATTTCCTTTTTACCACTAAGATTATTAAAAGCCAAATCGTTCTTTGTATGGAGGCTTTTGTTTTGTTGTTAAACAATAACTGAGAATTTTGCACAGAAACCCTGTAAGAAAAACCTTAATTTCTTTACAGCATTCCCGAAAATTGCTTTGCATTATTTCTTCTGGTCTCTCTCTAAAACTGATTTACAACTAAAAGTAAGCTGGTAAGTTTATTTTCGAAAAATGGTTTGTTTATTGACTGCTTTGAATAATTCACGTCTTCAAAACCACATTAGGCAAATAACATTTAGCATTGCCACTGGCCAAAATAATCTGGTATACCTCTCCTTCTACAACTGGCAGAATAAATAGTAGCCATTTAATCCATTTTTTCACTAATAGGATACACCTCCCAGTAAACATTTGTCTGTTCTGCCAAGAGAAAAATGTCTGATTCCTCTCCCAGCTGTAATATTTTTGACAGAATATCTAATGAACCATGCATGGCTCATCCTAGTAAACAAAGATGAATAATTAAAGAAACTAAGTGGTTAAGCACGACACTCCAAAGCTGCTATTTAATCATTTCTTTATAATAATAACACCAAACTTTCATTCACATGGCAACAGCAATCTGCAAAAAGAATTTAGATTCGAACTATGAAAGCTCGATCTAATTACAGTTCAATTTACAAAAGTAAGGTAGATTTTATTTTTAACGAAGAAAGTAAGAATTGGCTAAATGTAGAATAACCTGATATAAATATATATTTTTCATTATTTAAAATGTATTATTTACTTTACTGTTACATCAATGATGTATGTTTGAAAATAATAAAACATAACCATCATTTTGTTTCTCAGACCTAATCAAAACTGAATAAAGAAGATTACATCTTGAATAATCTGTCCACTATCACAAAGTTGGCATGAACCTTTCAGAAAAGATCATATCTATGTTGTTCCTTGGTGTCACTTTGACCCCTGCAAAAATGCAATAAAAAGGAAAAATAGAAAACTGGAAAGAGTGAACACAATTCAGATAATGTTAGCATGTGACATGTCTCTGTAGTAATTCATGTTTTATACTGTATTAAAATGTTCCATGGAGGACAAACAGAATATAACTGTTTCCAGGATTAAATTTTGTTTATAATAATTGCTGCAATACATGTTATTTCAATGTTAAGTACCTTTTTTTAGTTATTTAAATGTTGAGTACATTTTTTGAGCTATTCAAACAGAATATAAAAGAGGGTTAAACAAGAACACATCAAGAAAAATGTTTTGTTTTCAATGAATCCTTTCCCTATTGTGTTCTTAACAAATATCATCTACACAGTCAGTAAGATAATACCCTTTCATCCTTGTAAAGCCTAGTTATCTGCAAGTCTTTGATAAATATTTTGAGACTAAATGCAAATGCACAGAGAGAGAGAGAGAGAGAGAGAGAGAGAGAGAGAGAGAGAGAGAGAGAGAGAGAGAGAGAGAGAGAGAGAGAGAGACTATGAGAGACTATGACTGAAATCTGTCAGAAGTCTATAAAGTAGATTGTGCTGTCAGCTCACACTGGAGTCTTTTTAAGCTTCACCATGCTGCTGTGGTGATTATTTTTTACTCCATTTGGAATTATTTTTCTGCTCGTGTTCAATAAATCAGGTAAAATATGTTCTGTGAGGCAACAGTAAAATATTTAGACATTTCTGTAATGCACAGTACATAATTAAATTAAAAAAGTTAGTACATTTAGGTGAACAGGTAAAATTGTAATTACTATGCAATGAAGAATATATATATATATATATATATATATATATATATATCAAATTTTATTCTGAGGACATTCTCATCTATTCAGTGATGCATTTTCAAGATTAATCTGTAAATCTAGCCAATGGTTATGCATGCATCCACACCATTTATTAATGTATTCACATTTGAACAATACCTGAAATCGGTACAATTCTCCAGCGTGAATACAGTAAGCAATCAAAATTCAAAAGGGCATCACGCAAAAAAATTTTGAGGTGTCACTAGTGATCCTGGCAGATTCAGTGCACTAGACGAACAGTGATTCCATTAAATCAAACATTAAATCAAGTGGAACATACAATTTCACTGAGTATCTTTTGAAAATATAAAATATAACACTATATAAACAACTATAGTTTGCCATTTACATAATTGCAGCTCTTGATTGTTAATCAAACCGGTCGCAATTTGAACTGAAATTAAAATTCCTTAGAAATCTCACATTATCACTGTTATGTTTTGTGACCATATTGAAAACACCAGCAAGTTGAGTATTATGCTGTGCATACAGATACCAGGAAACATATGCTTAAATGCTAAATGGAACTTCAAAATGGATGCATCAATAAAAGTATTTTTCCACTCATACAGTCATTCCATGTCCAGTCATTCTCATTCCATGTGAATTTAAATTGTTTTTCCATTTCAGAATTCCCAACAAGCTGTGAAAATTCCCATCGTTGTTTAAAAGCATGCTTTACTTGGGGACAAAAAAAAAAAAAAAAACTAAATCACCCATTACATTTTTGGACCATACCTCATACAAGTACTTGACTAGGCTCTTTAATTAAAAGTTGTGAATTTTCTCCTGCTCATTATCAATGCGATCATTTTTAGCCACGCAGAACTAATGCCAGAAAGTTTTTTTTCATTATAATCATAATAAGCTTTGCTTTTTGTTCTCTACCTTTTATCTGAGCTGTGGGGCTAGATTATAAGCACCAATTACTTTGACTTTTGTTGTTGAAT
This sequence comes from Cyprinella venusta, assembly GCA_038021265.1. Taxonomy (NCBI): domain Eukaryota; kingdom Metazoa; phylum Chordata; class Actinopteri; order Cypriniformes; family Leuciscidae; genus Cyprinella; species Cyprinella venusta. Next base: position 25,417,834 of record CM075874.1, read on the forward strand.
GTGAGTGCATGTGTGTGTGCGATTTGTGTGGGAGGGGTAGGATGTGATGAAAGTGAATTGTCGTATAGATATGATTTATGCAGTTATATCAATCTTGTTTATGATCGCATTAATGATATTTGCAATTTTGCATAGCTTTTCAGATTAGTGAGGTAAACATTAGCTTTCTCAGCCAGAACCTCTTTAATGCAGGATTGGTTTAATCACTGGTTAGATTAATGGTCTGGTTCAGGATATATATATATATATATATATGAGAAATAGAGACTTCTGAACAGTATCATAAAACAATATTAGCAGTGACGCCCTCTAGATTACTTGAAACGGTAGAGTTTAAATTGATTCAGTTCACTGAGTCTACACACAAGTTTCAATTGTAAAATTGAGAATATAAAATCTAGTTCTAATATTCAGTAGCCTGACTTCATCATACTCATATTCTAGTCAGAATGTGAGTCTGACACTGACTCAGGAAAAAACAACAACTCTGCACTCAATTGGATAGAACTACAACCAATCAGAGCAACGCAGTATGTGACCGAACTGAACTGCACGCACTCTGGAAAAAGTATTTAAAAGAAAAATGAGTGTTAACGACTTTTGCCGGTGTTGCAAAAAGAATTTAAGGATCCGCGGAGTACTTGCAAACTCAAAAAACATTTTTGAACAAAATAGAAAATGTGAATGTATATACGAACAAGTTCTCCATTTAGGATTAGATCTCGACAATAAAGCCAACAAATCTGCTTGACTGATTTTAATCAATAGAGAGATGACGAAAGACACCAGGCTGAAGAAGCATGTTCATTTGAGTCTTCAAAGAAAAGAGTCCAGGACCCAAAATGGTGTTTTAATGATGATTTAAATACAAAATGATGAGTAGCATCATCTAATTATTATTATTTTTTAAATACACCGCTAATAAGAGGTACAGTGATTGCATCGCCATGATGCCCATTTCGGTTGCTTCATTTACTTAGTCTTCCGTGAGTGCGAAAACAACTGGGTTTTCATTGCATCCCATCATCTTAGCGACCATCAGAGCCAGCTGAATCCTGTAGGAAGGACGGCAAACACATCTTGACGATCGACAAATGCCTTTATTGCAGTTCTCTGTTCGTATTTTAAAATTAATATGCAGTCCATTTCTTCTAAAACAGACGCAATAGCGGAATCTATACATCTCTATTCTCCAGCTGCAGTCAACTTTGTTGTAAACCAGTTGAAACCAAGAGCTCTTTGATGATGTGATGATTATGTAACTGCAGATCATCTGTCCATCATCGTATAAAGCCCGCCCTAGCAATTTGATTGGCCCAACCATTTTTTTACTGATCATGATTACTCCTCAATGGATCGAGTCCAGACCGAATGGTATGGAATGAATCGGGCTGGCATCCAGGCAAACTATTCAGTTGGCTAGACCTAAAAATACCATTTGACCAAAATGCTTTCTTAACATTTTAATATTTTAACATCTCAATGTATATCAATTAACGGTAACACTTTACAATAAGGTTCATTAGTTAAACCACGTATTAACTAACATGAACTAACAATAAGGAATACATTTGGTACAGTATTTATTAATCATTGTTAATGTTAGTTAATAAAAATACAGCTGTTTATGCTAGTTTACAGTGCATTAAATAATGTTAACAAATACAACCTTTGATTTTAATAACGTATTAGTAAATGTTGAAATTAATATTAACTAAGATCCATGCTGAAGCAGCATTATTCATTCTTAGTTCATGTTAACTAAGGTAGTTGACTAATAAACCTTATTGTAAAGTGTTACCCAACAGCTAATGTATTCCTGGTCAGTTAAATTCCTGAAATATTCTCCAGTTGTCCAAAAAAGCAAACCTTTTTCCTCGGTTTATACTTCTTGTACTTGTCAATGAACTTGACATATCGATTTTTGGCTGGCCTCTAAGAGCTTGCCTTGAGATATAAGCCTAAAAGACATATTAGACCATCTTCATGAGGCAGTTTTCTATATTCATGCAGAGCCTCCCGCAATTGATCAGTAACAGTGACATGTCCCACAGTGTCTTTGTTTCTATGGATTTCTTAGCCGAAGGGAAGCTATTGATGGAGATGACAAATCAAACTAAGTTCCAAGCTTGTATTATTGTTTCCACCAGAGGGGAGAGAGAAACATCTGTGCTATAAGACATAACAGGAGCAAGAATTAGCTCTTATTGACTTGTTTTGCCTGCATCAAGGTCACTGTTCAGCTGCGCAGACAACAATAAGGATGGCCTTGCCACTCCTTGAAAAGTCACTCTGGCTGAATCAATTAAATAGTTTAAGAGAATATAATAAAGCATAAGTTAATGCAATATTAATCTGCTTTGCAAAATGCCACATTGAGAATCAAGGTGAAAAACATGTGGCCTGAAATATTTCAAAGTATGTGTTAAAGCAGCTTTGTACACAACTGACACATTCAGATATGTACAGCAAAATAATAATAATAATAAATGAATAAAAAAGCTGCTAAAAAGATTTATAAAATGACATTCAACAGAATTATTCTACTAACTCCAAGTTACAGTAAGTTTGAGAGGGAATAAATGTGAAATGAATCATAACCAAACAACTGCCTCTTTTTCAGTACAAGATAATTATCAAGAGCACTTACTATTGATGAACATAATTAAATGGTTATTGAATCAAGTGCTGCAAACAATGTCCTCCTTTCAATGACAAAAATCTACTCTTTACCTTGCAGCATTTTATATTTTTTGGACCTCTACAGTTTGTGAGTTTTAATTTCATGCACTGCATACCACAATCTCATCTAGCTGCTGCCAGTTGAAATGATTTGCAATTAGACCATGTACAGTACGCTTTTCTTCATTGTCTAAAGAATCTCTCGACACATCATAGTTGCACAAGCCCTTGACCAACATGTGTAGCTGCTACAAATCACACAAACCTAGTCAAACAGCGAGGGAAAACGAGAAAGGTTAACCGATTAAAATAAGACCATTACAATTCCTCAAAATATCTCTGTTTCACTGATTTTAAAAAAAGGACATATAGGTGAATAAATAATGACAAGATTTGAACATCAAACTCCTGACCAACATAGCCATGCAAGTGTAGGCAACAATAACTTTCGTAATTATTACTTTTCACAACAGTGGACATACCAGTCACAGCGATTTTGTCGAGCAAGACAAAATATGTTGATCCAGGAACAACAATCCTAAAATGTAGTCCTAACCCTATCCCTACTTCATAAACCCAACACTACCCATAACTTATCTCTAAATTCAGATGGAAATGATAGGTGGATAACACTAATGTAGAAGTACCTAACCCTGGTTGTAAGCCTAAACTTACATTAAACCAGGGTTTCAGTTGTCCAGTAATTACCGGACATTGAAGTATCGGTACTTGCATGCATCAACTAATGCATCTTCCAGAGTGTACGCACTTTTTGCACTGTTAACTCTTCTGCTTCTTTAATGATGTACTCCCAGTGACAGAGCCTCACATCACTTGGCACAGCAGACTAATTCATTCATCAGATGTCAGAGTAATACACTGATATTGCTCCTTAATTAGATGTAGCTCATAAATTCTCACAATTAATTGCCCAGCGAGATGGTGTATGGATCTGTATGGTTTTGAGACTTTGAGAGTAAGTATGGATAAAGGTAAGAACTGTCAACATGAATGATGGGTGATTCTTTAACTATGGTACTTTTCTTATCCCTGGATGAAATAATAAAATCTAAAAAACACTTCTTCTTTTTTGTTTTTGTCAGACTTACTTCACCCTAAGGGGAACTTATAAAAAATGTATCATGGCTCAATCATTCTTTTTATTATATAATATGAGGCCTTTTATACATGACTTTTTACTGTTTTTCCCCTATCCCTAAGCCAGACTTTGTACCTTCAACATCGCTTAATTCTAAATTAAATATTTAAATAATGTATATTTTAAGTACAAATTATAAAATAATGTCTATTTCAAATATACATACTATATATTGCAATATTTATGCACATTTTCTTATATTTTTCATAAGTAGAACCCTTGTCCCTTGGGTTCAGTCATTTCCGCCACAATGTACAAAATAGAATCCTGGGATCATTGTTTTAGGTTTGTATTCTTAGTAACCATAGCAATAGAAAATCCACAGTGAACATATGGCTGGGTGAAAGGGTGACCTCTTTAGGGGGTAATGAAATGAAGAAAAATCAAGGTAAATATGACTAAAACTGAGAATATGTTTATTGGCCGTCATTTCCAAATGGCTCATATTTCACATGGACGTAAAAATAACTGGATAAAATTAATTTAATAATGTGTAATTTGTGTATATTTAATGCTAACTGTAAAACTAATATTAACAGGCTAACATAGCATAATATTTTAAAGGAAAAGGGGGGAAATGTCATTTCCACCACAGTCATTTCCACCACGGTGTTCATTGTGGTGGTACAGACAGGTTGTGGTGGAAATGACATTGTTCGTGCTAAACAGCAAATTATTTTGGGCTATAACACTAAAAAGTTAATGTAAAAACAAAAAAAACCCATACAATTAATTAAGTTAGGTAGTAAGAAATATTTTATTATTTATTATTGCTACAATATTGTTGGTAAATAAGAGAACTTGGGTGTTTTCTTGGGCTGTCAGATAAAAATGCCAATATATATATATTATTCAATACAAATCATCGCAACCAACTTAAGGGAAGGTTTCTAGACAGATTGAGAAACCAACTGATACTAAAAAACTGTTTGTAGAAATGTTTTTATTTTCTGAAACTGTCTAGCTCAAAGAGTACCATAGTTGAAGAATGACCCATGTACAAAATACAAAACAGAGGGACAAAGAATTTTAATGATGGCATGAAAGATCACATTAATTAGTACTAATTGAAGAGACAGTTGCACAGGTTCAGCCATGTGCACAATTGCTAACAAGAGAGATTTGCTAAAGGTGAACAAGTTTTCAAATTCAGTTTTTAAAATTCTATTTTTCTTAGTAAACTTTAAATTGAAATTAGATTTCCATTGAAGTGTAAATAACAACACTGGTGGGGTTATGCAAACCTTATGATGGTTGACTGAGCTTCTTTGTTGCACAAGAAATTCTGGAAAAAAAAAACATGCACAAAAAGACCTTTGGAAATAGTATGGATATATAGTAGGGGGAAAAGTGTAAAATGGCTTGAAAAATAAAAGGAAACAAATAGGCTAAGGTACAGATCAAATAAACTATATAAAGTTTTTTGCTATTCATACATTTTTGACTATTGAGGGATGCAGAAGGATGAAAAATTAAATGCCCCAACTTCATTCATATTAAATAATGCTTAGTATGTGAATTAATAATCCTCTTCGAAAGTTTTAGATACTTTCCAAAAGAAAATCATCAGAAGAATGTTAACGTGAATATGCTAATAAAAACCAAAACACATTGATTATGCTGTATTTCACAGGATATTGCACTGAACCACAACTAATCAAAATACAACGGTTTCATTTCAGTTTCCATTTAATTGTTGTTAAAAGTCATTCATTGTATTCATTGTGCCATAAAATTGGGGAAATTAAAACTTGTTCTATTTATTTGGGTGTTTTGCACAGTATCTGGATTCAGATGAGATCCTACTAATAAATTATAAAGTTGTAAGGGACTAAGCTAAAAGGCAAACAAGTATTTGTTCACTGTGTTGTCCTATATGGCTAAAAAACAGCCTATCAGCTTCCCTTCATCTCAAAACACCACAAAAGCTGTCGGCACACATCAGTAACAGCTGACCACAATAATACAGACTGGCATTTACATGTGTACCTGTCTTGGGCTTAATGAAACAGCACACAGCAATCTTCAACTGATTATTTCAAGTCATTAAACATCTTATCTAGTTGCATGTTTGTTCTTAAATTGCCAAGCAAATGTCATTTGTTTTGACATTTGAAGAACTTTTTCTCCAGCATTTGTAAATGCAGCCTCCATATTTATGACACGCAGTTATATCGTGGGAGATAAATTTTGAATTTCTTGTTGAAGATAATCAAAGGAACTTATCACAATGCATTTACTTATTATTGTTGTGCAGTTAAGGATTTACTGCTGTTTTACTTCAGCCTTTGCCAAGATAAAAAAAGTTAATAACTCCTTAAATGCATCTCTGTACTTTTTTGCTACTCAGACAGGAAGGAGCAGAAGGAATGCCGAGATAGCTTTGAGTAACAGGATACAGAGGCACAAATGATTATAATGGGAATCATAATGTACGTGACATCTTTATTGGAGTTCTCAATTTCCCCACGGCCACAATAAACATGATTCTCAAGGGACTCTCTTGGTTAATGTGCAGGCAGAGCAGCTCGGAGCCCAGGTCACAAAGAAGTGCTATAAAACTAAGATGCAGAGCCGTCTTAGAAGATGAAAGGACAATGCGGAAATCACAGAAATGTTTGCAGCACTTCTGCAACTCTCTGCTGTATCCCGTAACACATCAGTCATTTCTTCTTTCAGATAGTATTGTGCATTGGAGTGTACCGGTGAAAATGAATTATCCACGACCTTAATTGTCCCCCTGCTGGATTGATATGCATATGAAACTGCTGAGCCCACTAGATGATTAAGTCCTACAAGGGCGTACATATACCCCCCAGTGTATTTGAAAGCTTGTCAGGCAGTAATTCTATATTGCTTTGCCAATTAAAAGATCTGATTAGATATGGAGTTTTTAATTAGAATGCCTTAAAATGCCATCAGGACTTTTTGGAATGGCTGTTCAAATACATAAAAGAATGAAAAGGGATCCCGAGGCTAGTTGGTGTGGTGTAAGAACAATAACCATCAAATGCTGGACTTGCTCAGTGAAAATGCATTTACCAAAATGAGAGTTTCACAATGGGCACTAATTTTGGACATTCTTTTACATCTAAAACTTATGATAGTCTGCTGGAACCTCGTCTTGCGAAGCCAAACTGTCGACTAAATAAAATTAATGAAACGGCGCAGCCGTCATCACAGCTATGCGTATAAGTATTATTCAATAAATGCTCATTGCAAAATGTACCTGTGGCAACATTTTTGCACAATGCAAAATATAAACAAAGTACATATCGCTGCAGTGTCTAAAAGAAATGAACAATAGACACAGTAAAACAGCAAGTACTTTTTTACAAACAATTGTGATTGCAGGGGCAGATTATGGATTACGTCACTTAAAGGGATATTCCTCTTTTTTGGAAATAGGCTAATTTTACAACTCCCTCAGAGTTAAACAGTTTACCGTTTTCGTATCCATTCAGCCGATTTTCTGATATTTAAAAGACTATAACCAGACAGTTTCTGGTCCCATTGACTTCCATAGTAGGAAAAAATATATACTATGGATGTCAACGAGACCAGAAACGGATATTCGTCTAAATATCAGAAAATCGTGCTGAATGGATTCGAAAACGGTAAAACTCAACTGTTTAACTCTGAGGGAGTTGTAAAATGAGCCTATTTCCAAAAAAAAGTGGAGTATCCCTTTAACCAGCTCCATATGATCAGTTTTACTGACTTACTAAGCTTGTTCAGTATCTCAGCTGGTCCAGAATTATACTTGTGATACGGATAGCTCGGGTACAAACCCCGTGAAAGACGAGTCACAATGCTCAAAAGTTAAAATACAAGCTAAAATGTAATTTTTACGGTTGCGTTTTGGTGTCGCATTTGCTTTTGTAAACACTTTCGGGTGGGTTTAGTGTAAGTATACCTCATTTTAAAACTACAGAACTGCAGAGATACAAAGCCAACAAACTCAATAAAAGATATATATATATATATATATATATATATATATATATATATATATATATATATATATAAACTTTCTAATTATCTTGCTTACCAGGAACTAGTGCTCACTTTTTCTACCTAGTGCCAGACGGACAGATTTACTACTTTAGAATCAAGCATGCTTAAACAGTCTTTAAAATGAATGCTTTTAATACTGACAATTCATAAACATTGACTGAAAATCCATCCTGTTCCTGCTCCCTTCATTCCCTGAAATCATTCAGTGCTTTCACAATTCATTCCCCTACTTGCAATGGCTCCAAAGTGAGCAGAGTATTTTACCTGGTTTCAATCCAACGCATTCTCATCCCAAGGTGTCATCTCACCCCAAGGTTATGGTAGGTTTAGGTCTTGGGAAGGGTTAGGGTAAGGTTAGGGATATATGGCACCTTCTGCCCCATATATATATATATATATATATAAAAACATTCAATTTTAAAAATATTTGATCTCTTGCTAAAGGGTGCCATGTGCCTTGGAAGTCAATGCTTTGGCAAAAGCGTTGTATATGACACCTTTTGATGAGAATCGGCTCTTCAATCCTAAAATTGTTAATGCACAATAACCACCCAGTTTCTCACTTTATAAAATCCTCTGGATTATATACAAAAAATATTCAGTATCTGGAAAAGTGTCATAAAATGTCAGGCTCAGACAGTGTGACTGAAGCGAGACCTTTAAGTAAAACGATTAAAAGGTATTAACATGCCAAAGGTGAAATTACAGGCGAGAGTTTGTGTTTAGCTAACAGATATTTTCATGCAAGTTTCCTTAAGGAAATACTGTAGCAGTACTTCGGCTGTTACTTCTCTCATTTGCATAGGCTGTGTGGCGTTTACAATAGAAGAAATACTACCAAGGGCATATGCTCCCGCAAGAAGCTTTCATTACAAGTATCACACTCAGGCACCCGGCAGCCCATTCTTGTGCGTGAAAACCAGTCATTATACTCAGAAAGTGTGTTTGTCTATGTGTGTAGGAGAGAGATAGTGAGAGCGAGACCCACCGGATTCAAATAAACTTTCATCTGTGCCCATTTTGAGTGCATACTGTCCACATTTATCTCTTGATGCCAAGCGATTTCGCTAACAGTGCTGCTGGTTAGACCACTCTAATTGAGGTGAGGACGTTACAGGTATATGGCAAATTAACAGGCAGAACTTTGTGCTTTCACTCAAATGTCGCCCTGAGATTCACGGAGGCTATTTTAGGTGGCAGTAAAATTAGAATGCATCTAGTTGTCACTGCAGAACTCTGGCTGTTTACGTCGGGATGAAGGCCAGCAATGAATAATGAAATGTCACAGCAGACAGCATTAGCAATGGGCCAAAAAAGCCCTCGTAGGAATTAACTTCCCTGTATCAGCTAACGCATTAGCTTTCACACCATTACATTAAATTGCATCACAAACAAAATCACGGCAACGTCAATCCAGACCCACTGACCCATTACGGAAAATTGTCGTGCTATCATGATCCCATTAACTCCAATTGCACGGGACCACTCGATAAAATCTGTCAGCGGGATTAAAAGTAAAGATTTGCATGAAAATTAGTATCATTTGCTTAAAATGCTGAGATATATCGGACACAGGTACCGCCAGCTCTTTTGAGATAGGATGAGTAGTGTGATAGACCTTATATGTTTATTATTATGCTCCAGAAAAGGAAATCCGAGGACAGGAAATGAATCTTCCTTTTCCGAGCTTCAGTTTCAGGGCTTTGCTTTAAAGGTCATTTCCCTGAAGCTGATGCTGATTTATGGATTGAGGAGAGGTGGAGGTTTTATAAAGTAAAGATGCCACACAGATAAAATATTAAAGATGTTGAAAGTTTGCCGCACGGCTCGGCTATCAGTTACAGACGGTTGCTTGTGCCTATTTTTCCTTTCAAATGAAAAGCGATTCACTGAAACTACTCTCTTTGAAAAACAACTAGGTACCCGTCCAAAACGTGGGACATTATTCATGAATTCTAGGATGAATTTTCAGTCGCAGATAATCATGGACAGAATTGAACAGCCAGTAGCTATTTGAAAGATTAGGTTTTGCATGTGTTTAGCCGAAACCTGTATTAAACTTAAAAAAAAATAGAAGAGCTGAGCATTCAATAAAAAGGTCTTTATCACAAGCTGGCAGTCATTTACTGACTCTTTTGTTGACAAACGCTATGCTATTGTGTTATTAGAGAAAAATACTGCTGAAGGCTGTCATTTCCCATCATCCTGAATGCAAATAGCAACAACATCATACTACACACAGGCAAAATTTCAATTTAACAATATAAAACTAAACAATGTTTTACATTGTACGACATATACCGAAAAATAAATATTTGCCACAACAATTAGAAAAAAAAACCATCCCATTAGAACCTCCTGTGACGTGTCACAAACACTGGTGATCATCTGAAAAGGTTTTTTTTTTAAAGCATTATGTTTCAACCCATGCAACAATTCAAATGTTTTAATAACATATCCTAGATTACACTTGGCCTGATTTTAAAACATGTCTTGTAAAAATTGATATAAAACAAGATTTGAAAATGTTGTGGTGACATGTGTCACATCGGGCTTTTAACCTTAAAACAGTAGGAGGAATTTTGATGTGACGTATGCGTCACATTAAGAAAAATTGTAATGACCTGCTCAAATAATTTAGGTGATTCAATTCTTTTAGTGTTATATATATTCTGCAGCTTATTGTTAAAGGGTAACTAAACCCCTGGTCAGAATCTGACTCCACACACTGGCAATATTTGAAAAATGCTGGAAAAGTGTGTGTGTGGGGGGGGGTGTTTTAAAAAAGTATCAAGAAAATGTTTTTGTAGTATATAAAATAAGCAGATTCTCTCATCTGTGCTCTACAGTACTGTATATAGCTGGACAACAGCCTGTCAGCCTTTACACTGAACAGGACATGCTTAGAAGAAATATAGTAGGTTCACAATGCCTGTTTATCACTACTTTTGTGCCAGCCTGGTTCATGTCTGAGGCGCACTCCCATAACATCAAGGAATGTAAACAAAAAACCTTTTAGTGACGCCAAAAAGATGATCAGACATTCACAGTCTAGATATCCATATATAGAGCTTGTATATAAATAGAATTCAGAAAGAGATTGTAATTAAACAGCTGATGCATAATAAACATAAAATAAAAATAACTTACAAAATAATCACAAAGTGTCTGCTAGAGTTAGTTTTCTCTAAATTATGATCAAACCGAGACTGTTGAGAGACATGTTGAATAGAGAGTCTCTCATCAAGCAGAAAGGCCGCTTCAAGCATTTGGCACTGTGAACAAGGGCCCTTGTGTTTGTGTGCACCAAGCAAATTTGGAGAGATTTGTATCGCTCATATTGTGGGTTTTGGAAACAGTTTACTGGTTAATATAATTGCATTTCAAAACACTGCAATAGCACACACTTTTCTCTTACTTACATTTTGGGAAACCTTTTGTTGAGTCCCACAATTCAATGACTAAAATTGTTCTGAAATATGCAGGAGTAATCTTTAAAATAAATAAATAATAACGATTTTAAAACAATTAAAATGATTGAAATGTATTTTTTTTCAGTAGATATGGATCATTCTCAGATACAAAACCATTGACCTCAATGTGAGTCATATGTGGGCTGAATTGTCCTCAACAGTCCACTGATTAACATCCGTGTTTCTAGAATAGGCAAACGCAGGTGCACAGAATGCTTGACACCCATTTCAAAAGGCACATTACATTATGAGCTACCCACATCTGGCTTTGATTGCAAAAGAAAAATGCATGTTGCCAGAGACATGAGGATACATTTGTTGCACCATCCTTAACAATAGTTTTTGAAGTGGCTGATGCAATTCCAATCTGACTCATAGCATGGAGTGGGTGTCTTTGGACAATTTTGTAATTATTGTAATTATTGAATTTTCATTTGCTTCTTGATGTGCATTATTAATTATTGCCTTGTATGTTTTGACTATTTTTAGATAATAGATGTTTAGCTTTATAGTTTTGAAGGTATGAACTGAACAGGTCTGATCTGATTTTTTTAATAGAGCTTTTAAAATGTCTGACATAATTACAGACTGATTGGATACATGGAAATATAATAATTAAAATAATCACAATAGTGCTAGACCTTTCTGACACCCACTCATTAAGGTCTAGCATTATTATTATTATATGTGATTATGTAAATGAAATTTGTTTGTACGTGTATGTATTTGAGCAGGTAGTTCAAACTCAACATTACTATAAACTGAACTAATCTGAATTAAACTGTTTATTGCCAAAAACAAACAAAAAAGCCACTGAATTAGCTATCGCTGAATCCGAATGGATGGATGAAGCCCACAGGTTTGACGAATTCAAGAGGTGATGTGAAAAGAAGAGATAGCGAGTGCTCCGTTTTGATTATTTGGTGGTAGATGGTGTTTGAGGGGCATGAAGTGTCATAAGTGAATGAGAGGGAGACAATGAAAGCTGCAGTATTTTACGGGGAGGCGTTCCACAGTCTGCCAGGGATTTGAATAGAGCTTGATGTTTAGAGATGAGAGGATTTCTGATGTTTGTGAAAACCATTATAACCCACAGATTGAATGGGCTGAGAGCTCAATACATCTCTCAGGATTGTAAGCACTCCAGAACCAGCCTCTGGTGTCTTCACGGGAAAGAGGGGAGAGAGGAAGAGGAGGAGGAGGAGAGGTGGGGGGACCAAATAATTCATTGGTTTTCAATGAGCTGGAGAACGGTTAAGAGGAGATAACGACTGCTTGCAAGAGTCTAAGCATCTGCTGGTTTCCATTTGTGTTTTAAATTGTTCTCTCACTTATAAAAAGGAGAGGGGGGCGGCAACAAAGAGGGATATTCATATTCCCATACATGTATATACGATAATACATACTACAAGCACAGTTAAATATATAATTGGATGTAGTTTGTTTATTTGTTTGTTAAAGGGTTTAATGAATGGCAATCGTTGTATACTCTTATGCTATGTACCTGAATGCAATTTGCTTGGGGTAATTTCTTATTTCCCAGTCCTATTTTACCTTCTCCAAGAGATACGTGTCTGCAAAAGGCAAAATTCCTGCATGCCGCAGATAAAAGCAACGAAGGGCCACGGGATGTCGCCGCAATCCCCCAACCGCACTGAACCTCGGCATTGTTTAATTACCCAAGATTACAAACACTTCTTTGTGGAAATAATGGCACTGAGTCATTACACTAAATTTCAGTATTTTATGAACCTCTCCAGGTACCGCTCTTCAAACAAGTCTCCGCTTATAGGCATTATTTCCAGCATACGAACCAGCCACAACGCAACTACACACACAAAAACTTGACTTTAAGCAAACGTGCTCAAACATATCTGGAGTTTGATAACAAGGCACAATTGGAGTGTTAAACAAGCTAAACACTAAATATAGTGAACAAAGACAAAAACAAAGTAATTTGATTATGCACTACAAGTAATAAGACCACCCCAAAGGCCCCTTTTTAGCAATCAAATCCTACCCTATCTCACGACCAATTCGTACGAGTGATTCAAAAGTGGCTAATTCGTACTAATTCATACGACCTCACTCGTACGAATTGCCTAAACCCACGTGACGGTTATGTTTAGGGGCGGGGTTAGGGGTAGGTCAATCGTATGAATTCATACGAATTGGCCAATTCGTAAAATATGTACGATTTCACAAAAATCGTACTAATTCGTACGAGTGAGGTCTTCGAATTGTTACGAATTAGCCACCTCGTAAAATTCGTACGAATTCCCGTGAGATCGGGTTGATCAAATCCTAATGTAAATGTCTGCGTTTTTTCCCGTGATGCTCGTTTCAGAAGAAGAAAAAAAAGAAAAAAACAAAAGGCAGAACAGTTACACAACGCTTACTTCTGTTTGTCATCCAGTCTAGGAAGCATGAATAAGGAATGCTAAATTGGGCTTCTGGCAAAGGCTGTGAAATGGTCATCTTAGTACATCTGACAGCAACATCTCTCTCATCGAGCCTGTGAAGCATTCAGCCGTGGCCTTCGGGGGCAGTTTTCATCTTTTAATGTACTTTGAGCATTGCCTTCACATTTTCATATTTTTCCATCTGCCAGCGGCAGGTGACAGGTGCTCCACATGCATTTCCATATACATTTAGCTGTCTCATATGATATGAAATATCTTTTAACAGGCTGCTGAAGGGATACCAGCAGTGCAGTGGAACTGTGAACATGTCTTTGTCTTGGATGGGAATTTGTTGCTTATGTAAGTACGGTGTAGACCTATGCAAGCCTTGAAGGAAGAAGCTTGAATTTGACCTTTATTAAAGTGCTACAGTTGTTTGACAAGTCTGGTAATCCATCCAGATACATTATTCAACACTCACCTATATTCATATTAAACATACTGTATGACATGCTGACAGTGTAATTTTCTCTCAGTGTGACTTCTCTGATGATCTATGCTAGGATATACCCTTCATAAGCCTATATGTATGCTAATACCTCATGACACTACGTCAGCACTATTAAATGACTCAGCACTATTGTCACGACACCACAATTTCAGTAGTCAATACCAATGAGGGTGAAATTAAATAAATCGGGGGCAGTGGATAAGACACATGCCTTTGGTGTGAGAGACTCGGGTTCGAATCCATTGTGAGATTATACCAATGTGTCCCTGAGCAAGACACTTAACCCCTAGTTGCTCCAGAGGCGTGCGACCTCTGACATTTATAGCAATTGTAAGTAGCTTTGGATAAAAGCGTCAGCTAAATTAATAAATGCGAATGTAAATATTTATATTTATTTTAATAAATTATAAGAAATTTAAATATTAAAAATAATACTATTTTCTATAGTATATAACAATATAACTTTTTTACTGCAGATTTTCCAAGCAATTATTCAGGTAAACAGTCTGCAATAAAGAGCAAAACAAAAAAGGAGCTGGATTAATTAAGTTTATGACCTGTGGTCATGCACAGATCAGTTCGATCTACGCTAGACAGCAATATTCAAGGGGCAGGACAAATACCCTAGGCTACAGTATGTGATGCATTTTTCAAAAGTCTTGTGAAGAAATAATCAGTATGGGTTTTATGATCTTATTTCAGTGACAATTTTTTTTTTTCACAAACCACGCATAAACGTCATTATCTCAAAACTACAAAATTTTACATACATGCTGCTGACATATTATTGTAGCAGAGTTTGTGCTGAATACAGTGTAATAATACTTTAGCCATGAAAATGACACAAGTAACAGCATGTCAGAACACCTCCAGGACCCAGAGAACACCTCAGACCCCTAAGGGTTAAAGAAGTTCAATGATTAATAGCTTGATAATTAGATTTTTGCAATGATTTCGTTTTTCCTATAGCACTGGTATTTCAAGTTTGATACTGTATGTTAGTGTTAGTCTTTTTGTGTTGCTAGGCTTGATGCTAAAATTATTTTTTCTTTCTTTTCAGATTTTTCAAAAAGAAAAACTGTTTCCTATGCAGTGGATGTGTAAGTACTGCACATTTTGTGCTATAAAGAGGGGCTATTTACTTCAGCATTACCACTTAAAACATGGGTGCCACACTCGAATATCACCACTAGAGCCAGACCGATATTTCGGCAGGCCGATATTAAGCATTTTCCAAACTATCGGTATCGGCAGTTATAATGGCCGATAAATGAATATTTCAAAAATATAATAAAAACGGACGAAACACGCTTCAACCATGTCATGAGTGTTGGAGTTGTATAATTTGTCCACCAGAGGGCACTCTACACTGTCCCTGTTGGCAACACTCATTTATAACGCGCCACACATTCTGCAACCTGCCGTTTTGTTGCCCATTCCCGAAAAAAATATAAAAATAGCCGATATACCGGAATATCGGATTTTAAAACCAACAAATATGTGTATCGGTATCGGCCTTCAAAATCCTTTTATCGTTTGGGCTCTAATCACCACTACCATGCCTTCATAAGGAATGCCTATGCATATTTAAATCTTTCAATGCACTCAAAGTCCACTTATCAACATGGCACACTCAAAAGGACCAGGGAACGTGGGTGAAACTGCTTTCCACCGTCAGCTGTGTGACTTTGTGGAGCCTTGTACTGAAGCTGACTTTTTTCCCATTTACGAAGACATTTGAAGCAGAAGTAAAAGGTTTATTGTCCATATCAAGGCTGTAACTTTTCAGAGCAATGTTTATTCAACCTTTAATGCACATAAAAGCAAAGAATATCAAGACCACAATAATATGGCATTCAAACCTAAAATTGTGTCACATAACGATCTTGAGGAACTTCCACCTCATAAATATTCAACCTGAGGAAAGTGCCCCTGAAACTGATGAGGTTGAGTTTGAGGTTACTGAGCTCAGTGAAGATGTGGAGAACTTGGAGAGTCAATTTGGAACATAATGTAGCTGCTCTTTTTCTGAAAATGTCATCAATTCTTAACATCTCTAAAAATGCCAAGCAAGAAGATATAGAGCAGATCAACCCAATGTATGTGCTTTCACAGCCATTGTGTATACATCTGTAAGAAAAATATTAAATCGACATTGTGGAGATGTTGAGAACTCTTTAGTGAGTGAGATAGCTAAAGTATTTACTGAGAAAAATGTATTCCTGAAATTCACTTCTACTGGCGGGGTCATTGTCAACAACTAGCAAGTGAACATCATACATTTCAAAAGAATTCTCAGTAGTTACGCCTGTTGAGTTCGTCGTAAAAAAAAAAAGACAGGCAGACAGTTGTGTATATATCCCCATACTAAAAATGCTGCAGACATTACTAAACAATGGAGACATTTTAGATTAGGCCATGTCACCTGAGACAAATTTGTCACAAGGATACAGATCTCACAAGGATGGTTCCCGGTTTAAAGACATTTCTCTCTTGACAGAGGAAGAATTCAGGATTGCTCTTTGCTTGTACATAGATGATTTTGAGGTGGCTAACCCCTTGCCCCTAGCCATTTGTCCACATTCTCTGTCACTCAGTTAACTGAACTAAATTAGGTTTTACCCATTTCAGAGTTCCGAGGCAAGCAGCTTGCCACACTTAAACGGCACATCTTATGTTGAATGAGTCAAACAGTTATCAAAATGGACCAGAGGTTGTTGCTGAGAGTCATCATCGATGAAGATGATATAAAGAAGTTGACTTTAAATAAGAGACCACAGTCCATTGAAGAATTCAAAATGCAACTGGTGGATAAACTGTCACTGTAGTATGACTTTAAACTGCAGTATGAAGATCAAGACTTAAATAATGCCCTCTGCAATTTGACTGAAATAACTGATTTACCTGAAAGAGAAACTCAAAATCATCCCTCTTGTGACTCTCCATTTAACAGCATTGTCATCACCCACCACAACATCAGACACTGAGTGCAGCACAGCCGCTGAGATCCTGTCGACTATAGGAGCATCACCATCGCTAAGACAACAGTGGCCAGAGTTCTTTGACAAACCCAATTTCTTAGTAGATGTTGAGTATAGGCTCAGACAGGCAGATCTTGCATTTATGAAAGATGAAACACGTATGACTCTACTACGACATATGAAGCATGACATACTAGAAAAGCTTTCTGAGACAATGTACAGTTTCAAGGCTTACCCTGAAGATGATGACTTCAGCAGTTTTGCAAAAGCACTGATAAGCAAACACCCCTGCCACACTGAGCCTGGACCACACAGATATAGCTGGAAAAACAGCCTTAAATTTAAGATGGCCAATTATCGCACAAAGCTTCGAAAAGCTGGATGTGAGGATGTAGCAATCAATGAGTAAAGGCAACCCAGAGGGAGAATCCTCAAGCAAGAATATCAAACAGCCAAAAAAAGGTGAAGCAAACTACATGCCTAACTTACCTGAAGGACATGACGAAACAAGCCTTGAAAATGCTAGAATGGTTCTAGTGGAAGAAATTAAGAAAAAAAACAAATGGAAATTTGACGTTTTGCCTTCAGAACTGCCTTAATTCTATGTGGCATTAATTCAACAAGGTACTGAAAGAAATAGCTACTGAAGATAGCATCTTGCAGTTGATGGAGATTTGTGGGATGCACATCCAGGACACAAAAGCTCCCGTTCCACCACATCCCAAAGATGCTCTATTGGGTTGAGAGATCTGGTGACTGTGGGGCCATTTTAGTAAAGTGAACTCATTGCCATGTCCAAGAAACCAATTCGAAATGATTCGAGCTTTGTGACATGGTGCATTATCCTGCTGGAAGTTGCCAGCATGGATGGGTATGGGTACATGGTGGCCATAAAGGGATGGACATGGTCAGAAACAATGCTGAGGTAGGCCTTGGCATATTTAAATGCCCAATTGGCATTAAGGGGCCTAAAGTGTGCCAAGAAAACATCCCCCACACCATTACACCACCACCAGCCTGCACAGTGATAACAAGGCATAATGGATCCATGTTCTCATTCTGTTTATGCCAAATTCTGACTCTACCATCTGAATGTCTCAACAGAAATCGAGACTCATCACCAACTGTCCAATTTTGGTGAGCTCTAGCTATTTGTAGCCTCTTTTTCTTATTGGTAGTGGAGATGAGTGGGACTCGGTGGGGTCTTCTGCTGTTGTAGCCCATCTGCCTCAAGGTTGTGCGTGTTGTGGCTTCACAAATACTTTGCTGCATACCTCGGTTGTAACGAGTGTATAATAAGAGGTTTGGAACAACATGAGGGTGAGTAAATACTGACAGAATTTTCATTTTTGGGTGAACTAACCCTTTAAAGCATCGGTTCACATTTACAACACTGCATGTAAGCTGTGCAAAAATATTTCTCAATCCTTGCTTGTCTGAACAAAAACTGCAGATGCACTGTAAACACTACTTTATTAAGCATTATTCATAGGAACGTTGATTGACCAATTTTACGTAGCTCAATACTGAGCCAAGCATCATTGAATGTGCACTTGCCTGACATTGAGCAAGTTAAATAGCTCCATGCTTCTCACACGTTCATCAAGCAGGGCTGCCTGCACATGATCACAATCAATGCGCTTTTTTTCAGGTTTTTCCTGCTTTCACGCCAATCAGTAGCGCCTTTTCGTTCTGGCTTTGGTAGCGCATAAAGCCTCATTTTTGTAATAGCCCCATACTTTCCAGTCCTTGAAGCCATGTGCCTGAAATTCAAGTAGGCCTACCTTCAAGAAGTGTGGAAAAGGGAGAGAGAGAAGAAGAGAGAGGGAAAGAGACAGAGAGAGAGAGAGTTTATGGTGCTGGTGGTTTTAACCACAACAACAGAATGTGCTGTTCACAAATAACTTCCTCTGAAACATGTCTTATTTCCTGCCAGAGGGACTATAAGACTGTGTCAGTCTCAATCCCACGATCTAATCTGTATCGTCATTAGAGCATTATGAGTCATGGACTGCTCAGATTCCACAGGGAGAATGAACAGTGCTGAAGTCTGTATTAACACCATAAATAACATCTAGATTCGGCCATATTGTGCCATGCTCCCTAGACTCTTCTTTATTACAGTCCCATTTTACAACAGCGGCCTGTTTGAGCTAACACAAGAAAATGGTGGGAGCCTCTGGCAAGGAGGACTCAACTTCCTCTCTCTCCTTCCACACTGGCCCTGGGCCAGTAAACACTGTGACTGAAACATTACAGGCTGATCAACTCTGTCATTCCATCCCTGGTCTTCAGAGCCCCAGGGTCCGGGGCATCAGACCAGCAGCTGAAGCCTCTGAGCATCCGGGACGCTACTGAACATTGTGTTTATCTTGGACTGATGAAATGCACAATACACAACCACTAACACCACAAATATAGATTGAATTGTGACAGATGTTCCTAGGCAACCACTGCAATACCAACAGAAATTGGAAGTAGCATAATTGGTGAATGGCAGTAAAGTGTCGGCTACTTACAGCGTTAATCATACATGAATAAAATGTGTAGGCCCCCAGGCATTTGTAGGGTTTTTTCATGATTGTAGCTGTTGACATGAATATGTACACAGGAACAAAGAGTATTTATTCCGGATGTATTTGAGTTCATATAAGACTTGTCAGCCTTGTCCAAATGCATCCATGAGGATTTAGAACAAATAATCGGCACAGTTGTTTCCCTTTGCCTGTTTTCCAATTCCAGTCGCACTAAAAATCACTGCAGAACACACACACGTTAAAGCCATTTGAATAGTAAGAGTGATAATAAGGAGCAGATCTTATACATGCACAAACAGATACATTGCACACTAAAAGAAAAAGAAAACATTAACATTTCATTTCAGGATATTCACCTGGTTGTAACCCTTGAATGCTCCCATTTTCTTAAAGGGTGGATATGAAATGCATAGGCTAAGTAAAAAGTTAATCATTTTAATTAAGTGTTGTACAGCAATTTACAAAAACAAATAAAGCCTTGGTAATGAATGCATTGCAATATGAGCAAACATATCACAATCCAAATTATAAATACAATACGAGTTGTAAATACTGTATAATATCATGCTCTATCAATTATTTGCAGATGCACCTGGAATAAAGCGGAGCCGAAATGTAATTGTGCAATCACATAATTACAGCAAAATGAAAAATAGATATAAATTCCCAGCACCTACGAAATGTTCATCAAATGTAGTCCTGTATCATTTTAACAGGCTTCTCGAACATAAAAATATACTCTGTTTAAGGAAGCAATAATCTGAGGCTCTTCCCCTAATATTATGTTAGATGACAGAATGTACTTTTATTTTTTTTCATGGTGTTATGGACAGCCTACAAACCTGACAGTGTAATGACACTACTCTTATGCTCTAAGGTTGGGCACCAGACAGATGAAATTAATTCCTAAAATGACGGCAAATACTCTATGGATTACTGAACCAACTGAAGTCTTTTATTCTTGATCTAATGCTTTTTCTCGATCTGAAGTCCTACACAGCTTATCAAAACACAGACATAACTGACATTTTTAGTTAAATCAGGAGAGATTGGTCTGCAATGAGAAGATCTATAGAGTTTAGACATCTTATCAATTCTCAGTAAACTCATGTGCAGCTCATTTGAAGTACTTGGCAGAACAATGCTTAATTTATTTCAATACCATAAATCCTTAATCCACTCCTGTCTAAAGCCTGAATTTTAATAAAGTAGATGGACATGCTGTTATAATTGAAAATAAAACATGATTATTAATTGGCTGGTACATGATTTGTTACAGTACTATAATGGTAAATAATGCATAAACAGAAATGTCCAACACGTTGATATATAGAAACATCTTAATGAACATAAAGCTTGAATATTCCTGGCCTCAGCTATTTTTTTTTTAACTGATTCATATCAATCATTTTTATGCATTTTAATTTTCCAAAAAATTCATACAATCTGCTTTTGGCACAGTTGTATAAACAATGCACTCATTTATTATGTGGCTATTCTGAAAACCACAGAAAGCAAATGAGATCATTCAGACATCTGAGCCTTCTCCAAATGTATTCAGCTTTTTAGTAGACAAACTGATTTTTTGCACAATTACTACAACAACCAATGTGAACATATCAGCAGTCTGAACAGAACAAAAATAATTATATGATATTAATGATTTTATCCCATACCCATCTGAGAATACATCACTATGCATGAAGTAAACACTAGTAAAACACAAAACATGGGTGGAGGAAATGTTAATGTACATTGCCGAAATTATTTGGAAAAGTCTTTGGATATTTCTCTTAAATTCTTGTTAAAAAATGCGTTGCCAAATAATAACAGTCTAGCAAAAATGTGTCAAAAATGCACTTCAGGATTCATTCAGAAAAAATATGGCCTGGCAGTCATGTTGCATGCTAAGCTCCTCACTTCGTTATGCTGAAATGAACTGCAGAAATGCCTTTATGTTTCATAACTCGAATACTTCCTTCAAAGCTATTTTGATCATACCAATAAAATGGAATGATTCCGGCAATTATCTCTGAATGAATGCATTAATGATCATTTCCTTTTTTTCCCCACATAATTGAAGAATCCTGGCTTTGCCAACAGAGCAATGAAATACTGCAAATAGCTTTTTAGGTTGTCCTGTTAAATTCATTTTAGGAACAGAATGTTCATTAAATATTCAAGGTTTTCAGTTGCATGTTTAGATCACTGGAGTAGGCAGCCAAATAAAAACCCTGTAATTGGGAATTATTTGAAATAAATACAGTCCATGAGAAGATAGAGAAACTTTCCAACATCCTATTCAATTTAAGTGCCATTCAATGCAATATAAACTAGACAGTTCAGACCGCTCAGGGTCAGTAGGATTTTTTTTAAAGAAATTCAAAAAAATGATTATATAATAAGATATGCTTCTTCAGCACCAAACTGGCATTTTAGAATGATTTCTGGAGAATCATGTCACACTGAAGTCTAAGAAATTACTGTATTTTGATCAGAACACTGTGGGTACACTGTGGTCATAAAGAGATGAACATGGTCAGCAACAATCCTCAGGTAGGCTGTGGTTTAAACAATGCTCATTTGGGCCCAAAGTGTCCCGAGAAAATATTCCCTACACCATTAAACCACCAACAAAAGCCTGAACTGTTGATACAAGACGGGATAGATTCATGTTTTCCTGTCGTTTACACCAAATTCTGCAGCAGAAATATCAGACTGAGTCATCAGACCAAGCAACATTTTTCCAACAGTAGCTTAAGTTTCCTGTTCTTAGTTGACAGGAGTGGCACTGGTGTGGTCTTCTACTGCCGTAGCTGCTGACAACATTGTGCATACCAGAGATGTTCTTTCTGCAGACCTCGGTTGTAACGTGCGATTCTTTGAGTTACTCTTGCTGTTCTGTCAGCTAGAACCAGTCTGGCCATTCTCCTCTGACCTCTAGCATCAACAAGGCATTTTCACCCACAGAACTGCTGTTCACTTGATATTTTCTCTTTTTTCCTGACCATTCTCGGTAAACCCTAGAGATTGTTGTGTGTGAAATCCCAGTAGATCTCCAGATTTTGAAATACTCAGACCAGCTGGTCTGGCACCAACAACCACGCCATGTTCAAAGTAACTTAAATCACCTTGAACTTCAGCAAATCGTCTTGGCCATGTCTAGATGCCTAAGGCCATGTTCACACTCTCAGTCCAGTTTCTTTGTGTATGTGATCTAACATTTTTGACTGTCCACTAGGGATTTCACGGTACCAAAATTCCAGTAGTCGGTGCCGATACCATTAAAATGTTACGGTAGGGCTGTCAAACGATTAATTGCGATTAATCGCATCCAAGATAAAAGTTTGTGTTTACATAATATATGTGGGTGCACTGTGCATAATCATTTAATTCACAAACATGCTTGTATATATGTAAGAAATATTTTCATGTATATACTGTACATAGATTTCTATATAATTTATATTATATATAAATATCAGTATTTTATATATAAATAATATTTTTTTTCTTAAATATATACATGCATGTGTGTGTATTTATATATACAAAATAATTATACACAGTGCACCCACATATATTATCTAAACACAAACTTTTATTTTGAATGCGATTAATCGCGATTAATCGTTTGACAGCCCTATGTTACGGTTCTCTGTACCACAGCAAAATCAGTTTGAACTATTTTATTTAACTATTTAAAAAAATTAGTAGTAGTATTTCTAATTAATGGAGACTTCGTTAAATCTATTGTAAAGTAGCCTAATATAGTTATTTCTGTCAATTACTTTAAATTAAACCAAACTTTTATTTTGACAGGTTGCCACGAAGACGTTAAATGAAACCGCAATTCTGCGCCGTTCATTCACACAGACACCACGTCAGGAGCGCCGCTAGTCGCCACGTCCCTTCGTAAATGCTTGCGCATCCAGAACCGTGTTTTGACCGGGTACTCTGTACCACCGTGACTTGGTACCGTAACGTTTCAAATTTTTTAGTACCGACTTGGTACCGAAGTACTGAATATTTTTGACAACACTACTGTCCACATTGTGCATCGCTTTTTCTTGAAACTTTTCAGATTCAATTTGTGTGCCCTATGCTGCTATTTCCGTTTCCTGAATATCTGCATTTTTTTCTGCATTGGCAATGATGTTGCATTGGTACGTACATGCCAAAAACAACCACCACCACAATATGGAGGGGTTAGCAATACAATAGTTTATCCACTGTGCTGGACAGTGGCAGAAACATGTCAGCGGCAGAAACGTAGCTGGCTGGTATGAGTGGCTTTCTTCTGTACTGTCGTCTCCCTCGTCACAAAACATGTCTCCATTATAGTCATGTTCTCCTCGTCTGGCACTTTCCAACAACACAACCTTGTTTCTACAGGGACATTCAGCATGTTTCCTATAACAATGTCTGACATTTACATTTTACGTGGATTGAGAAAGTCACAAACACCAAATCCGACCAGAGCATTAAGACTGAAACGGATTTCCAGATATGCACAAAAATCGGATGTAGAATGACAGTCTGAACATAACCTAAATGCATTGTGTTTCTGCCATGGGATTGGCTGATTAGATATGTGCACTAATGAGTTATACCTAGAAAGTGTTAAACCTGTGTACCTAATAAAGTGGCTGAGTGTATCTGCATATATAGTGTGCGTGTATGTACGTATAACGCCTCTCCATTCTTGACGACATGATTCACAATTAAAATTACTACTAATCATCGTTGTCGTGAGAAGATGATTTTTTGCTGCTCTTGTTCTCAATCACTGGTCATACTGAGTGTTTGTATGGAGTATTTTGCAGTCAGTGTGTGTGTAGAAAAAGCCTCTTGTGGATGCTGCTGTTCACATAATTTACACTGACAGACTCAAACAGCCTTCGAATCACAAGAGCCCCTATGGCATCTCTCATCCCGTCTTTTTGGCTCTCTCTCCTCTCCTTAGCACCACACCATATGACTTAAGTCTGTCAAGAGCTATACTTTATTGGCCATTACATCAACCACAGACCTTGGAGAGGCCCTAAGTCAAGTTATGAGGCTGAAAATGCCTCCGATTCCCTCAACAACAGCATCGAATGGTTCATATTTATGGTAAACAGTGATGGGCCATGAAGCAATAGTTGTAAATGATACTTATAGCTTTGACTTTGTTTTAGTTGAGACATGCTCTCCATCTGTAATGACAGCAGAGAGCATGATGGAAATCTGAAGACATCTTGACTGTGGTGCAAACGGATGCCATTCCAAAAGGAAAATGTGTCTGCAGCTAGATGAACAACATGATGCATTAAAAAAAAAGCAAAATGCATCATTATCTCACCTGGTGCAGAACAAAAACAGGAAAGTATATGTAGGGATGCTGATGTGAATTATTGGCTTTCAAGGGACATTGACGAATTTCATTTTAGGGCTGAGATTTATTGGTTGTTACAGAAGATAGAACAGGATTTTCTCCACTGAATGTTTATGCTAGAGGTGACAAAGTGCCGTGTCAAAGAAAATGTGAGTCAGCTCGCAAGTGCACTGCCACGACGCACGTCAGCCAATGCTACCCATCACTGATGAAAGTAATTGTAATGACAAGAGCAGATAAAGACTTACAAATTCCATATCAATAATATAATTAACTAAACCACATAATCATCATCAATGGTAACAATAATAATAATATCTTACAATTATTTTGCAGCAGATAGTTACCACGATCAAACGGAAATAGAAGACATGACAATTTATAATATATATATACACACACATGCACACAGTGATTATTTTTGTTTTGTCAATAATGATATTTAATTATTTATTCTATTTGAGAACAATATAGTTATAAATATAGTTGAACTTAAATATTTAAATTTGCTTTCAAGTTAATGTTTGATTTCTAAATTTCTATGCACTAGGGCAGAACCTTTTTTGGTCTAATTGTTCGATACCTTCTGGTTCGACCAAAATTCTGATTGGTCGATTTTTTGCCGCGTTCATTTCATCAATTTTGCCTTGCTCATTTCATCAGGTGGAAAGCACTAATTGCTAACAGGGGTGTTTTCAGAGTATTCTTGTTTCACAGGTAACAGTATTTTCGGAAATCAGAGGCTATGACATTGTGCAGGTGCACGTGATGCAACGCTGTCAGAGCCGACGTACTCGTGTGTCACACTCATTTCAGTGCAAAATAATTAGGTTAAAACTGATTTAATATACTGCAAATAGCCTAAGAGCGTTTTTTAATGTTTATTTCATTTAGGCGGACAACAAGGCTAATTAGCTACCAGCTAATTAATTTTACGGGGGTTTTTTTCTAACATAATTTAGTCGATTTTTAGCCGAAAATTTCAGGACTTCAATCGACCAAGATTTTACAGCCCTACTATCCACTTACACACATGATTCATACTTAATTCAGACAGAAATATGCTAAGCTTTTTACCTGTAGGATTCATACAATTATCTCCAAGAGAATCCCTGCTTTTGAAGTGTGGATTAAAATTGATCCATTTTCTTCTAAAGGGCATTTGTAATTGTAAAGCCAACCGACTCAGACAGCCAGCAAGGACTTTCATTATTAGCCCATGATATGAATCTCTTTCTAGTGTATTTGTTCATAATATTCTGGGCGAATTCACCTCTTGTTCTTGTTCGTGACCGTTTCGACAGTCACAAGCCGATGGCTTCGATCCTACCATTACGTCTGACAAAAGGAGATAAAAATAGTGCTTTGAAATTCCACTTTTATGATTGGCTTTACAACTGTGCAGCCTGAGCGGAAATATCATGAGATAATATTCTTAGTTAAAAAAATGGTCATCACAGAAAAAAAAAATATATTATGCACAATATGAATGACAGCACTAAATGGCAACTGCGATGTCTATGTAATCAAAAACATCTGTGAGTTTTCTGCTTGCCCACATTAGAACTTATTTCTTATTGCAGACAAACCCGTCTTTATTTACCCCACCCATAGCCCTCTATGGCTTCCTCCACAGAACTGAAAATCCTGAATAACATCCTTCTGCCTTAATATAACACCATCAGAAACTTAACAAGCCTATACAATACTGTTATAAAAAAATAAAAGGAATCCAATGATTAATAACAATAAACTATAAAGACTGGAGCTAGACGCCCCAACAATAACATTCATTAATTGAATCTAATACAGTTACAGAGACCTGGGACATTTTACAATCTAAAAAGCCACAATTTGTTCTCTAATGCAACTAATTTCCAATAACAGATGAGGGTGAGACGACAAATCTGGCATCTGTTCTGACTGCTGTAATCAGTCCCTCTAAATTATGTGGAAAGTCGTGGAAACACCATCACGCTTTTAAAGCAAATGCACATACAAAAAAAATTGTAGTTGCTGTTGTCTCCCATTCACCACTATAGAAGTTTACCCAACTATGACGACTTCGCAAAAGTGAAAAGGGTCCATACATCACTCACGGATGACTGCTTGACAAATGTGTCAGCTACATTGTTCTTCATACTATTTTCTGTCACGTTAAAGATTTCCTGTCGTTCAGATTTATGGGAAGAGAGTTAAGATTTGTAAATAATTAGAGGTGAAGATAAATAAAACAAATGTAGAAGCACTTCATGCTGTGTTTAGCTGTTTGACGCTCCACCGACAGATTGTGTAAATCTTTACATGATCAAGCTATCGTAGACACTGAGCGACAGACCCTTCAGGGTGCGTCTCAATCACACCACTAGCTTGAGAATCAGAATATCTTGTATACAGAGAACATACTTTATTTTTCAAGTATGTTGTATACATACTTGATTTAAGAACCCTGGTTCACCAGACCATGTTATTTTTAAAAACAACATTTTTCATGTTATTTTTATGCCGCTTAAACTCATTGTTATTTTCCATATCTTTTCAACATTTCAGCCGAATTTTAATTCTAAATGTTAACAAGATGTGTTTACTACCCGTCTAGTGATGTGTGTTTATACTGAAATACTGTACAATAATAATTAAAAAAAAAAGTTTGTCTTTTCAAATCACCTATCGCGTGTCGTATTTATTGAGTTAGCTTGTGCATTTAATGTTTTATGCTTCAAAAATGTGACGTAATTTCTTGCAAGGGAGCATGGTGAGCATCAATGCTGCTTTGTTTTTGCAGAACATTGTGAGATTTTTTAGGGGGCAAACGATACAGTGCACTGAAAGGATTTTTCGATTGAGACAGCCTGAATGTTTTGGTTATTCTAAAATGCGTGAACAAAGTCTGTCATCAAAATGGTTCGGTATAATTACCTCCAAGAACGGTCTTACATGACTGCGTTCCCAAACATCAGGCATACGCCTCCGAAAGCAAGATAAGATGAACGCAATTACTGCGTTTAGTCTGCATTTGCTCTGAAGTGCAAGTCATTTATTATATATACAAAAGTTATTATATATAGTGGCTTCTCCTACTTTTCTTAGTGATACTTAGAGCCAGTTTGTGACAGAAGTGACTCTTCAACTCACTGGATGAAAACAGTGATCGCAAATGTTTCATGCAATTTTCCAATTTTGCACAAAATTAAATTCATAGCTAGTGATAAGTTAGTCTTTGGTAAAATGATTGCATCCTCCAAAACAAAGAGTGAATGTTTGAAACAAAACAAATAGCGTATAAGAAAATGACATTCCCTTATGAGAGTGTGTTGATGATTCAGTAACTGTGCAAAACACTGATGAATCACATCAGCACAGTATTGAGCATTTGTTTTTGCAGCTACATGCATTGAGCAGTGATCACAAATAAAGCAATAGTATTAAAAGTTCAGAGGAGACTGTCTTTGAAAAAATAAAAGGAAGTTTCTTTCTTACAAGTTGCACATTTTTTGCAAATGAAGGGACGGTTAAAAGAACTACCACCCCAAATATCCTTTCGTAGATTTTAAAATGAACTTAAACGAATCTGCACATAAGTATGACTCATATTCCTTGTTTTATTCCAAGGAATAAAAAAAACTAGTAGAGGCAAATGTGATCTCACAGGAATATATGTGCAAATGGCCTCAGATCTTGGACAGGAAGAACAAACAGAAAACATACCTCTGAAAGTCGGCCTGATCAGAAGCTGGAGAGTCTTGTGAGCCCGACTGATTTTAGAATAACCGGCAGCAGAACTGACAGAGACGGATTCAGTGCGGCCCGAGCGTGGAATTGCTTTTCCATTCCCTGGAACCACAGCAGGAAATGTCTATAGCAATGCCCCCATCACTTGCAGCCAAAGCTTCAGTGGCTCTTGAACCATCACTGAAACCTGAAGAGAGGGAAAAATAGAAAGAAAATGGAACAGTTCTTCAGATTAATGAACTCTGGTTAACAGCTAGTATGACTGAAGACTACAGGCTCCAGTCATCAAACAAAATCTCTACTTATGACTTTCGTGTGTAGGCTAAGTGTCGTTCAGAAAAGGTCTTACATTAGACATCAAATGGTGACCCAATACAATACCAAACCTTGCTTTTAACCCATTTTTATTGCAGTCAAAGTCAAATTTGCTTATACCTTGTGAAACTTTGTTAATGGTTGCTGTGTGCTAATGTTGTAATTGCTTTTTTTGACTACCAACAGAAAGATTTTTTTTTGTGCAAGATTGATTGGATGCATGATCTCACACATGAACAACAAAATGAATGTCTTCTTTCTTTTTCTTCCTTTCAACCCATATATATATTGTGCTATTCTAAGTATGCATAATTATATGGTTTCAATTTTTTTATATATATTCTCTGCGACCCTATCAGAACAAAAATACAACCAACTTTGTGACTTGTGACCCACAAGTTAAAGAGAACTGGATTAGAAAACTCTACTCGAGTCTTGCTTTCTTTATTTTGTTTGTTTCACCTTTGTGCAGTTGCCGTGTTCCATTTGTTACAAAGCTCACTTTACAACATATAGAAATGCTGGTGGTAGTTGATTCCTTTATGCTGTGCTAGAGGTCATGGGTTCAAATCCTGCACAAGCCACCAATTATGTCAAGGCCCTGTTCAAAGGCATAGCAGTAAACAAGAAAAACAACAAAGAGTCTACAAAGTCAGGTAGAAAAGGTTTTCAACCTTTATTTTATTTTAATTGGGTTATTTTTTGGACATTACTTATACGTAACAGCTCAAAGTCAAATGTGCAAACAAAACTAAATATCTACTATACTACATTTAAATAGTACAGTGTAATCTAAATAAAACCAAACAAACAAACATCTATACCATTCTTGATTTGATTTACCACCAAAACTAGCTCACGGTAAAAAGAGAAGAGCTAAAATCAAAAACTAGAGCCCGACTGATAAAGGATTTTGAAGGCCGATACCGATACAAATATTTTTGGGTTTTAAAATCCGATATTCCGATATGTCGGCCGATATTTTTTTTTTTTTAAATTAAATATTGTTGGATTTCACACACGTGTAAAAGAAAAGCTAAATTTTCTGCACAAGATACATTTGATACTTTTTCTCTCAGACTAAATGTTCACTCCTCGCAAGTATAAATTACATTTTACAATGCAGAGACAGTAACTAGAGATATGCTAGTTATAAATACATTAATCATTACTTTATTTAGGCAGAAAAAGTTCATTGTGGTTTCCAAGCTCATTAATGTTAACGTTAGCGGTCTTCCACTGATGATAGTGGCATTAGCTAGCTTTGTGGTTAGCTAGTCTATGATGAGCCATAATTTAGCAATAGATAACATCATACTGCAAATTGTAAAACCTACATTTTCAATATAACAGGCCAAGGAGAGATGATTGAAGCGTGTTTCATCCGCTTTTATTTTATTTTTTTAAATATTCATTTATCGGCCATTATAACTGCCGATACCGGAAAATGCCTAATATCGGCCGATAATATCGGATACATCAGTCTGGCTCTACCTCCAATATTCTAATAAAAACACAAACACTTAAGGTGAAAGTTAAACATGGGAAAGGCCATTTTAACATACTGTTTAAAAGCTTTAAAACAATGTCAGCGATAACTCAGCATCCGCTAGCCGATATCCTTTGCAGCAAGTACTGTACAACGGGCCACATTCACTAAAAGTTATGTTCAAGATGCGCAGAAAAGTGCACACACAGATACTCTTCCCTTTGGTGTTGTTGATGGGTGTATGCGGATTGATGTAAATGAGGCGCTTGGCGTAAAACAGAGCTAAACTATTATTTATCTCCATAAAAGCAAACAACCCCATGTCTCTTTACTCGCTTGTGCGCTCTTCCCTTTTATATATATATATATATATAAAATGAAAAATAAAAGTAACATAACATTAAATAAGAATATAAAGTAGCACTTGATAGGCAGTGAGGGAGACCCCTATAGGCTATAGCCCACCTCTCACCACCAGCTGTACTAAAATATTGAGGATGTGGAGAACAAAAAGGGGAGCGAGACCCTTGGGCATTTACAAAGCAATTTTTGTCCTCTGATTAATTATGATTATCATTATAATTTGATAGTGATAAAACATGTAAATGTGGATGAATGTCATTAAAGTTGTTTATTTTTATTTTGAACACGGCCTCCTTGTCATCAACAGATGTCACATGCTTACCTTTAAACAAGCATTCCATTGTGTCATTACATGCATGAATGCTGGTAAGGAGTACAAATCTTAAAATAAGCCAACAAATCAACAATACAAACTAATTAGGTGAAATAGTTAACTTGCCTTTGATCTTTACCTGAATTCTTCTTTACCTGAAATCTGATTCCATTAATTGTGTACTACATGATCTTTTCTTTATCAAGCTATTTTGGCTTTTTATAAATTCATGAGTGATACCCCAAAGCCACATTTCAAGCGAAGTCCACAGCAACTTCCTCTCAATGGAACTAATTTAGGTACATTTTAATCAGTTAGTTTATTTGAGCTGGGCTCTTAGAGCGTTCTGTGATGGACAGCTGAAGCACGTCACACATTAAATCAATCTCTGTAGGCTATTTCACAATTGCTATTCATAGGGCTATTCTAATCAATTTAGGCATAGTGCATCCGAGTATAAAAAACGTGTTAGCTTCCATGCAAACTAGTTTGCGATTTCATTTTACTTTAAACAATGATTTTTGCATTTTTGGTTGAACTATTCCTTTAGAAAAAAAGAGAAGAAAAATAAATCAACTTTTTCAACATATAAGTGAATGTCTTCTGACATGAGAGGATGCCAAATGGGAGGCATCCCAGAGACACAGATGGTAGCTAAGCTATCTTGCAGATTTCATGGCATGTCTTTGCCTCATTCTTCAGTCCACATGACTGACTGCTTAATGGATGCAAAGCTGAAAATCATCCCTCTGTCTTTCGCTTGTCTTTTCAAAGTATCTGCTTTGTCATCCCATTTATTTCTCCAGGATTGTCTGTCAGTCTTGTCAGATGGCAGGTCTTAAGTAAGGCTACTGATGACAGTTTGGTCCTTTTGTTTTTGAATGAAAAGTGTTTTTTGGGAGATTTTTGAGGGAAGTGATAGACAGCTCATGACAGGGTTTCCAGTTCTTATCCACTCCTTCCTTCCTTAAAAACTTCCATAAATGTCTGCATGCCAAACCCATGTTCAGAATTTAATGTACTCCATTGTTTGTAGTTGTTTATCATCATATTTTAAGAAATCATGTCTTAATTTTTGGCAGCCAGATCTACCAATGAATTCAAATTGAGTTCAGGTTTAATTTTCGTTCTAATGGAAGGCCAGGTAAAGTATGTGTGTATATATACTGTACTGTAAAGTACAGTATACTGAATATGTACTATAAAGTATGAATATATACATATTCAATCTATTTAATCACTGCATTCAGACTGAATGTAGCATAACAAAAAAGTGTTTATGAATACCATTGCCTACCTTATCTTTAATGTCTGTCATTTGCTTTTGCAGGAGAGTTTTGGTGCAGAGCAGCACTGACTGAGAGAGACAGAGAGGAAGATTATCACTCCTTCCCCTGATCCACAACTGCTATGAGGCCAAATCCACTTTAAAAGAGGTGACCTTCCTCCTCCTACACATGGGAGCACAGTTAGAGTGAGGTAAGAGAAGAAAGAGTGATGAAGTGAAGCAAAAAAACAAGTATAAATTATTCCTCTAATCCTGTCTGACAAGCGTCTCTGTAGGCATGTTACAAAGCAGCTCCTCCGTTTAGTGAAACCTGGAAAAATCAAATATTAAAGAGTTCATGCCAAAGAGAGCACCAACTCCTCATTTAAGCCTGTGTTGTTCCCCACACACACACACACACCAGCATCATGCTCTGTCAGTCAACCATTTCAAGCTTCAACAGGAATTCAAACCGAATGGAAGGACATGCTGTTCCTCACCTCTAATTAAATAGGAAAGTAATGGCATAGGTCACCAGGAGGTGCTAAAATACGCCTCCACTGCTAGAGGTGCCCAACCTCGACAGACACAGACCAATTTGCCAGGAGTCAGTCACACTGACAGACAGTACAGTCGGAATTGCATTGAACATGGCGTGATAAGGCAAAGCATTGTGGGGTAGGGAGCAGCAGGAGCACTCCAGACCAGCACTATTGTATGTTACCCTCAGGGCTCAGCAGGTCTCTTTCATTCTGTGAGAACAAGTTATAGAGACTGGGGATGTCCTTTTGAATGGGGCTCAGTTTGAGGTTCTCGTACAGCAGAGAAGCTCTCGACTGAGGCCATCCTGAAAAATATTTTGGTTTGCGGGAACAGCCCAAAAAAAAGTCGGTAGGTAGGTCCATTTATATTTTTTTCAAGATTCAATGTAAAAAAAAAAAAAAAAAAAAAAAGGAGAAATTTGGTCATGGTGATTACGTCGGTATGAATGTAAACACATTTGCATATCATGACATCACTGACTGGGTCTTCAAACAATGCCTTCGGGCATTTACCACTGGAAAGCCAATCGTCTGCTTTTAACAGTCAAGCCGGGAAACGTTTAAGCCTATCGTCTGGTTCCACTGACTCATCCGCACAGTTGAGGTTAGTGACAGAGGAAAATATGTTACTGTTTGAAAAGGCGGCAGTAAAAAAACAATTTTGGGGCAAAGTCATCAAACTTTTTCAGCTATTATTATCATGTTTTATTACTGTTTCTATACAAGCAGTTTTTATGTCCCAGTGACCAGTGAAAAGAGCAGTTCTGAGTCTCTGCCCAAGATTGGAGCCTGGTCTTGTTAGTCCGAAATAGCTGCCTGGAGGCGTTGCCAAGATGGCGGCCGAGTGGCATGACTTGCCTTAAAAGGACTTTGTTACCCAGTCTGCATATTCAGTATCTTCGTCCATATTTTAACTTTTAGTATTTCGAAGGGCAAAAACATAAACATTAAATTTAAGATAAATTAATATCCAATTTTAACTTATATTAATCGCATCCAAAATAAAAGTTTGTGTTAACATAATATATGTCGTGTGTATAATTATTTTGTATATATAAACACACACATGCATGTATATATCTATGAAATATTTGCATGTATATATTTTATATCTATTTAAAAATTATTGAGATTAAGTATAAATATAAATATTTTATATTTTAATAACACATTTTTCTTCAATACATGCATGTGTGTGTATATAAATATAAATATTTTATATTTTAATAACACATTTTTCTTCAGTGTATACATGCATGTGTGTGTATTTATATATACTATACACATATATTATGTAAACACAAACTTTTATTTTGGATGCGATTAATCGCAGAGCTGCTGCCTCTATCATGAGAGTCTGTGTATATGTGACATTTACTATGTTTGTGAACCCTGACACCATTCATTTGTCAGGCAAAATGACTAAATCTAAAACACACACTCATGTTCACAGTCACATGCAAACTCACAACCCGCAGTCCTTGCATAATCCAACCAAAATACATATTCGTGGATTTACTCTAATATTGCGTCATATCCAAACAGCATGGTCTCCATCACTAGTTAGTATAAAATGCGCAACTAGCACTCGCGACACGCGTAATTAGAGCGAACTTTTACATTTCAGTAATAACAAAACAATGTAGTTAGCATTTCTAAAAACTCTGACATGTCAAGAACATACTCTCATTGCATCAGTGATGTATTCCATACCTGATGGGGTATTAGATGGGTTACACACACACAGGACAACGAACTGCAGCTGCTTCCATCATGAATCTGTGAATTGTTTGGCGCTAGCAGCGTGCGCGCCATAGCGCATTGCCGCCAAGGCTCACCGCACTCTCAAACACCCCAAAGGGGAAAGCAATCAAATAATCGATCGATCGAGCAGGGAACAACTATCGTCAAAGAAATAAACTATTTAAGAAAGAAGAAACTTTAAGAAATACATTATTGTCACGTCTTGCATCATCACATATTTATTTTATATTTTTTCAATTATTTATATATTTTTGTAACCACCACATAGCCTATTGTTACACTGGCCCATTGTCTGTTTTGAATCTCTTTGTGTTAACATCGCATTATAATTAATTTTGCAACTACATGTAAACTCATTTGATTATTAGTAGACTATCTGTTTAATAACTACACTTTATTTTGATGGTCACCACAACGGACATTCTACTAAGTGACTTTGCAACTACATGATCGACAACTAATTCTACTAACCCGAAGCCTAACAACAAACCTAACAGTCTGTCTCTGAGAATTAGTTGACATAGGCTATTGCAAATGAATGACAGTATTGCAAAGTTACTTATAGTTAATGGGTATTTCGACAAAATAAATAAATGAATAAACACATTACTATTGTTTATGATATTGGCCAACACCACTCTAAGCAAGTTATGATTATCAGATACAACAGTTATGCCGATAAATCATTTTTAAAGTTATATGAACCAAGGCTTTTCATCCCAGCACGTCGGGTCAATTTCTGGTTTACGAGTTGTGCAGAGAACAAGACTGTGACCCACAAAGCATTATTTCACAGTTTCGGGGGTGTTTGAATACTTGCCGGATCTATAACACTTTAATCAATACAGACTGTATAATTCGCCATTTGTTCTGTTGTCCAGCACCATTTTATGCCAGATGAATTGACCTTTTTATAGACTTGTCTTGGCTCGTGCCCAGAATGTTTCTAAAGAATTTCACCATAATCATTATGTTGTTGGAAAGTACTCATTTCCGCCCGTATGCATCACTGGTGATGTATCCAATTAACATTTGACAATCTGCTGTGCTTCTTGACAATGACACAGCTGCCCCAGTTGTCACTTTAAGAAATATTAGAGTAGGCTATATATTACATCTTAACCTAAACACACAACAGCTACGCAAACTAAGCCTGTTTGTCTTTTTTATTATTATTATTATTGTTACATTATGAACTACACTCACCTAAAGGATCATTAGGAACACCATACTAATACTGTGTTTGACCCCCTTTCGCCTTCAGAACTGCCTTAATTCTACGTGGCATTGATTCAAAAATGTGCTGAAAGCATTTTTTAGAAATGTTGGCCCATATTGGAAACAAATTGTATTTTTTAACTAACATTAACCAAGGTTATGTTGTAAAAGATGCAGGCTACTATTGCTCGTTGATAGTTCATGTTAATGTTAACCAATACCTTATTGTAAAGTGTTACCAAATAATACATCAAGAAGAACATAAGCGTAAAATGTAAACAAAGCCATGCGTCAGTAGAAGTAGCCCTAAGAAATGTTACATGATGAAACGCCTCACTAAAGTTCACATTCATTTGTAGATAATGATGCTTGGCTGCAGTTGTAAGCTAAAGGCGGGCCAGACATTTTTCACCAAGAATTACTCTGTCTGTCAGGCTGTAAATGTATGACAGAGAAATAAATTAAATATCATCAGTCCCACCTGTATTGATGACCTTCTGTCATTGTGTTGCATACTGTATTGTCAGTTTCACTTGCACTGAGCACAGTGAAATAAGGTGATATTGTTAGACACTGATATTTGCATTTGACTCCATTCTAAATTCATGAACGCTTGCTGGAGTGCGAGATGAATCATTTTCAAAGAGAAAATTGTACAGACCAACCCATCAAAAGTTTTTCTATTTTCTCAAAGTTTTGACTTTGACAAGTGGAAACTTTCTGAACTTCTGCCCTAAAGGAGCAACACAGGCTCTTTGGAAAAAAGTTCCTTTGCAAAACGCAAAACACGTAGCCTACCAATGCGTACAATATGACTGCAGTTTCTAAAAGAAATAAACACTAAAATCACTAATTATGATTACAGGGGTAGATTATTAGGCTTGTTTTTACGCGGCTCCTTTTGTTATGACCTCAAAACGCATATTTAATATCATATATTTTGGAGTTTGTATCACTTAACCAGCTCCATATGATCAGTTTTATTGACTACTCTTCCATTGACCAAAGGTCTTGCCAGCCCATCTTGCGTTGTTCCACACTCTCCCATCTCATTCACTCTCCCTGCTTGGCCTGGGAAATGGCCTTTATACACCTCATCTTCTCCTCCTGCTTTCACACCTCGTTGACTACCAAAGCCTTCCTTGTGCCATTTAGGAGGAGCTAACCTGAGCCCAAAACCCCCTCTTCCATGCTTTACCTGTCCCACGATATCCCCAATTTGAGCTACAGATTTCTTTGCTGACCACTTTCTACCAGTTTTTAACACATTTGTCGCCTGACTCTCCTAAGGTCATTTCCAGTCTGACCTTGGCACACTTAAAATCCTCGGTTAAAGCAGAGACTGGCATCTGCAATATTCCTTTACTATACACTCTGCTGAGGTAGTGTGGAACTCCCAACCATTTCCTGATGTATGAAATTATCAACGCTTCCAGCTTATTGAATATATAGAAATTATGTATCCATGAAATATGCAACATTATTATGAAAACATTGCCTATTATTTCTCCCATTATTACACTTCTTTTTTCATTACATGTTGCCCCAAGAAAACATTAATATGAAAACTAGATAACAGTGTACACGCTCAGAAAAAAAGGTACAAAAGCTGTCACTGGGGCTGTACTTTTTTCAAAAGGTACACTTTTATACCCAAAGGCTGCATATTGGTACCTTAGGGGTACATTTTAGCACCTAAAATGTACATATTAACACCTAAAATGTACACATTAGCACCTAAAATGTACATATTAGCTCCTGAAATGGACATATTAACACTTAAAATGTACATATTAGCACCTATAATGTACATCAACACCTAAAATGTACATATTAGCACCTATAATGTACATCAACACCTAAAATGTACGTATTAACACCAATGTACTTATTAGCACCTAAAATGGACAAAAGTTTACCTTTTGAAAAGGTACAGCCCCAGTGACAGCTTTTGTACCTTTTTTTCTGAGTGTGTAGAGAAACATTTTATTGAGTGGGACTACATATTGCATAAAGAAAAATGGTATATCACTTCATTCCGTTATATCTTTTCTAACATAGTTGAAAATCATCCTCGTACAAAGTTTGATTTAAAAAGTGATATATAATTTTACCCCCCTTCTACTCTAAGCTACGTCCTAAACTTTGTATTTTGAGCACTTTTTTTATTTGCCTCTTCATGACGAATCGCTTGCTGCTGCGTTCCTCATTTGTAAATCGCTTTGGATAAAAGTTTCGGCAAAATGAATAAACGTAAAAACAAAAAAAAGCATGTTTTTTCACAATTTTTTTCACGTAAAAAAATCTGAATCTCAGGAAGATAAAACATCTGAAGAACATTTTGTAACATGTATACCACTGCTCACATTCACAAGCTATTTCATATTTGGCCATTTATTAATGAAATGCTTTTATCCAAAATTAATTACAAATGAGGAAAGGGAAGTCAACCAAAGGAGACACAATGGGGTGCTTCAGATTTCCTTTTTAGCAAGAAAAAAAACGAGCTGTAGTGCAGAGGTTAACAATGCAGAAATAAAACAGAAGAGAGTAGGTTTCATAATGGGCTTATGGAGTATATTAAAGTGCATGAATGATTTTCAATCAAGTGCTTGCAAAGAAGTTTTTAGGACATATTATGTGCAGTCACAATCCTCGGGGACAAATAAAAGTCAGTAAAAAAGCTCCACTTTGTTGATCAATAAATAATAATTTATAAAACTCACACACATAACACTGTGTTTATATATATATATATATGTGTGTGTGTGTGTGTGTGTGTGTGTGTGTGTGTGTCATTCGTTCACCAGGGCTGC
Organism: Cyprinella venusta; assembly: GCA_038021265.1. Taxonomy (NCBI): domain Eukaryota; kingdom Metazoa; phylum Chordata; class Actinopteri; order Cypriniformes; family Leuciscidae; genus Cyprinella; species Cyprinella venusta. The sequence continues at coordinate 25,456,792 of CM075874.1, forward strand.
CCTTTAATTTATTTTGTGAAAAAAGTGTGCTTTTTTGCATTAACAGCGCAAGCCTCACTCGATAAATAGAGCAGCGTATCTCACACAGATAGGCATAAGAGAAACAGATGGTGTGGACCCGTGCCTCATACAGCGAGCCATCGCTCTGTAACAGGTTGTGGAGATTCACGGGGTGGAGGGAAGATAAAGAAATGGAGGAATGGAAGTCATCCATGTGTCCACTGCACCTGGCTATCTGCCTCAAAGCTATGTGTACTCTATCTAAGCGCCGAGCTGGAACAACAGGCCGCTCTACCACCTCCGGGGAGCCCTGCACGTACAAACCGGACGAGATAAGGGGGCACACATTCGGACGGCCGTGGAATTCATCAACCGGGAACGTCCAAAACCAGGCCATCTGGCTGGGGTCTCTCCTACCCACTTTACAAGGCACCGAACCGCAGCGCCAAGAAGGTTCCCACCTGCTCTACACAGCAACGGGAAGAGATAACAGCTGAAAAGCAAACATTTGTTGCGAAGTGTGTGCAAAATACATAGCAAACCTGCCATTTGCATGGAGAAGTCACACTTCAAAACTCAGAGGAGAGCACTGGCACTTGTTTGTGCGAGTTTAAGAACATCAACATGAAAACAGAGACTGGATAAAGATGGGAGAGACTTGAGTGTCTGCAGTGTGACCTTTTCAAGGAGAGAAGATTAGCATGTATGGAGTGTCTGAAGAACCTCAAAGAGGGGCAAAATTACAAGGTTACTGGAATGCTTTCTTTCGGGAAATTTAGGCAATATTTTCTATTCTGAATTCTGATAGGATCATTTTTTTTTTCTTCTAGGGACTGAATGCAAGGGGTTTAATGAATTTATTTATTATTATTTTACATTCCGTTGTGTTATTTTAGCTGAATGGGCAAAGAAATGTATTGCAAGGGTTTTGTAAATGCTAATGTGATCATGTTCAAATGTGTTCATGCTTTGCCCATGTGAAAAGCACAGATTTTAAAAGGGGGCAATATATTTTAAAATGATCAAATTATATAACACAAAATTTAAAGGTAGAGTAGGCAATTTTCAGAGAGACTAGAAAGCTTTGAAAGCATACGATCCCACCCTGCCTCCTTCAAAACTCGTGAACGCGTACAGCAAGGAGCAAGAAAAGCATCACCAGAGACTGTGTTAAACTACCTCATGTCTCAAAGCGCACAGCATTACAATAATATTGAACAAAAACAACTTGGAGCACTGAGACTGTCACAAATTCATTTCGGTGTTGATAATGTTACCATTGTAACGCGCATTTATTTGAGTCAGGAACTGCTCTGAGTTTAACGTCATGGGTTGCCATCTTTTCCACATTACAGTAGTTATGGCATGAAGTGAACGCAGCATAAGGTCAGATAAGTTACAGATAAGTTGTTTTGATTCAGGATGGACTGTAAGAGGTGGCTGCTGTTTGTTTATGGCACTCAGTGAATGACATCTGTCTAGCATAGCATGAAACGAGCTGATGAATTGTGATGTCTGCGCGAGAAGGGTGCATGGAGGTATGGAAATACGAGCCCGTTCTCATCCCAAGGAGTCATATACGACGCTTTTGCCAAAGCGACATCAAACACACATGGCACCCTTTAGTGTCAAACGAGACGCAGATATGTACTGTATAGGACAGAAGGCGCCTCCTAGTGGTCTAACCCTAACACTACCCCAGACCTAAACCTACCATAATCGAAGCATCTATATATATACACACACACGATACGATACAATACTATATATATATATATATATATATATATATATAGTGATTGCTATCAGGATGTGAAGAGACTTTCAACCAGCATAACAAAATATTTTTTGGAAGAAACTGCATACTCTGCCTTTATTAAGAGAAATAGCAACAAGTTAACATTTTTAGCACTTTTTTAGCCGGTTCCATCATCCAGAAGTCAATGGGTTTGTTGAATGCTTTTTGAATTGACGCCTGAATAAGTCTGTGACTAAATAAATCTGTAATTAAAAAAAAAAAAAAAAAAAACTTTTACTTGCTTGAAAAAGGCTGTTGCTAAGTGGGAAAATGGACTATAAACATCATGATGCCAAACAGGTAAACGCATCTAATCACTAGTACGCTTTTAGAGCCTCAATGTGTTTATAATCACACTCATGCACTATTCGAAATCAAACATTCAGTGAAAATGTTTTTAATAAAGATTGAAAGAGTTGTAAGCTTAATGGTGGTTATGCAACGCATAGCTATTTACTTTCCAAATTCATAAGTTGTTCATTTGTGAAGAATATTATGTTGAACAAAATGTGTAAGAATCATAAACTTAAAAGCCAATGAAAAAATCTTACCGGGTTTTTGCCAAAAGAACAATGGGTGATGCCAACTTAAAAAAACACGTCACCACTGCAGCACTCTATGAGGTTCCTACTCAGTTTAAAGCTGTTTTTTACACTGATCTTCTTCTTCATTACACAGGGCACATTGGGCAGCAAGTGTATTCCACTGGCTGCGATCCCATTTAACGGCGACTCACTCCATGTCCTCCTTGAATGTGCTTTGCCAGGTCTTCTTCAGCCTTCCTCACCTGCAATTTTTGCCAGGCGTTATTCCGATTGCCGAATGTAACCTACAGTTTCATGCGACTGATAGTTAGCGTTCATAAAACAGATAGACCCGGTGATTCTGACTGGTTTGGTTGAGCACCTGTGACCTCATCGCAGGAGTATAACCGCACCACTGCATTTAAAGACACAAAAGCTATATTTTTATAAAAGAAATAAACCCCATTACTAATTCCAAACAGTCATGAAATTCAGCTAATTGGTTTACATGAACCACTCAAACAAACCAATTGTTTCTGAAATTGTCCAAGGGTTGGACAGGACGCTTTTAAGAGAGCATTTTTTAATTAGACTCTCTCAGCTCCACTCAGTTATAAATCTGTGTGTAATGACATTAAAGATGGCAATGGAACATTTTATTCATTCTTTTGGAAAAAGCAGCTTGTTACTTTAAAATCTACAAAGGTTAAACAGCCGAGCTACTGTCATGCCATTGAAAAATGTAGTTAGTAGCATTGCTACTTTTAGCAAGAGACTCCTCAACACTGCAGTTCAGTATATACTGTATGTGCTGTGACAGATGAGGGTTTTGTCCTCTAATTAATCTGGCATGTCTTTAAGCTCCAACACTGGATCACTTTGCAGGCCTGTTGAATAATTCACATCTCCCCTATGAGCTACTGTATGTCATAGGAGAAAGCCTGCGGTCTTCAGCCACCTCACATCCATGCCAGGAAATGGGGAGAATACAAAAAAGGAGGAAGTGAGAGAGGTAGGGATGGGCGCGGGAGAGATTGAGTTCAAAATAGACATTGCAGAGATAGAAAGAAACTGATAAGAACCACCAGACTGAGAAACCGACAGGGAAGGAAAGGATGGAAAGGCAGACAGACGGTGGTCTAAAAGGGGTGAGCCGATCTAATGAATCAGCAGAGGCTGCGAGTCTGTCCCAGAAGAGCAGATCTGGCTGACAAAACACAAGGATATGAAATGTCAGTCAGGTCACAGTCTTTATGTTCAAGTTCCATTTAGAATGAGTTCCCAAGAACAACCGTAGCTCTCACTTCTTCTCTCCCAGACTGCAAGATTATTTATTAATTATGGACTGCCTGCCTGGTAATGGGTTTTCAGCATCTGCAGTGTGTACACTGTTGCAAATGTCATGACTTTTTATAAACACTATGTTTACAATTTAAGCAAGGGATAATATAGAGCTGGCAGCTCAATGTCACAAACGAACCCAGACAGGGTGACCAAACAAATAAATCAGTGAACATAAAATATTGATTTGAGTTTAAATTCCTTTATCTTACCTGTGTATTATCTTATTCTTACCAATAAGAAAAAAAAAAAACAGACCATTGTAATGAACACAACAATCGGCCAAGCAACAAGACACATGCTGCAACAATATTAGCAATATTAAAGTAGTTTACTTTTGAAAAAACTTTTGCTGATAATTTACTCACCCTCGTGTCATCCAAGATGTCCATGTCTTTCTTTCTTCAGTCGAAAAGAAATGAAGGTTTTTGATGAAAACATTCCAGCATTTTTCTTCAGTGGGAACCAAACAGTTCAAGGTCCAAAAAACAGTTTCAGTGCAAACTGCAAACTGTTCAAAGGGCTTTAAACGATTCCAGACGATGAATAATTGAAGCCTATATAAAGTTTTTTAAAAACACAAAAAGACACAAAGTTTAAAAAAAACACAAGTAGGTTATAACTGTGTGTTCTATGTTATAGATCAACACGTGAAAATATTTAGAGGCTTTGATCACCACAGACCTTATTTGAGGCGATTTAGCAAAAGATTTAGCATAGACTTTAACCCAAAGTGCTCACTTCCGCGTTTTGGCCTACAGAGTGACGGCATAACTTTGGCACTCTATAATGTAATTGCAAGCAGATTGGGTTAAAGGGATACTCCACTTAGTTTTGGAAATAGGCTCATTTTACAACTTCCCCAGAGTTAAACAGTTGGGTCTTACCGTTTTTTAACCCATTCAGCCGATTTTCTGACATTTAGAAGAATATCAGTAACCAGACAGTTTCTATAGTCCCATTGACTTCCATAGTAGACTTGGGACTTTTTCCTACTAAGGAAGTCAATGGGACCAGAAACTGTCTGGTTACTGACATTCTTTTAAATATCAGAAAATCTGCTGAATGGATGTTAAAAATGTATAAAGAAAACGCAAATAAAAAATAGACAGTTATTTCATGATACCCAACGCATTTACTAATGTAAACAAACATACTACACAAACACACAAGAGGTTGAACAAATGAATGCTCCAATAAGACATTTACAGTCTTAGAACATTTTATTGTTTGAACACCCCGTCCCACCCCAACCCTCAGTTCCCCATTAGATATATGCCTCCGTGTCCTCATCCTGTCCCACAAACACATGGTCAAAAACACAGTTCTTTTTCAATTCATTCAGTATCATACAGAAACACTTGGAAGGAAACAAATAAACAAACTAAATGCACAAAAAACAAGGACCTGGCTCAACATTTGTCAAGAGTGGCTAAAGTCCTTCCTCTCTCATAGTGAGACACTAGGGATAGTTATGCGGTATTAGCATAGGTGACTACCAATCGAAGTTGGCTAATGTCTTTGGAATGAGCATGGCAAAAACAAAAATAAAAGTCATTGGGAGGGGTTTAAAGTGACTGAATGGGCGACTTTGGAATGGCTTTTAGAGATCATTCTCAGCTGACTGAATATGTGTCAGATCTTTTGGCGGCATATTCAGGAAATAGTCTTATACAGAACAGTACATTCAACTCTATCTGTTACTTTTAAAATGGTTAAATCTGGCCAAACAAACTTTATTCACATACTATTCACAGAACACAAATATACATCTATATGTACACATACTTTCCACCAGGCACTTTCCATGAAAGTCCACACGGGGGGGAATGGGTTCGGTGAAGAAAGTCACAATGCTGTCTTTGTAGCCTCTTCAATCGATCAATATTTTCTCTGACTCCCTTAGAGGAACAAATGTCAAAATGCCAAATCAAACTGTTGTTTCACGTACGAAATAAAGAAATATAGGTTGAGAACTAGTAAATCATTTTGGCTTGAGGATCAGTAAATAATTAAATAATGGCAGACTTTACCTAGCTTGTTAATATAACCAGGGATCCCAATTGTGGACGAGGCCAGCCTGGCATCTGAGATGCTTTATGCAGAGTAATGTAATCATTGGGAAAACGCCTGTGGTTTGCTAACTTGGTATCTTGCCGATACTGCAATTTCACAGTTGGGGTCATAACAATTTAAGAGATGCGAGTGTAATACTGATGTGGATACTCTCAGCATTTATACTTAGCGCTTGAAGTTAAAAATAGCAAACTGTATTTATCACCATTGAAATGTGTTAGTTTAATCACTGAACTGAGCAGTCACTTGGCTGTCAGTTCTACTTGCCGACACTAAACTGTCTGGCACCTTCCACGAATAAGGTACAAAACATAGCCTGAATAACGATTTTTTTTCTCTTTTCAACCAATAGACAGTGAAAGAAGATTCTTCAGCTTTAGAAAACGTCGATCTATATGAGCAATTTTATGTAACCCTGTTACCAAACATATCAAATCAAGTTTAAAAGCCAGATTTGTATGATTTTACAATGTAGCAATACCAATGAAACGTCGAAATTAAATAAAAATGTGTAATCGTAGATTTAAACAATAAAATACATATCATAAAATAACTTCTTGTCTAATAAGAGTGGAATAAAAGCTATATATGGTTTAAAATTTCTGAGGTGAGCCAACATGGGGCTTGCGACACTGATGAATGCAAAACCTTCATGTAGGCTACTGTATTCATGGAATGGTCAAACGATCAACCGTCTTGTGGAAAACAGCAGATAAAAACCCATCGGAAACTGAAACGGACTGTGAATGTGTTAACTTAACGGGATGCTTTGAAGAATCACGAGCCCAGGATTCAGCTGTACACTCAAAGCTGCACGATTGTTCAACAAAATCCACTCAAAGAACACAAGTCAGTCCGATAAATAGTTACAAGTGAATAGAAGAAGATTGCCGGTGTTCGTTTTGGTCCCTTTCTTCTCACTTCTGACACAGTTTTGCCTCTGTTCCCTGTTTTGCAGCACCGTTGTAAAAAGACTATTAACTGCACTCTCTCAAAACCATTGAGTGAGAGGATAAAGGTCAGGGTGTAATCCACTGCAAGCCTTCGAATGCCATTACGTCTGCCCCTTGTTAATGTACTTCCTTTGCTTTAAGCACACAGGGCCAACTGTTTGCACTTGAGACTTACACCTTAAGACGTCAGGGATTTCGAGCAGACGGTTTAAGTATATATACAAGTGAGAGGAAGAAAAAAAAAAGACAACAGCCACAACAAGATAGGAAAGCCACAGCTGGGCAACATGGCCGCCTGACCCTCCTGTCAATCTCCTCTTGAGACATATGGCACCGTATATAGGAATAAACTCCGCCTCTGATGATACAAGAACCAAGCCTCAGAGATGGGTGAAAAGCATTGCCAAGAGGCATCGACATCTTGATAGGCAGTTGATGGAAAGCTGTCTGCTGGTTGAATCAGTGTGTGTGTGTTTGCGGATGTCAGCGTTTGTGCATGCATGTGTGTTTTGTCCTTTTGGTGCTTTTTAAGTGGCATGGCAGGTGCCCGACTCCTTTTTTGAGAGCCCCGGTAGAGACGCCCGACTCTCATCTCCACTGCACTGCACATGAAGAGATCTTCTCCAAGTGATGTTTATTTCTGCTCTTCAGTCCAGCCAGCCAGAGAGAGACAGGCAGGAGTAAAATAAAGCCGCTGTTTTTAGAAACAGCCCACTATCTCTGCGAGCAGAGGTAAACCAACCACACCAAACCCGGCTCTGGAATCACTCACAGCTTGAGGAAAATGTGCTGAAAAAAAAAAATATCCTAAACCGAAACAGCCATGACAGAAACGGATGTAACATATTTAGATGTTTGGGGTAAAAAAAGAGAACTGGGACTCCTAATTTTTTTTTTGTCCCGTTTTCTTCCTTCTGGTTTTTGATCTGGGTAAGACGACAGAAAGCAGAGGGGAATGTAGGTAGGGGGTGTAGAGCGAGCCTGCCGGTGGTCCTGCTCCATGCAGTGAGGTCAGCATGGGGGGTTGGGGGGGGGGAAACCCGCTATCTGACCTCCAAGCAGTCCAAATACTCCAGAACCAGCTCATAACAGAAACGATACTGCTCCTGCACCACACATACAGACAAACAACACAATTAGTGCAATAATTCACTTCTATATTTTTTAATATTTCTTCAAAATTTATTTGATCGAGAGGTAATACTTTGGTTTGACGGTTCCTTTTAAACATTCTGTTGACTATAAGTAACTTTGCAACTACAAGTCAACTAACTCTCATTAGAGTATTAGTAGACTGTCTGCTTAATATCTGCTAACACGTTATTGTGATTCTCCTCCGACAGACATTCTTTTGAATATAAGTAACTCTGTAACTACATGTCAACTTACTCTAACCTTAACCCTATCAGTCTGCTAATACTCTAATGAGAGTTAATAGACATATAGGTACAACGTTGCTTATATTCAACAGAATGCGTTAAAGGGACAATCAAAATAAAGTGAAACCGATCAAAAATACAGTAAAAAAGTAACTTTCTGAAAATTATTATAATTTGCTGCTTGAGAAATATTTCTTATTATCACTGTTGAAAACCACTGTGCTGCTTGATATTTTTGTGGACCCATGCAACATTTGTCTTTTACAAGTTTTTTAAAACATTTTTTTTATAGAATATAAAGTTAAAAAGAACTGCATTTATTTGAAGTAAAAATCTTTTGCAACATTATAAATGTCTTCACTGTACAGTAACTTTTGCTCTATTGGATGCATTCATGCTGAATATATTTACATTAAATTTATTCATTTATCCAAAGCGACTTACAATTGCTACTGTATATATGTCAGAGGTCGCATGGCTCTGGAGCAACTAGGGGTTAAGTGTCTTGCTCAGGGACACATTGGTGTCTCACAGTGGATTCGAACCCGGATCTCTCACACCAAAGGGATGTGGTGTCTTGTCCACTGCACCATCACCACCAGAATAAAAGTACCATATATATAACTCAAACTTTTAAATGGTATTGTGGAAGAGTGGTACAATGGTATGAGCTGTCAGATTACATTTGGACTTAATGTATTGATAAAACATTTAACAGTGATTTAAGAAAATGTATCTGATATTTCATTCTGCTTTCAGAAATCATTTATAAGATTATTTTATTGTATCTGCATGTTTTAAAAATGATTTAACCAATTTAATTTAGGAAACAATGACGATTTTGTTGACTTAAATATCACATTTAACATTTCTTTACACAAAATATTTTTTATACATGACAATTAAGCTGCCTTGTTATTTTAGTAAACTCTTCAATTCTTCAATAAGGCTAAACTCTTTTCCGGTGAAAGCGCTAGCAGTTGCAGTCGGAGGACAAATACGGAGACTAAAAACGGTCCAACATCTTGCATATCTTTTTATGGTTCAAACCAAAGAAGAAACAACCATATTTATCACTTCACAGCTTTTCGTGTTTTGAAGGTTTTCATGGAAAAACTGGGGAGAAGTTAAATCATGCCAGACACATGTGAAGGAGGAAGCAGATGTTGAAATGTAGTGTTGATGCCGGTTCAGTACCGATGCCATGACAAAACATGTATATATTGCACTTAATTATAATCCGATTTGCACATCATGCACTTTTATTCATTATTAGTATATCAAGTGCAATATAAACATATTTTTTCAAGGCATCGGTCCTGAGTTGGCATCAACACTACATTTCAACACCTGCTTATGAAGAATTTTTTTAACAAAAGCCACAAGATTTCACTCAGTCTACAATCAGACATCTTTTCAATTTATTTATTTATTGTTTTTCGATATATTAACGTTAAATGTGAGCAGTTAAGTATCACGCCATTTAAATGAATACAACTTTTTTCTATGTAAGCAAACGTCAAGAATTTGTAACCTTTGTCCAATTTCGATCTTTTCACAGCTCCCTGAAAACTATCAATAACATAGAAAACATCTTACTTTTGTCAGATATATGAATGACTGAGAGAAAACAAGATGTGATTTAACTTCTCCCAGTTGTTCCATGAAAACACGGAAAGCTGTGAAGTGATAATCTAGGTTGTTTCTTCTTTGGGTTGACATGAAAAAATGGTATGCACCAGGATGGACCACTTTTAGTCTCCGCATTTGTCCTCCAACTGCAACTGTGCTAGCGCTAAGCGCTTTCTCCAGAAAAGAGTTTTCCCTACTTCCGTTCTCAGTCGCCTTTTTGTGAAATAGGCCTATTGGGATGAGGGAAAAGAGGGATTCCCAGTAAAAAGTCTTGGGCCTATATGAACTTTCTAGAAAGACCCTAACCAACTAATGATTTTTGGTATTGGGTTTTTATTTGAAAGGTGAAGACTTTCTGAACTTTTGTACCTACCAGTGTCTCCACCATATTGGGCTTAGCATTACGAAGAGTCTTGACGGCATAGAAGACGTCCACCATGTTCTGGTATTGGATCATCTCCATCAAAATGTTGCTGGAACAATACATTCCACTCCGACCTCCGCCGTTCCTAGACACACACGAATACAAGTAAGACATTGAAGAAAAAGTCCTGGCTTGTGCTGCATACTGATATTCAGTCTACAACAAAAATTTCACACATCCATTTAATATGAAACCAGCCTGCATGAGAGGCATACAAAGAGCTTTCTGAAGATCTTCTGCTGTGTATTGGTTCAGCACGAAAGCGGCAGCAAGATGAGGCAACGCTGAGATAATCAATCGCAGTCAGTGCTTTGGCAGCTCTGGATTTAGCGCGGAGAAAGGCCTGCGCTGTTCTGTATTAAAGCATAATTGATTTCATCTCCATAATCTCTTCTCTCTGCCTGTGGTTGGCAACACTATGTGACAGTTTTGAGTGATGTGCTTCTGGGCGGCGATGGGAAGGAAATTCGTGCCTGGGGTTCCAGATGAGACGGCTCGGTGGGCAAGAGTGAGACCCGGAGACAAAGACGCGGGGGAAGTGGAGTGTGCGGTTAAAAGGATAATGACAGTGTTAACACCTAGGCTAAGATCATCGAGGCTGGCTATGTGAGCGAAGTCCTTGTTTAGACAACGTTTCATTTCAGAAGCATTTTGTGTTTAATTTGTTTACATCAGGATATTGTTCATGATTTGTTTGCGAAGGTATACAGGAATTCAGTGTTTTGCATACAATTATCTCTTATCTGACTCACTGGCAAACAGAGATAGGTGTCTCAGGAGACACAGATAACACTACCAAGACAAGGATAAAGTGTGCTGTTCAAGGGCACAGCGGCCATCACTCGGGCCGCTGCGAGGAGAGAGACGACACTTCAACAATATGCAAGGCCAGAACGTGACCTGAAGGACAGTCCACGTGCTCTTATAAAATGCCCTGACCATTTATCTGTGGGCAATCTGAGTTCAAATACAGCTTGTGTGAAATGTTCAGATCAGATCAATATATCACAAAATGTTCTCTTATATTTAGTACTTTATCTCTTAATTTGTCAAAGTATGAGTGTTCTTTGATTAGTTCATTTATTTTCTGTTCTTCATTATCATCACAATGCTTTTATCTTTCCCTTTTGATTTTGGCTCATAACTTCTTTGAACTATTTTAGCTGAATGTAACATGGCATCATTCGAATTGAACTAAATTAATTAATTAGTTAATTTTATGATACTGCCTTTTAATGAAATCAAATCTGTATACACTATCATTGAAAATTTGGGGGTCAGTAAGATTTTTTAAATGTTTTTTTAAGTCTCTTATGCTAACCAAGGCTGCATTTATTTGATCAAATACATATAAAAATACATTTTCTATTTTGCTAAATTAAAATAAAAAGCAATTTATTTCTGTGAAGATAAAGCAAAGTTAAAGTGATCGTGTCTGTTCAAAAAAATTGGACTAAACCGTTCAGTTCATATGGATTTTTTTTCCGATCTGCGTAAGCATCAAAGTTGTAGTTGCGTAGCTGTTAATGGAGGGGCAGAAATCGTTCAGATTTTTAAAAAAATATTTTCATTTATTTTCTGAAGATGAACAAAAGTCTTGTCGTTGACTGAGTCTCGGCCAAAAGCTGTGCTTGAACACACCAAAGGGACTAAAGGTGACTGTCTATTAGTATGTTCTGTGCCTGTGTGTAAGTAAATATCTGTCTATGTCAGCAGATATGAATAGTCTATTTTCTTCATTCAAAAAGGGAAACCGAAACTAAGACTGCTGATATACAAACCATAAACAACGTAGCGCTTGCTTACCATTTTGAATATCAATCATGTCGATCACTTTCTTCATTCAAGTCAGCTCAATACTCAGGTAAGATGACAAAATTAGGAACTAAGAAAAAAAAACTCAAAACCGACCGTTGGCTTGGTGTGTCCCGGCCTAGGTTTTGGAACGATGTGAGAGTTAATGATGATTTTTGTGTGAACTAACCCTTTAACAAATTAGTATCAAAGTTGAAAAAAGTTAATGTTTAATATTTTTGTGGAAGCAAAAAAAGTTTTTTCAGGATACTTCTTACTGACCCAGACCTTTGAAACTTTAGAATTCTAAGTTGAATTTAGCTTCCTGTGCAGGGTGCCAATTCACTTTACATTCATGCTCACGAATTGAAAAGCAAGACTTCAATTATAAAGAATAACTTCAAAGATAATAAAATCTCAAATGGGTAAGTCTTTTGAGGAACACTGGCTCATGATTCTTCCACTAGCTGTATTACTGATGGAGAGTGACAGTGCACCTGCTAGACTAGACATCTCACTGTACAAGCAGAAAAACAAATACCTGTTTGCATCAGTGATTTGAGGAAACATCAATAAATGACACACTGCAGAACACACATGGCGGAAGTAAAAGATGTAGCCGAACAGCAGAATCACATCATTAAGCTGATTTGATGGGTTTTTTTTTTTGTCTCATTAACAGTATAAATCTTATGACATCACAGATTGTCAATGCATAAGTTTACATTTTAATTACTGTTATAGTCTTGGGTGTAATTAATTACCAAGTAATCTAAATCCTGTAATTCAATTAAAGGGATTACTCTTAATTCTACAGTAATTCAAAGTACAATCTGATGTAATTGCATTAATACTGCATAGACTATATAAAAATTCTGTTTAAAACAATAGTGGATTTAGCATACATACATTTTTAATGTTACCTTCTCCCACACACTTTGGTCAATTCAAGAATAATTCATGCAATTGTATATTGTTCATTTGAAAGCATTAAAAGTGCAGTTTCTTGTCTCTCATTGTATTGTTCAAGTGGTTGATATGGGATTTAGAAATTAGTATTAAGTAGACCAAAACATTCTAGAGATAGAAATTATTGCATTAATCTAATTACACTGTTGAAGATGTCATTTCTAGTAACCATTTTAGAGTAACTTACCCAACTGTTATAATATTAGAGCTGAAACTGGAAGAACATTAGCCTACTGTATGTTATTCAATCTAATAATCTTGTATGAAGGCAGATGCTCGTAGGCTATTTTAGATATTTCAATTTACTTTACTTTGTTTTTTTGTTTTGGTCCCAACAGATTCTGATGGTTATATCTGTCTTTTGGAGCCTCCTGTCCCAACAGAACCCCAGGCAGTTGTAAGTACTCAATACACCAAAAATTATGACAAATAGTATTATAAAGTTTACTCAATCAAATGCTCATCTTCACAGGACTATGGGGGTGGAGAAACAGTTTCTGCTGCCACAGAGAAGCCTACAGAGGTAATCTTGATATTATATACTGTATGTCTGCACAACAAACAATCTACACATTCATATTTCTTTACATTTGTGTGTGGAGTAGCCTATAGAATCAAAGTTTATATCCTAGTATAAATGGACATTCTTCAAAAAAATAATGAGTTGGGATTGTGTGGAACATGTCGGCATACTACTCACAGGCAGTGGACCACCGTGCGACCTTCACCACACTCCCTCTGCCACTTCTGTACGCTAGCCAGCAGGTTGAGGAAGGCCTTTTTGGAGTCAGGCACGTCACGATACGCAGACCAGCGCAGGAACTGGAATTGGCACACGACCAGCTGACCCTCCTGCAGCTTTGCATGGATGAGATGAGGGGAAAAAGGAAAGGTCACGATCAGTAATGCATCGCCAGCTGTGCATTTGGGCTTGTTTATGGATGTGTACAGTAGCGTAGGACTGTACTCCATGCTGAGGTCTCAGCAGTGCCAAGTCAGCAGTGTTTAGGTTGTGATGAATGAGTCTGCTGGGGAAGAGTTTCACTCGGGTGGGGAAGAAACACTATAAGGCTGGCCCTGATACATGCCTGCTTTGGCTTAAAACACGGATGGAATTAATATAGAGCCCTGAGGCACACCCTAAAACCGCCCTAAGGGTTGCTGGGAGAAAGTGAGTGCACTGACCGTAGCTGAGCGACATGCATATATTTAACAAGTCTGACATCACGATTTATCTTCTTCCAAAAAAATGAATAGGAAATGCATATATGCCAGAAATTAAATTAGGATCGATTAAGATGCATTATTAAGTTACGTCCGAATTTAAGAACTGTCAAGTGATAATAACTGCCGTCATTGAATCTCATTTGTGTTCAATTGGAATATGGTGACTTTTAGATGCATTATGAAATCGGTTGTTGCATCTATCGCAACTCAATTATGTATGCAGAATAGGATTGCATTGATATTTAAGACCTAAGGGGTTTTTTTTTATAAAAAAATATAAATAAATTAATTAAATTAAATAACAAACCAGCAATTTTACCAATTTTAATTTCCCAGAATGTTCTTAGAACATTACTTTTTGGTTCCCGAAGCAGACAATTTAACATTATTTAACAGTTTTAGGCCATGTCCACACTAATACGTTTTCGTTTGAAAACGTATATTTTTCTCTCCGTTTTGGCCTTCCGTCCACACTGAGACGCCGTTTTAAGTCAACGAAAACGTATCTTTTGGAAAACGCTCTCCAAAGTGGATAAATTTGAAAACGCCGTTTTCGCGTTGTAGTGTGGACAGTGAAACCGGAGGTATTTCAAAACGATGATGTAAGTTTAGTCATGTGATCCACGTAGTACCAATAGATATTCATGTTTATCGGTATTGTGCCCGTTATATGTTATTCATTTTTACACTGTTGCTAAAATGTGTTACTTTCTATGTTACTTACAGTAATATGTGCTATTCTTCATAGCACAGTACTGCAAAGATGACAGATAATGTAGCCCCTACTCACATTCTGTCCTGCGGCAAACCAGGAGAGCAGTTGCGTTTTAGACCAAACATATGGTGACTGAATGCGACCTGGATGCATCAGGGATGGTGAGATATTTTGCTAAATAAAACTATTCTGTTAGAAGAATTGCGCGATAACTTTACTTTATTATTTATTTTCCCCTCTGTAATCGTCTCAGTGAGCTTTTGTGAAGTTTCACGCATGCGCAGTAAATTGAATTTAGACGTTTCTCATCCACACTGAAACGTTGGAAAACGCTCGTGTGGACGAAGAGCGTTTTTAAACGGAAACCCCGTTTTCAAATGTGTCCGGATTAATGTGGACGTAGCCTTAGAAAATGTTCCTCAGCCTCTATATTCCGATATCATTTACCCTGATGTACTGTTCATCATTATACAAACCATTTTAATCAATCATTAAAATTAGCCAAGCACATCATGGCAAATAATATGGAAAATTAAATGAATATAAGATTTAATTTGATCATTTATATGTAAGATTTCCTGGACAATCAGAACCATGGCTGATACTTCATAAAAAAGTCTTATTATAAGTGAACATGGCAACACCACAGAAAGGGCACACCGTTTAAAGCAGAAGCATTATACACTAACATTCTCTACCACACAATCTGAGTAATAGAGATGTCAGATTTGAATAACACATGCACCCACAATCACAAGCATCTCATCCACACACCCCCATAATTCTCTCTGTAGTGCTGACAATGCCTTTCCCCCCACTCGATCGCCTTAGTTTCTAATGTTCCGCAGACGCGCAGTATGCCAAAGCATTAAAACACTGTCACATCTGTCAAAAGTGCATTGAACAATGAGGAAACTGCAGATGTCTATTAGCCAAAGAGCACTGCCATCAAACATTGGAAGAGAAAAACAGAACAAAATTAGTCCTTACAATAATGACAAGCTGGGGCAAATTGAAAGTGGTAAAAATGACCTTCCGTGGCACGCTCATTAATGTATATTTCATATCTGCAGGCTTACGGAAACTTATTTCGCCATCTGTCTTTGCCTGCGAAAGTGGCGCCATATGAAGTGTCATGTGCTGATCGTATGAAAATGGATATTTTGAAATAGCTTTTCCTCTGTTCTTTAATTGCTCTTGTAGCTTTGCCTGACAAAATATATTGGACTGACAAACCCTATTTATTATACCACTTTATCTTGAAGTCTATTAAAGCGTGATCTGAATGTAACATGGCATAATGGCCAACAGAGTAATATAACAGGCCACAAAATGCTTTTAAAGCTGTTCAAAGATTACATAAAAATCTCAATTTCCGCACTTTTTAAACGCAAGGAATTAAGCTGACAGTTAAATGGCACAACATAATAATCAACTGCTTCTAAGGTATGAAAAAATGTATTATTGGAGAATATCGTTAAAGCCCTGTGGTGGTAATGAAAGGATTCTGCCAGGAAATGACTTGGAAGCTCAATTTTTAAGAGCAATCGAGATTGATTGATCAAGTGATTTCAACTTAAATTACATAAAACTGCCTTAAAACAATTGGGTTGAATCTTGCATAACATAAAAAAAGTTTAAAATTGCTTAACTTATTTTGATGAGTTAAAGCAATTGAAAAACACAAGTTTACAGTGTATGTATTTTAGAAAGAAAATTAAAGGGATACTCCACTTTTTTTGGAAATAGGCTCATTTTACAACTCCCCCAAAGTTAAACAGTCGAGTTTTACCGTTTTCGAATCCATTTAGACGATGTTCTGATATTTAGAAGAATGTCAGTAACCAGACAGTTTCTGGTCTCATTGGCTTCCATAGTAGTAAAAAAAATATATACTATGGGAGTCAATGAGACCAGAAACTGTCTGGTTACTGATGTTCTTCTACATATCAGAAAATCGGCTAAATGGATTCGAAAACGGTAAAACTCAACTGTTTAACTCTGGGGGAGTTGTAAAATGAGCCTATTTTCAAAAAAAGTGAAAGTGAGTGAGTATCCCTTTAAGAGGCTCATTTGCACAGCTGGATGACTTTTTACCTTACAGTATGTGTACCTTTAGAGGCCCAAAAGAATCAAATCAGTAAACTTAATTTTTTAAAATGCTTCTGTATACTGTAATTTTGCATAATTGCTCAAAGCAATTTTCTGAAGTGAGTAAAATGATGATTAGGTGATTACCTATATTTATATTAACTTAAAGGTATATTAAGGGTTTGCTAAGCTTACGATGAACAGGGGAAATATGAGATACATTTTTATGGAAGAAAGTGAATGATAAATGATGGAACTCACTCTCGTCACATTTTTGACCCGGAAAAGACGGGTGATGATGTCCTCATCTGCAGACATGGACAGAAACTCCACTTGCATAGGACCATACTGCTGAAGACCTGGTTCAGGCCAGTACTGCACACAAGGCTGGAGGGAGAGAGAATGGATGAAGTGTTTAGAAGTCATACTTTGGCATTACAAGTTCTTGATTATTTTTGGATGGTCAAGGGTCAAGGTTCTTTCACAAAGGTGTTTGAAACCCATTCACGCTTTATGTATTTGAAGAGTTCAGATGCAAAAGCCTCTAAATGCCATTTGAAATTTTCTTCTAAAATGATCATTTTTATCAAGCTTGTATATTTAAGTTCAGTAATTTCACTTAAATGACAATGAAGATTACCTATTAATTGTCATTTAAGTGAAATTACCGAACTTAAGTAAACAAGCTTGATAAAAATGATCATTTTAGAAGAAAATATCAAATGGCATTTAGAGGCTTTTGCATCTGAACTCTTCATTTGTAAAATAAAAAGGAGAGAATAATAAGAAAGAAAAGAAAATGGGTTCTTCAGGCAAAGGGATTCTATAGGGAGAAACAGGAGCAGGAAAAGTAGTTCTGAAGTTCTAGATGAAATATCGTTTTAGAAGAAAAAGGATTGTGGATGGAGAGGTTCCCTCTAGAAATTGTGTTTTAGGATGAAAAGAGTTTTTTTTTTAAAAAGGAGTGCGTTTGATGACGAAAAGGGTTCTGAAGGTTAAGACGTTTATGCAAAAGTGGGAGTTTGAAGGAGTCGAGAAGTGAAAAAAGGATGGATCCGTATAATGACAGTATATTTAACAGAATAGATGTTGAACTTATTCAATAGCTATATTATGATCATGCAAGACAGTCAGAGGCCAACCATCAAAATAAAATAACAATTCTAAATTCTAACTTTTTATACTTTGGGCTTAACAATGTGATACATGAAATTATTCCATTTTTTATCATTCAAATCTCATCAACACTGTATTTGGAGTATATTGTAGCCTTAGAAATCAGCATCTATAATATGAAACTCTGTAGCCTTACTAAACTGAACTGAGCTGAAATTAAACGGGCAGAGACGGCGAGAACAGACAAAGAAAGAGGAAGAACATTAATGACAGCGAGGCAAGTGAGGTGATAAATATTAACACTTATGGACTGCAGAGAGCAATCATGCGAATGAAGAAGAGGGAGACGTTAATCCACCACAGAGAGAAAAACGAACAGATCGACTGCGAGAGTGACACTGAGTAACTGCCGGCGTGTTAGCGCACGTCGGGGTTTTCAGAGAGCCGTGATCAAGAAGAGCACCGGAACGCCACTCCGCAAACTCAAAGGAAAGCTGTATGTAAATGAGACTTGACTATAGGCTTATGAATATATAACACTTCACAGGGAGATTAAGAGAAGCCGGGGACAAAATAGCTTAAATGACTTCAAAGGACATGTGACGATGCGAATGCAAAAAGGCAACCGATAAAGATGTATTTTGAAGGAAAAACCCCAAATGACCCAAAGTCCTCCTCTTGGGGGCTGTAGTGGAAGTTCTGGTGGCTGTGTGGATGCTTTGGCTTACCCAGGCAGAGTTCGATTGGTTCAGCTGATTCAGCATGACTACAGAGGTGCAGCCGTAGTCAAACACCAGCCTCCAGAAGTCAGAGGTCGTGCCGGGCAGCGGGTGGGGGGTTACAATTAAAGCAGCGGGCCTGTGGAAACTATCCATCAGTGCTGCGTTAATGTAGTTGTTACTCTCGCCCTCGGTGGTCACCAGAAAGGCGAGGGCCCTGTCAGGGGGGAGAACGTCCATGCTGCGGTTCTTCTCGCGGTTTCGTGGTAACAAAGCGATGCTGCACTCCTCGACGTCCAGATGAGGTGTCACGGAGTTTAGCGTCTGAGGGAAAAAGAAATTAAATGATGACGACGAATTGAGCTTTGCAGTGTTTGTGGTCCATAGGTTTATTATTGTTATGATGCATCCATATGACATCCAAAAATTGAAAAAATATGACATCAAAAAAGTTTAGAATGAGTTAAATTAGTGTTGTTATTGTTAACTAAAACTATAAAAAATTGAAATAAAGCCACATAAAAATGAAAATAAAAATAATAAAATAATAATGAAATAAAATAGGTTTTACTAAAAAGACTAAAAATTAATAAAAAAAAATAAATAAAGCTAAATACAAATAGTAAATATTTGGATAAAAATGACAAAAATCACATAACAAAATTACTAAACAAATACTGTATTAAAAATATTATATTAAAAATAAAAATAACATTTTAAATACTATATTACTATATAAATAATCCTAAAATAACTGTTCCTCTTTTTGGACTGGGGAAGACATTTAGAGTTTTGGAAACACAAAATTTGATTCTTCATGATATAATAGGAGAAAAGAAAAAAAACAGAAACTTAAAAAGAAACCACAAAAACCTATGGAAGACATCTTTTTTAATAAATAATAATAATAATAATAATAATGTGATCACAAGTCACAATGAGAGATATAAAGTCACAATTACAAGAAATGGTTACATTATGAGAAATACAGTCACAACTGGGAGAAATTGAGCTGCATTTATTTTGATAAAGTTGTATTTTTCATATAAATAGTTAAATTATTTTTTTTTCACAATTATTTTTTTATAATTGCACTTTCTTAAAAAAACATGAAAACAAAAAAGCAGAAGAAAGAAAGAGAAAGAAAGATGAGAGAAAACTAGAGTGTTTCCTGCTGGCACATTGGTGATTATGAAGATTTCCATTATGCACTAATAGTATTGTGCATCTGGTGACCACAGATGTGCCTTCATCTCCAACAACAGCTTTTGGATCTAGCTTTAAAACGCATTATATGACTCATCCACACTGTTACTGCTATTACCAATCAAAATAGCAAAATCAGGCTCACTTCATAGTAGCTACATAATAAACCCAGTTTCTTTGAGTTTGTTAAATTCAGGGGAAAAAAAACAATAATTGTGCTATTCAAACAGACATGCACTGTTCTCCCTTTGCAAACCAAAAGGTAAATAGATTTTTCTGTTCTCTTCAAGAGCCAAAGAATATTATAGCCATAATTCACAAAAAATATAGTTGTGATGTAGATGTACAAATCCAATTATAATATCCTCCATCAACACCTAAGAGTTACAGCACAATCTACACCCTGTAATCCAAATCTGCCTTTCTGCACTTCCTTCTTTGAAAGCCTCAGCAAGAAATCGTTTATAATGAATGCACTGCAATTTACCTGGAACGTAAAGTCAGAAAAATGCAATGTGGAGGCAAGTGCAGGACAGCAAGGATACAGTAGTTCAGCCTGCCTTCCTCAGAATCAATTAAAGTATTCCCAGCAACACATTTGGAATGGTATTAAATAACCTTCAGTGGCCTTTCGCTCCCCGAGGGTCCGTGAAACAACTTTAATACTGCACGCAATAGACAAGAAATGCAAGGTATTTCCAAGTTTTGCACTAAAACCTTTTTTATTTATGTTTGGCAGTCTAGGAAAACAATCTGCAATCAATAGCCTCCTTACTGAATAAGATGAGCATTCACAATCGCAAAATTTTGAAAAGTTTTGAAAGTGTTTTCAACATTCTGTCATTTATTACTGTTTTCTCTAAATCAGTGTTACTGTATGCGTGTAGGTGTACATGCGCTACAGAATGTCGGCGCATCTTGCGTTGGAGATTTCCACAGTCTGGCCTTTGTTTTATAGTTGAAACGTTTATTTAAATATCCACTGAATGTAAAGCCACATTCAAATACACGTATTCAACAGTATTGATCATTAATCTATGTGGCAGCACATTTCACACTTTGTGTAGCTCAGCGTCTTGTTTGACTGCTGCTATCAAACTTGCTTAGCTCCACTGAGCAAATTTACATTTACAGAACTTCATAGGAAGTTATATACTTAGAAATTAGAAATATGCCATTTCCTTTTTTTCAATTTATGGTGTTAATAATAGTAACTTTCAGAACTCAAACTTCCTGCGCTGTTCAGGTCATTTATTGAAACTAATGTACAAAAAAATATAAGGCCCCCCAAAACACCATACTTATGCTAAGTCTTTGTTTGAAATATAACTTAAAGCTACACTGTGTAACTCTTTTAGTTTATTCTTAGCTAAAAACACTTCGTTCTTTCAAAAGTATATGTGCTCTTTAATGTATATTTACGTAATACTATATTTAGTATTCTCGTGAGTGTATGATATGCCATTGAAAATACATACGGCTAAGGGGTTCTAATGTCGGTCGGCATGTTGCCCCTCCATCTTGAAAGTACATTAGCCAAAGAGGGACATACCCATTAATTCAAGCTTCGCCTTTGACGATACGTTTGAGTTAACACTCATGGACGAGGTCGAACGGGAAGCCATGTTAATCTTGGACTACATTGTCCATCCTAGGGGTTAAAATGAAATCGGAATTGAGAGGAACAGAAACTAATATTTACTGCATAAACCTTTTTACCGCTAGATGGGGGTAAAAATCACACAGTGTAGCTTTAAAGGAGCTCTATGCAAGATTGTGGCCAAAACTGGTACTGCAATCATTTTCAAATTAGGGTGTATCCCCGCCTTCCCCCATGACTTGTGGTTGCCAGATATGCTGAAGGTTCCAGCAGGAGTGTAGGCTGCTACAAGAATCTTCCAATGGCAAGTGGCGAGTCCTACACAGTGAGTTTTTTTCGGTTAATTATTTATTTCGGACTTACAAAGTATTTCGGATTCATATCAAGTTTTTGGGGGTTTCACAACGTTAGAATTTTTTTTTATCCGATTCTGACACGTTTGTATCTGCAGTTGTGGTAACTAGAGAGCTGGCAACCCGAATGCTGACTCGTGATTGGTAGATCGGTGGAGGATGGCGCATCAGAACAAAACACAACTTGCCAACATTAACATCAGTCAAGGGCTGCGACTTCACTTTTTAAATGACAATATCCTGGCCGGACAACTGTTGTCAGTGATATAAGTGTTTGAAATGAACATGATTTCTTAATGTCTAGAGACATTTCAGGGAAAATGTATGATTAATTGAAATACATGTCTTGCATACAGCTCCTTTAAGCATGGAGTTATTGAGGTATTGGGGGCAAAAAGTGCCATCAAAACTTTTCTGAAGACAGTTCCCTTCAGGGATACATTCATATACACCCCCACTGCCAATTCAATATTTATATTTCTCAACTATGCTTTCGAGGATCACACACAGTGCTGTGTCGGGTACAGTATTTTCCTCCATTATATCTCAACACAAAATATAGTTTTGGATATTATTGATCAGTGCAAAACAACCAATAAAGATAGCGTGTTTGGAGCAAAAACCGGTCGGTTCTGATTGATGGTTCTGGATTATCTCTATCTGTCGTCACTGAATGTGAAACTGCTTTGCAATGTGACACAGCCACAGCCAATGAGAAGATATATAATGTTCTAAAATGTACAGATATGTGGGATTTTGCACCAATGAGATCTCAAGATCATTGCGTTGGGGAAAATTAAAAGAAAACATTAGAGAAGGAGAGAAACAAAGACCTGGAACTCCTCTCGAAGCTGTGAAGAGTTGCTCTGAGAATCCACCCGCAGCATCTCTTTGTAAGCCAGGGCGAACTCGTTCACAGGGATGGCCGTCTCCCCACACAGGCACGCCTCCAGGATGGCATCATGAATGAATATGTACTGCTCCTGTAGAGAGAGAGAGCAAAGATATAGCTCCATACTTCTTGTGGTAGACTACATTTTGATTCAGACTTGACTGAAAGTCACAATGTCCGAGTGGGTGAGCCATTCGCTCTGTAATTACTCCATCCAGTTTGAGGCATTCCTGTGGATTTGCTGTTGTGTGCATGATTGGCATGATCATCCAGTCACAGTGACATGGAGGCACTGCTTCAAACCCTGTGATTTTTCACCTTTATTTCAAAATGAGCTCAAGCGAAGACTCCCTCTGAAGCATCATCCACTGGTGTTGATGTTGGACAGTGTACTTTCAAAAAATGTTTACAACCAATTTAATCTGATATTTGATACTATTTGCTTTGTTCGGTGGATTATTTTATCATCTGAAGTTTTGCAGAAGGCCTTTCACCGCCACCCTCGTCTCCTCTGAGAAAAAGCCCTTGATAGATGAAGTGACAAAAGATCAGAACAGGAACAAGTGGAATAGAAAAGAGAGCACTAGAGGAGAAAGAATGCATGAAAGATAAAGGACAATGCCGAGTAAATAGACGCCGGTAGCAGAATTCGTTTAACCTCCATGTTTGAGCGCAAACAAAATTTGTGGCATGTTTCAAAGCGGGACTGCGAGTGTATACACCGCTCTACATAAACAAACACTTGCGGATGGATTTAATTAAAGCATCAGGTAAATAATTACTAATGTTTTAAACAGTCAAATGACTGATGGATTTACATAATAAAGTTTGGATATGCAAATTTCCGAGCATCTAAGCAAATGCGCATGCCTCCGCACTAAGGACAGATGCAAGAGAGATTATTTATTTTGCATTTCCCACCTATCCAGACACACTTTTCATAACATTCCAAAGCTAAACATTCTGAATATTCATAGCAACACCCACAGAGCTTCTGACTTTGTAAATATAATACAATTTATACATGAGTAAACGTGTGAGTCGTAACCTCTGTCTGGATCATGTTGATTCGACGAGAGCAGAGGGTCTTCACACAGTTGTAGATGTCCACCACCCCTTCACACTCTGCCATGTCCAGCATCACGTCCAGCACGATATAGCAGCCGGTCCTGCCCGCCCCCACACTGAAAGTCGGATAGTAAAATGTTTGTCAAAAATGATGAAGTGGGACAGTGTTTTTTTCTTTGATTGGACTTTGATCGGTGAAGTTGAGGTAGTCCTGTTCGACCTGACAGGATGTCAACGTCAAAGTCCAGGGTACCAACAGTAAACACTAACCAAAAAGTACCAAAAAATAGTAAACCAGATGTTTAGACATGTCTATATCCTGTAACATGATATTACCATGTCATTCTTTGACGTTCATTGGAGTATTTGAAAGAAAGACAGCAAAAGCGCACTGTTCAAGTAAAACATTAAACAAACAACAAAGAAAAATAAGAAGTTTGTTTGGTTGTAGGCTAAAACCCTGCTAGACTACCCTCTCAAAAGTTTGTGGTCAGTAAGATAAAAAAAAGTACTTTTAGTACTTCTATCTTAAAAAAATGTTGATCAAAAGTCAGCAAAGACATTTATCTTGTTACAAAAGCTTTCCATTTCAAATAAATGTGTCTCTGTTGAACTTTCTATGAAAGAAAAAAATCAATTTCCACAAAAAAAAATAAGCAGCCAGCACAACTGTTTTCAACATTGATAATACAAAAAATATTTGTTGAGCATCAAATCAGCATATTAGAATGATTTTTTAAAGAATGAAGACTGGAGTAATGACGCTGAAAATTCCCCTTTACCATCACAGGAATAAATTACATTCATTTTTTGATCAAATAAATGCAGCCTTGGTGATATTTTAAGTGTATATGGTTCAAAATGAAGACACCTTTAGACACCTTCTAGTTGTCATACATTAGCAGTTAAAAAGATGAAATAAGGAGCTCCACCTGCAGTGGACCACCACAGGTCCTGCGTCGAGTGGCGTGGAGGTTTTGACCCGGCGAATGAAGGCTAGAAGACCCGTGGCGTGGTATGGGACTCCATGCTCAGGCCACGAAGTAAAGTGAAACTGACACACTTCGTGTTTGGCGGAGTATCCCCTCTGAAAGACAAACATACTCCACACTTGTATCTAATATCATATATATATATACATATACACTCACCGGCCACTTTATTAGGTACCCCATGCTAGTAACGGGTTGGACCCCCTTTTGCCTTCAGAACTGCCTCAATTCTTCATGACATAGATTCAACAAGGTGCTGGAAGCATTCCTCAGGGAGTTTGGTCAATATTGACATGATGGCATCACACAGTTGCCGCAGATTTGTCGGCTGCACATCCATGATGCGAATCTCCCGTTCCACCACATCCCAAAGATGCTCTATTGGATTGAGATCTGGTGACTGTGGAGGCCATTTGAGTACAGCGAACTCATTGTCATGTTCAAGAAACCAGTCTGAGATGATTCCAGCTTTATGAAATGGCGCATTATCCTGCTGAAAGTAGCCATCAGAAGTTGGGTACATTGTGGTCATAAAGGGATGGACATGGTCAGCAACAATACTCAGGTAGGCTGTGGCGTTGCAACGATGCTCAATTGGTACCAAGGGGCCCAAAGAGTGCCAAGAAAATATTCCCCACACCATGACACCACCACCACCAGCCTGAACCGTTGATACAAGGCAGGATGGATCCATGCTTTCATGTTGTAGACGCCAAATTCTGACCCTACCATCCGAATGTCGCAGCAGAAATCGAGACTCATCAGACCAGGCAACGTTTTTCCAATCTTCTATTGTCCAATTTCGATGAGCTTGTGCAAATTGTAGCCTCAGTTTCCTGTTCTTAGCTGAAAGGAGTGGCACCCGGTGTGGTCTTCTGCTGCTGTAGCCCATCTGCCTCAAAGTTCGACGTACTGTGCGTTCAGAGATGCTCTTCTGCCCACCTTGGTTGTAACGGGTGGTTATTTGAGTCACTGTTGCCCTTCTATCAGCTCGAACCAGTCTGGCCATTCTCCTCTGACCTCTGGCATCAACAAGGCATTTCCGCCCACAGAACTGCCGCTCACTGGATGTTTTTTCTTTTTCGGACCATTCTCTGTAAACCCTAGAGATGGTTGTGCGTGAAAATCCCAGTAGATTAGCAGTTTCTGAAATACTCAGACCAGCCCTTCTGGCACCAACAATCATGCCACGTTCAAAGTCACTCAAATCACCTTTCTTCCCCATACTGATGCTCGGTTTGAACTGCAGGAGATTGTCTTGACCATGTCTACATGCCTAAATGCACTGAGTTGCCGCCATGTGATTGGCTGCTTAGAAATTAAGTGTTAACGAGCAGTTGGACAGGTGTACCTAATAAAGTGGCCGGTGAGTGTATATATATATATATATATATATATTGGCATTTGCAAGCAGCCTGAACCCGAATTGCCCATGTGAGCATCTTGGCTCAATGTGTCAGACCAGGCCACGGCTCAAACATATGCTTGTATGGTTTGTATCTTTATGTTACGAGTAGTCGACATCACGGTCAAGCACCTTTTCATTGTTTGGCTCAAAAATCGGACTTGTTTGAGTCCCCTCAGAGTTTGTATACCTCATGGCTCAAAGTCACCTAAGAGAAACCCAGATGAATTAGCAATAGCGACAGTAAAATAAACACACAGCTCCGTGGTTCGTACATCTACTTGACAGGCCACTAAGAGACTTCCTATTACTGCATGCCAGTTGCTCATCTGTTTGGAAACACGCAAGTAGAGCTTCACCCAAAATCCAGTCTGATGGTTACGTGGAGCTTTCCCGACCATTCGTCAACACACAGAAGCACATTGTTCCACCCACAACCCGTGTTTGATTGACAGGGCCGAGGCAAGCGCAAAACTCACATCAAAGGCTGTCGACGCAACTGCGCCTCCACAGGGCAGCAAAGAGGATGATAAGAGAAGACAGGGGGGTGAGGTGGAAAAGGTTAAATTCAGCTAATTTCAGTAAACGCACCCACATTTAGCCCATTGTATCACAAAGAGAGAGAGAGCGCGATAATGAGAGAGAGAAAGAGATGCTTTAGTTAATGTGCTTGCCATAAAAGCATTCTGAGATGAGGCAGCTCTAATCCTCGAACAGACAGCTCGTGGGTCTCTGCTGGGTATCAGGCGCTTCTCTCCATTTCAGTTAAAGGGCTGTCACTCCAAATTCTCCTCGAACGCACACACAAAAAGAGTAAACGCACACAATTCGCGTTCCACCCTAATCCTAGCAAGGAGCCAATCAGGGATTCTCAAACTCGGTCCTTGAGGGCCGCCGTCCTGCAGAGTTTAGCTCCAATCCTGATCAAACACACTTACCTGTGACTTTCTAGTGATCCTGAAGACCTTGATTAGCTTGCTCAGGTGTGTTTGACCAGGGTTGGAGCTAAACTCTGCAGGACAGTGGCCCTCCAGGACCAAGGTTGAAAAATCCCAGACCGTTCTCATCCCAAAGCGCCATATACCGAATATATCGAACGCACATGGCACCCTTTAGCGCCAAATGAGACATTAGGTCCAAAAGCGCCCCCTAGTGTTCTAACCCTAACCCCACCCCTAAACTTAACCATAACCGAAGCGTCTAATTAGACGTTAAAGGGTGCCATGAGCGCCGTATTTTTACGCTTTTGCAAAAGTGTCAAATATAACGCCTTGGGATGAGAATGCGTTGGAAATCCTTGATAGCAACACATATTAGAATGGGCAGGAATACTTGATTCTTCTGATTAGTCAATAATGGCATTCTTAAAGGCCCGCTCACAACCAAGGATGGCAACTACGTATAACGATAATTATATTAGTGTCCACACCAATGGATGAGATTGCTTTGTTTATCATCTGCCACTTTAAATGCTCGAGCTCCTTAAAGCAGGATGGATTCTTATTGGCTGTAAATGTTTTTAACATTTAATTCCTGCCATTATCATTACAGTTGTGGAGTGGATTCTGCTATTCTTTTAAACTTAGATTGATAGTTATCGTCCTTGGTGTGAACAGGCCTTTAGGTCAAATCATTTTGTATAATTATTCTAAACCGTACAGGTGATAAAAGAAAAAGTACTCTGATATAGCTGTGCTAATTTCATGTCTCTCACATCATACGGATGTTTCTTCTCATATAACAAAATAATTTCAAAATCAATAATTCATGAGAATTTATTTATTTATTTGGTGCATGTGAGTGTAATAAGCAGGGTAATGTGGAGTAACGTGATACGAGACCTGCAATGCGAGACCTGATCACCCTGTCTGTTTTCATTTTGCGATAACGGCCTGCTGACTGTACATTAATCCGTGCATGGCAGATCGCATCATATCAAATGGCAAAGCAAATCACACAAGCTTCTCTGAGAAATGAGAGCGTGTTTGAGCCGTGGCTTAGAGGCTCTGACACACTGAGCTGCGGCGCTCATGCGGGAGATGCAACCTTTCTATTCCCCAGTATTTCCTGTCCTGTCTCTAGAGGAAAAGAAATGTTCTCGTACCCGCTCCAGGGCAAAAGTCCGCACTGTGTACTCCGCCAGAGTTTCCGTCTTCAGCAGCGTGATCTTTATGTCACCGTACATCTCGGACTCATCCGGCCAGTACTTACAGCATTTCACCTGAAAGACAAACCAACAAACTCAGGTTAGAAAACACTATGAAGCATGTCATTACATAAGTTTCATCATTCTTCATGATATGAGTATAAAAATGTTTAAGACAGATGTTTAAGTAACAACTTAAAGGAGTAGTTCACTTTTAAAAAAAAACTTTTGCTGATAATTTACTCACCCCCATGTCATCCAAGATCTCCATGTCTTTTTTTCGTCAGTCGAAGAGGAATTAAGGTTTTTGATGAAAACATTCCAGGATTTTTCTCCATATAATGCACTTTACTGGTAACCAAACAGTTCAAGGTCCAAAAGACAGTTTCAGTGCAAACTATTCAAAGGGCTCTAAACGATTTCAGACGATGAATAAGGGTCTTATCAAGCGAAACGATCGCTCATTTAAAAAAAAAAATAACAAAGTTTAAGTTTTATAAGCTCAAATGCTCGCCTTGCTCTGTTCTGTGATGCGCGTTCTTGACTCTCCTGTTCAAACTCGTTCATCAAAATGAACAAATCTTTTTTTCGAGTCATTTGGTTCATTCAATGAACGAAATGAATGAATTGACTCGGAAAAAGATTCGTTCGAGTTCGAGAAGGAGTTCACACAGGAGAGTCACACAGAACAGAACAAGGTGAGCATTTGAGCGTATAAAACTTAAACTTTATATTATTTTTTTTTTTAAATGACCTATCGTTACGCTTGATAAGACCCTTTTTCATCGTCTGATTAAAATTGTTTAAAGCCCTTTGAACAATTTGCAGTTTGCAATGAAACTGTCTTTTGGACGTTGAACCGTTTGGTTACCAGTAAAGTGCATTATATGGAGAAAAATCCTGGAATGTTTTCATCAAAAACCTTAATTCCTCTTCGACTGACGAAAAAAAGACATGGAGATCTTGGATGACATGGGGGTGAGTAAATTATCAGCAAAAGTTTTTTGTTTTTTTTTAAGTGAACTACTCCTTTAATGGATTAAAACTTCAGTTGCAATAGTATTAAAGTCAGAAAATTAGATTCATTTTCATGTATCAGTAAAAAACTGGCTGTTTAACATTGACCAAAGTGTTCAAAATATCTGCATGGCATTTTTTCATATGTTAAAATGTTTTAATTATAGTATATGAAGGAATATCAAATTTAATTATTTTTATTTTATTTAATTAATTTAATGAAATATTTTTTTAAAACTAGATTTGTAAGGTTTTACTTCTTGCATATACTTTAACACTTGGATAAAATAGATAGAATACAATAAAATAAAATAGATGTTTGTTAAAATTATTTACAATTATAATTAAATTATTAACAATCTGAGAGTATCTCAGAGCATATATATATATATATATATATATATATATATATATATATTTTTTTTTTTTTTCAAAAGGATAAAAAACATTTTATTTAACTTAATAGTTAAATAGTCTCTCCTACAGTGTACTGTAAACTGGGGTTATTTCTGCATGCTTATTATCCTTACACAAACTGTTAAGATTTGCTGTCAGACCTAAGCCATCATCTACTTATCCCTGCTGTTCACAGCTTTTATCATAACGTGGGAAAGCGTATTCTTCATAATAGAGCCCCGATTTCATAAGAGGGCAGGGACGGGCAGTTAAGAGGACTGTTGTCAACAGACGCTGACTCCGAAGCACTGAAGGGGCGATGCGGGTGTGGAGAGGAAAATGAAAGAGGAAATTATGTTGGAGGAAGAAATAGAGGCGGTTTAAAAAGCCTGGAACGAGTGGGACACAAAGCAAGGGAGCAGAACACATTACATGAGAGTGGGAATTATGATTGAACGAAAGACACTTCAAATCGTATTTTGACAGCAATACAGACAAAAGCATATGATAATGGCACTGTACCATGGTGTTACCATGGTACAGTGAAGGTATCATTTGATAATATCACTGTACTTTGAGAGTATCATGACAAAAGTATCATATTAAAATACTACACCATTTTGTCTAAACACTGAAATGTAAAATCAATCAATTTAAATGCTAAGTGAATTTAGGCATAACAACATTATGAAAATGGTTATTCATCAATAGGTTTGAGATTATATTTAATTTATTAAATTATTATGTTAACATTAAGTGAGCGTTGGATGAAGTGCGTGTTCTAAATGTAAAAATAGTGAATATAAGCATGCACAATAGAATATCCAAAATCAACCTTTTCAATAAACAAATTAAAAAAAAATAGCTGATATGTGTACTGTACTTATTTAGTAGTGCTTCTCTATGTGGTAGAACTTACATGACTACATTTTACAGAACATGAATATGGTAATCATTCAATACCATTATATATATTATAGCAATATGGTCATAACTAAACCATACATCAATGATTATCATATTCATATATGATTCATGTCCAAAAAAACCCCCACAAAAACCCCACAATATTTCTGTGGTACAGTGTTAAATGGTAATTCTTGAGTATACAGTACTAATCAAATATAAAACACAATATTTCCAAACATAGTCCACTGGCTGATTAATGGAAAGTGATGTTAAAATCATTTACAAATGTTCAAGCGCACATACAAGTCACAGACCCACAAATACACAAACATTTGGAAGTGATGGTCGAATGAAATGTGTAGGGTTGTTGTGAACAGGAAGTGTCTTTAGTTCATGGGTTAGTGTGCAGATGAGGAAGGATCTAGAACATACCCTGCCCACCTCCACTAGCTTGGTGATCATGACGATACTAAAGCAGTTCTCTTGCCAAACCATCCTCCAAAAATCATACACTGTCTCCTGCTTGGGCCCTGTAAACAAACAGAAAAACACACATATACACACATTCAATCAAACGGCAGCCAATGCTCCAGACAGCGGGTTTAATTTACCAAGTGTCATTGCATGTTATAAGGCAGTTCAGTAATCCACAGCCTCACAGAGAGTAATTCAATAGCAGACATTTCTGGCGAATAAAAGCGTTTTTAACCCCAGCAGGAAGTGGCTCTCTGATAGAAAAAGCTAATTTCTCTCATCAATTGAGTCTGCCCCGAAATTCAATAAGGGGGAAAGACAGACAAACCAACCACAAACATGCATAATGATTTATTTATCTGGAACGATGAGAGAAGAAGGTGACCTTGTTTTAATAGAGCTGAAAAAGGAATAGAGGACGGTTTATGTCTGGTATTTCTCTCACATTCTCAGTGGGGGACTTTCCATTGACTTCTAGAGCTACAGAAAGTTTTTTAGGTGAGATTTTAAAGCGCTTCTATTATGGGTTTCGAATATTACCTTTCAAACTATTGCCTCCTAAAAATTATTGATTCTGAACTGCCAAAAAAAGTTGTCAAACAATTCCAGCCTCACTATAACAATACCAGCCTATGGTCTTCATTGGCTACCTGTGAACAACGTCTACTTGGTACTTTAAACCACGTTGTGTTGTCGACATGTTGAAAATAAGCTGTTTTCTGCACAGTAAATCCACTTTGCATGCACTGAGAATGAGGAATCAGGCTGGAATTGATGCGGTAAAATGGACGCCAATATTACTGTTCGTATTACTGTATATACAATCACTGAGGAAGACTCCGGAGCTGAAATTCAGATATAGTAATGGCCGTTTCATTTCCAACATGCACTGTAAGTGGTAGACCAATTGCAACAGGCTGGGCTAACTGACCAATCAGAGCAGAGGAAGCTCTTGGAGAGGTGGAGTTTAGAGAGACCATTTAGAGTGCCATTTTTAGGCACTGTAAGAAAAGAGGTGATACTGCAAAATTATGAATGTTTAAAATAGCATAATAGGGGGACTTTAAGTATTACTTTATTATGTTCACATAAACCAAATTAGGTGATTTACATGGACATTTGGTTACCACAGTATAAGCAAACTGCTTTTTCTTGTTATAAATATAAATAACAAAATAGAGAGATGATTATGGTTAAAGCAAGAGAAAAAAAAATGCCATCAGGAAACACTAAATTAAATAAAAAAAGGCATCTTATCTAGATGTTAAAATATTATTATTCAAGAACAAGACCAAAATATTTGATGAAAATGATTGCAGTGAGCACAATCTGAGACTCCTCTCCACCCAAGGTCTGGTAGTCATTGAGCTGGTGGTTTGCGTAAGAAGACGGCAGATGGTAATCCCGACTTTGCTGCAGCATCTCTATTCACACACCTCTATAATTTCCTGGATCAGAACTCATTAGATTCTGGAAAGATCTCTGTGTTCTCAAGGTGTCAGTCTCCCTCACACACAAACCCAAAGGCTCAGACTGAAGAGAGAAAAGAGAAAAGAGGCTCTCCCTCTTGGGAATGAACACTGCCAGACAGAACCAAATCAACACACACCCACACACCACACACCCACCAACACACACACACACACACAACTCCTGTCCAGACAAAGATACTCACCCTGAGTGGCGATGAAGTGGTTGGATCGATGGTAACCCTAAAAGAGAGAGAGAGACGTGACGTGCTAGAAACTTCAAGGCAGGAGGCAAGCTGAAGCTAAACTCTGCAAAAAAGTGGCCCTCCAGGACCGTGTTTGGACATCCGTGATCTACTCTATGTAAAATAAATATTTTTTTCTTAGGCTACTAACGACTAATGACTGCAATCTTCATCTTACGTACTGTAGGTGTGCATGATTTTAAAATAGGACCATCAATTGATAAAAAAACATTCATCTAGATTAATCAAATTTTATTTTGGTTCCATTAAATATTATAATGTAAAATGCACTAATATAACAGAATTAAAAAAGCAGATGTATTAAGCATGTTAAATTAATTTCATATGTTAAAACATGAACTTTAACAGTCCAATAGTGAATATTTCTCAATTATACTACCAGTTCAATTCATTTCTTTAGAGGTAAACATATTTTAATAAGTAAAAAAAAATGACTGATACAGTCAAGATTTGTAATTAGCTACACTGCATAAGTTACAAATAAAAGGAAGCTACATTGTAGAGATTTAAAAAAGCATTTTTATTCTGTGATAGGTTTTTTTTTTTTAGCCTAGACCATAAAATGAGAATCTAAATTAGGATGACAGCAACTCCAAACACATAAATCTAAACCACAACTAAACAAATAAACCACTGAAATTAATGGTTCATGAATTCAAATGAACTGATTCACTAATGACGCTTTTCCATTACCAGTATCGGCTCGGTTCGCTTTTCGCTACGTTTTCCATTGCAGACAGTACCACAAATAGTACCCGGTCGCCATAGCGGCCATTCGGTCCTTGTTGGCCCATCAAGCTCTCAGTGGATCCTCTCTTCAGCAACCAAACAAAGGAAAGTCTGCAGCTCCTTGTTTTGTAACTATCTCTGGGCAAAGTTCTGCAGTTTTGTAACTATCTCTGGCCAAACTATTTAAAAATGCATCTGGCGCGTGCAATGAATGGTGACGATTCTCTCTAACCAATCAGCAGTTGGCATTGTTTTCATGTCACATTTTAGTATCGCCTCATCTCGCTCAAAACCTCGCCGGAGATGGTGCAAAAAAAAAGTACCCGAAAGCAGGAACAGGTACAACTTTCACACAGTGGAAAACCAAACAAAGGCAAGCCGAGTCGAGCTGGTACTGTAGTGGAAAAGCGCCATTAAATGAATCTGACCTCCCAACACTACACAAGAATTTCTAAGGAGAGTGTGTTTAAATTTTGACAACAACTCACTGACATCTAAGTCGATTTTGGGGGACTTAGGGGAAAAGCTACTTTATTCCAAAAACTGAAAGCAAAAGTCAAGTTCGTAGTATAGCTAGTGTGTTTGTGGACTTGCATTAATAGTGTTGGAGAGTAACAAAGAACAAACAAACAAAACGGCTTCTGCTATAAAAGTAATTTGCCCAAACATAAAACTCATCATGGAGGACATCACCTCTAAACACAATTCCTCCAACAGCTCATGTTTGGATTGAACAGGGAGAAAGAAACTCAAGAACATCTCAAAACATGCAATTTATTCATCAAAGCTGAGCCTTTTCAAAGAACTACCTGGGGATGCTCCCAAAAAACTGGATCTGTTTTCATTAAACAGACGTTAGCGGAATAATAGAGACATGTTCTTTATTGTTGCTGAGCATTTGCTGCTCCATTTAGAACACTGCAGACGCCTACTACATTTTAGATTGGGCCAAGCTATTTCCTGAACACTGTACAAACAAACATAGAAACAGACACACAGTAGACGAAAAAAAAAAAAATGGTGGGGGATGTTTGTTCCACATAAAAAGGATTCTTCACTCTATGAGGGGATACAGGAAAAAACATTTGGAAGATAATTGTGGTCCAAAAGAGCTTTGTCCTGCTGATTCATAAAGTAGTAGCATGATTTTCTATTACTTAATCAAACATTTTTAATGCCAGGGACCCCAAATACGAAGACCTTCTTGTCAAAGACTCCCCATAAAGGCAGCTATACAAAGATGTATTTACACTGTGTGAGCTTGCAGTTAATCTCATCATTTCCAACCTTAGAACGTAGAATGAAATATTACATTTTACAAAAAAACCCCAAAAAACGCCTTCTCTCGGAGCCTAGCTTTTATTCCCAACAAATTAAACACAGCAAATACTCTAGTCGTATGTATGTCTCTATATAAATCTCCAAATCTAAGACAACCATGACCAAAGAGCACAGGTCAGCCATATAGGTCTTAAAAATGACTAAACGAAGGTGCAGTACATTCCGCAGCAGTGCAATAGGATTTATAGCGCACTAACAGTGACCGTCCCGCTGGAGAAAATGGGAGGTACGTGTCTTGCTCAAGGACACATAGCGATAGGGAATCTCAGTAATGATTCAGTTCACAGGTCGCCCTATCTGCCATCAAATTCGTGATGATCATATCACAAGCCCAAAGCTGCATGCAACTGCAACAAACCACTGTGGCTGAAATGCAGCTTTAATACGATTTATCAAGATGATGATACATCGTGCCTTAAGTTACATATTTAATGATTTGAAAATAGAAGGAAGGTTTACAGGACACAGAGGCTCATTAAAGGGAGAAAACAAACACAAATACTAAAAAGGGCTTCACACAACACTGTACAACACTTAGCAACCGAAAACTCGGAAATAACGCTACTAATGCTCTGCATAAAAAGCTCAAGAGGTCAAAATGCTTTCTCCAAAGGTCTCTGTGACTGATGATATTTGATCATTTTCGAAAAAACAAATGATCTTTTAAGTGTTACATATGTATAATGAACGCTGATTTATATTCTCATATGTTCATATTAAAAAACGCACAGCGACTCATTTGTGGTTTAATAATTACATAATTGTATTTATAAAAATTATTTATGAAGTGTCACCCTGCTCTTTTTCATTCATTTGTCATCAGTAATAATTATAAAACACTGGCTTAAACCAGCCTCAGGTGGTTTGCTGGTCTTAACTGGTTTGATCTGGCCAGCCAGCCAGCCAAGTTGGTGTTTAGCATAGACGACAAGCTGAAAAGTGCCACAAACTCTTCTAAAAACCAGCAAATCGACTTTTTCGTTCAATTTGAAAGGTGAAATCTATTTAATTAGGGGCTGCTTGTCAATTCTTGTAAATTTTTGACTTCCTGTCAGTCACTAACATATTTTGTCTTAACTATA
Organism: Cyprinella venusta; assembly: GCA_038021265.1. Classification (NCBI taxonomy): domain Eukaryota; kingdom Metazoa; phylum Chordata; class Actinopteri; order Cypriniformes; family Leuciscidae; genus Cyprinella; species Cyprinella venusta. Next base: position 25,492,895 of record CM075874.1, read on the forward strand.
GTAAATCAATGTTAAAGATAAAGGTAGAGTCTGTTAAAGGGATACTCCACCTTTCTTTGGAAATAGGCTCATTTTACCACTCCCCTAGAGTTAAACAATTGGCTTTTACCGTTTTCGAATCCATTCAGAAGATTTTCTGATATTTAGAAGAATGTCAGTAACCAGATAGTTTCTGGTCTCATTGACTTCCATAGTATATTTTTTTTTCCTACTATGGAAGTCAATGAGACCAGAAACTGTCTGGTTACTGATATTCTTCTAAATATCAGAAAATCGTCTGAATGGAGTTGAAAACGGTAAAACGCAACTGTTTAACTCTGGGGGAGTGGTAAAATGAGCCTATTTCCAAAAAAAGTGGAGTATCCCTTTAAAGTTCAGGTGCAGTTCAGAAGTCTCTCGAGCTTTGATGGCCAAACAAAATCTGGATTTATAGGGGTTTTGGGCACTTTTTAACTGGTCAGGATGGGAGTCTGACCTCCACCTGAGCACCAACTTGGCCAAGACAAGAAACAACCTTAAACCAGCAAAGACCAGCAACCTTCTTAGGCTGGTTTAGTTTTTTCCCCCCAGCAACTATCCTAAACTACTAACCCCCTGACCGCTCTCGCCAACTGAGTTTTTGAAAAAGAGTGAAAATTTGATGATTTTGTTCTAAAGTGAAAGTGAAAACTAGGTATCGGTAAGAAATAAATCAAAGAAAAGTAACAGATGGAAGCTGAAAGTTTTATGCGTTCACTTTTATGGACGAATATCAAGGAGATCTGTGTGTCACGGAGCCACTCTTCCTCATGTTTAAGTAATCCAAACAGAGCAATGCCATGAAACAAAAAAAGAGAGATCTATGGGGGGGAACAGAGGGAAAGAAACCAGAGAGAAAGAAAAGAAAGAGCAGCGAAGTACTTACTTCCCTGTTTATCCGAATCTACAGGGTCCAAAGTCGAAGAGGTGGGGAAGGGGGGTAGAAAAAGACAAGACAGACTCTAGTTAATGAGAGGCTGAAAAGAGCTAGAGGATTAACAGATCACAGACAGAAAGAGAGAGAATCAGAGGAAGAAAGAAAGAGAGACTTGTGTTAGCTGGCTAAGCTTCACGCCAGGGGAAAGACACTTAAAATGGAGGCATACATTTTGGATGTGAAGGTGAGCAAATCTTTGCAGACTAAACCTTAAAGTGTGATGCGTGTTATTTCTGTTCCTCAAGCGCCATTAAAAATAATCGAAAAAGGAATTTACATAAATAAACACTCTCTCTCTGCCATTGGTTGGACAAACTGATAGCCACGCCCCCAAACTCACTCCAGTGGTTGAATCAGTGTTGCTATGGGCTGGTTGAAATGTTCAAAAAAACAGAATGTTTTAAAATTGTCTTTACATTTCACAGGGAAATTAAACAAATGGCTGGGCTTTTAGGCTAGGAATGTATTTTAAAGGAGTAGTTCACTTTAAAAAAAAATGCTGATAATTTACTCACCTCCATGTCATCCAAGATGTCAAATCTTTGAATTGGTTTTGATTCGAACATCAAAATGAACAAATCTTTTTTCGAGTCATTTGGTTCATTCAACGAATGAAATGACTCGAAAAAAGATTCATTCATTTTGATGAACGATTTCGAACAGGAGAGTCACGAACGGGCATCACAGAACAGAGCAAGGCGAGCATTTGAGCTTATAAAACTTTTGAAATGGCCGATTGTTTCGCTAGATAAGACCCTTTTTCACCGTCTGGTATCGTTTAAAGCCCTTTGAAGCTGCATTGAAACTCTCATTTGGACCTTGAACCGTCTGGTACCCAGTAAAGTCCATTATATAGAGAAAAATCCAGGAATGTTTTCATCAAAAACCTTAATTTCTTTTCGACTGGAGAAAGAAAGACATGGACATCTTGGAGGACATGAGGGTGAGTAAATTATCAGCAAATGTTTTTTTAAAGTGAACTTCTCCTTTAAATTGCTCTGATTCGTGTGTAACCTAGTCCCTTTATTGGGTTGATTCAAGAGATATTCAAAAAGAACGGACAGAAATGAGAAGGAGTAAACACATTAAACAACAGAGCTGCACTCACTTTAATATGTTCCCTAATAGCCTCTACTTACTGCCAGTTTACAAAAACACTAAAAGAAGTAATTTTTCATTATAGGTCCTTTCTTGACTTTTGTGTGCTTTTCTACTTTAGCCCAAAATATAATGAGTGAAAAAATGACAAAAAAAAAAAATCAATTCTTGTTAAATTGGCCTTCTTGTATAAACTGGTTTATACTGAAACAATGGAATTTCAAGGTATTTCATGATGAATTGATATTATGGCCAACGATGAAAGATTTGGAGGAGAAAAATAACAAAATACCCCAATACTGTATATAATTGCATGACTCATGGCTATTCATTCTCTTCCAATTTCTTTCAAATCACTCAATGCAACACATACGTACAGCACTCCTTTCGGAATAAACAACCTAATCCAGCAAAACAGGTGCTGTATCTAAGGTCAAACATTCAAGGCGAGGAAATTGCAAGGATTTAGAGAGTATTGATCCAAAAATGTTTTAAATCTCTTTAAAGCGATAAGTTCACCCAAAACTGAAAAGGTATTCAATAGTCATTATTTTCTCATTTTTAAAATTCAGCAATTTTTGTTGTTGTACAGGTTTGGAGTGGAAATGATAATGGAATTTTCATTTATGTGGGTGAATTATCAGTTCAAGCTAATGTGGAGAGGGTCCCATGAACAGAGGGTGGTCATTTCCAACCTGGTGCATTATGGGCCAGCTCTGAAAAGCAGGTTTAAAGAGGGCATGTGACCCTAAAACACTTTGCCACACATGTCTTCATATCTGACCACATTCTCTCCATTCTCCATTCTCTTTTGGGAGGTCAGATACACAAGGACAAAAATAACAAGCTACCAAGCCTCGCCCACCACAAAAAGGACAGTTAGAGGCCTAAAAAGTTTTCTTATGAAAACTGATAAAATGATATGCCACATATGGTGAGAGTGTCCACAGATATTGAATTAAGTCCAGGGGAGCTACATAATAACAGAAACAGTGTGAATGTTTGTGAGTCTGGCTGAAGAGAGTATGTGACTGCTGACTTACATCGATGTAATTGGCGTTGATATAGTCGGAGTTGGGATCACCGAGCAGCGGGTGCAATTTCACCCTGTGACGGTCATCTGAAACACCAACACAATCACATGAGCTCACTTTGGGTTAAGTCACTGAACAGCTGCATTACTTTAGTGCAGTAAACAAGTCTCCTTTCAATGCAAATTAGGTTTATTACAGGAAATGTGTTGGCATGTTAAAGCTGTTATCTGATTAGTAAACTGGGTCCTATAACATCACAGATAGAATGTGCAATGCCATTCAAACTGAAAAATTCTAAAAGGCATTACTCTTCAATTATGCTATTTTTTAAAAGCATGCAAAGACTGAAAAAAAATGGACTCACAACCCATCAGGGTATCGTTTCTTCCCTTAGTTTTATCCTTCTTCTTATTGATATCCCAGCCATCAAAGAAGCTCTAAAAATACATAATCGAATAAAGAGAGAGAAGAAAGATCATTTCTGTTAGTTGTGAGAGATAATCACAGCATTCTTAGATTTTGTTTGAAATACATTTTATTAAAAGAAACAGCATTCAGACCAGAGAGACTGGATTGCTTTGCAACACCCAAAAAATGGATTTTCTGATATTATATTAAGCTAAATTAAATACAATTTCGCTTTCACGAAGGATAAATATGATTTTATGGTTCTGTTGAACATAAAAGGAGACCATTTGAAAGAATTATTTTATGTTAACACTCGATTTATTATGTGCAACTGCATATATTACTGAAAAGAGGTGAACATATGACATTACACAGTGGACAGCAGGTACGATAAAACAGAATGTTGAATCGGAACACCAAAACATTTCTAAATTAATTGATTAGCATCCTCATCTTTTTTTCAGATTCTCAGATGCCTCCAAACCCTGACCATCAAATCTAGCATGCAATGAAATATCAAATGTGAAAAGAAGAACATTTTTGCATCAAACTAGATTTACTAGATGTAAGCACTTCTAAAATGGGACAGAAAAGTACACTCACCAAAAGGATTAGTAGGAATACCTGTTCAATTTCTCATTAATGCAATTATCTAATCAACCAATCACATGGCAGTTGCTTCCATCCAATTAGGGATGTGTTCCTAATAATCATTTAGGAGAGTGCATATATATATATATATGTTTGGGAAAGTTACTTTTAAAAGTAATGCATTACAATATTGTTACTCCCTAAAACAATAAGGAATTTCATTACATCATTACTATACATTTCTTTTGCGTTACTTTTTCTTACCTGGGCTTTTTTTTTTTCATAAAAAAAAGTTCTATTTTGGCAAATGTAAATGCAGTTTTAGACCAAAAGTGAAATTAATAGGCCTCAAGCTGAAGGAAATGCAAATTCAAACCTTTGATGTTTATATAGTAATTTTTGCTTATTAGTATGGTTAAATTGGTTCATCAAAGGTCAACAGCAAAGACATTGCTTAATAAAGTGAGATTAATTGCAGGTTTGCATTTCACATTTTATTCAGAAGGAATGAATCTGTTTTTGTGGAAATGAGATGAGTAAATGCGTGCTCACATTTAGACTAAAACTATACAACAACAATCAGGTTTACTAAGCGCCTAAGCGCTCACACTCTCAACATAGGGACAGGAGATCTGTCAGTCAAGAAAAAAAAAGTAACTGGCGTTACTTATTTGAAAAAGTAACTCAGATATTTTTTTGCAAATTTCAAAGTAATGCATTACTTTACTAGTTACTTGAAAAAAAGGAATCTGACTACATACAGTAACTCGCATTACTTTTAATTCCTTACCTCACACACTTTACACACGTGTGTGTGTGTTTCTTACACAGTGACCTCAAAAAGTACACAGAGAATATCTTTGCATTACAAAAATGCCACTTGATATATTTTCAGGAAATACAACACAAGTAAACCATTTCTGAATATACATATTCACATGTATGTATATAAATACATATATACATGTATGTATATACATAAATATGAAGAGTTCAGATGCAAAAGCCTCTAAATGCCATTTGAAATTTTCTTCTAAAATTACCATTTTTATCAAGCTTGTATATTTAAGTTCAGTAATTTCACTTAAATGACAATTAATAGGTAATCTTCATTGCCATTTAGGTGAAATTACTGAATTTAAATATACAAGCTTGATAAAAATGGTCATTTTAGAAGAAAATTTCAAATGGAACTTAGAGGCTTTTGCATCAGAACTCTTCATATATATATATATATATATATATATATATTAGGGCTGTCAAACGATTAATCGCGATTAATCGCATCCAAAATAAAAGTTTGTGTTTACATAATATATTTGGGTGCACTGTGTATAATTATTTTATATATATAAATACACACACATGCTTGTATATATTTAAGAAATATTTTCATGTATATACTGTATATAGATTTATATATAATTTATATTATATATAAATATAAATATTTTACATGTAAATATTTTTTTTCTTAAATATACATGCATATGTGTGTATTTATATATATACAAAATAATTATAGACAGTAAACACACAAATATTATGTAAACACAAACTTTTATTTTGGATGCGATAAATCGCGATTAATCGTTTGACAGCCCTAATATATATACATACACACACATACATACATACAAACAACACATATATTGTTGAAAATTAAGCCAAAAATGTATTTAAATCTCCTAGGCCAAAAACTTTTTTGCACTTTGCTTGTAGAACAGACCTCTACTCTCTTTTTTCCACTATCTAAAGTAAAAAAATCCTGTCAATAAGCACTGATCAATGGACTGTACTTGTGGTCCGCGGGGAAATAAAGCTTATGAAACCTAGCCGGTACATTTGTGTTCCCTCTCAAACTCTGTGTCTGTTTTTTTCCGCTTATGAAGCACAAAGACACTGACCTCAAACACACACACACACTCACACACAGTGTCACTATGTCCAGGAGAGTGTGTATTGATTTTTGAGCTGAATCTGTTTCACACTGAGGGGAGAGTTTAATGAGTCCACAAGCTGAGCTCTAGAGAGGCAGGCCAGTGGCACCACTCTGATTGCGTGGAGGGATGTTTTGTCTCGTAGCTCTGTTGACAACAACAGTTAGAGGAGAGTCAACAGCTCACAAGAGTGTGACGGTGAGAGAAGATGCTCAAGCCGCATTCTGAGGAGAGAAAAGTAGCTACTGAGGAAGGGATAGAGGGAGGAGAAGAGATGGCAGTGTATGTGCTCTTTGTGCAGTAATGACGAGGGGCTATATGACCTCTACTTTCATCTCAATAACTATAGTCCATGGGGGAGAGATGTGAACCTATGCGTGAAGAATGACTCAAAAAGCCACAGTTGTGCTATGTAATGTATAATGCATCAAGGTTCTTTGTGAACTGCTCATTTACAACATATACTCATCACTTTACGTCAGTTTTGTTTTTGTAAAATGGAAATATAACATGAAAAACAAGTAACAAATATGTTAAAGTAAACAAAAAATAGTACAATTAAAACAAATCAAAATAAATTAAAGGTATATAAAAATATAATAAAAAAAACTAGTGCTGTCAAACGATTAAAATATTTAATCACGATTAATCGCTTTAATGTCATAGTTAACTCGCGATTAATCACAATTAACTGCAAATTTTTATCTCTTCTAAATGTCTCTTGATTTTTTTTGTCCCATTCTTTTTTCTCATTTTAATGCTCTCATCAACATGGAAAGGTGGATCGGCTTGCTTTGTGCACATGTTTTTTTTATTGAAAACAACATTGACATGTACTGTGTTCAATTTCACACTAACATTCTCACTTGGAGCAAATAATCTCTCACACAATATAAAGCGGTCCATCAATAAAAGGGTGAAAGGAATACGGACTGAGGTCCTGATATTGACGAGGGGGCGGAGAATTTGCATCAGGTGTGTGTGTGTGCTTGGCCATCAAGTGGTATTTCAGAATAGACGTGCTGCGATGATGATAGCTCAGTCCACAATGACAAAACACACATATCCCTTTGGTCTTGTCAATGGAACCATTTGGCAACTTCTTAAAAGTAAACTTTCTATTCAGAATCAGAGCGTCTCGTGCTCGTCATCCACTCAAAACGTTATGTTAACCTACTATTTGGCCGGCTCACAAGCCTAAACAAGTGTGTGTGGCGTGCCTGTTTTGTTTCCGATGTAGCTAGATCCGCTTGCGTTTTAAAAACGTCCTTGCCCGGCGCAAGCCATTGAAATTAATGGGTTTCATAGCACAGCGCCGCGCATGCCGAGTCCTGTTGTAAAAGCATGTGAAAAAAAAACCCTACAAAGTTTGCTAGGCCAAAAAGACCGTTAATCGTGCAATAAAAAAAATGAACGCCGTAAAAATGGGTTTGTGTTAACGCCGTTAATAACGCATTTAACTGACAGCCCTAAAAAGAAAACTGATCAAAATACCAAAAGCACACAACATTTTTTAAAATAAAAATGAAAATATAAAAATAAAAGCTAATTCAAATTATAAATAGATTTGATGCAGAGGTTTGTTTTAAAGGCCTACAGATGGTGAGTTCTGGAGGCTGGAGATCTCCCAGACATCTGTTTGCACCGACAGCTTCCTTCACGCCCAGATAGACCGCACTGTAAGCTACACTAAAGCCCAAGCATATTTAAATAAATCAGAAAACCTGTAGTGGCAGCTGTGAAAGATTTTCATGATTCTGACAGAAACCTCTTGCTCAACCGATTTCAAAGATATGCTATCAAAGCCTAACTAGCCCGATAGATGTAATGGTTTCCTCTGAAATAAAACTCAAAACCAGCCGGGTCAAACTGCTATTTAAGCATTTTTTTAAACTACAGGTACACTACAAGCAACAGTTACCCCAATAACTCAATATTTTAAATCAGTGATTGTAAAGATACATCTGAAAAGGTTTTCTATAAATGAAATGAACTATTATTATTCATTTATTAAAATAATAATAAAATTCTTAAACTTATTGTTAAACAGTCATTATTCATGAACAATTGGATTCATACTACAAATAAAAAAGGAAAATAAATAAATAAATAAATAAATAAATAAATAAATAAATACATGAAAAAAATTAGGTTTGTCAAACGATTAATCGCAATTAATCGCATCCAAAATAAAAGTTTGTGTTTACATAATATATGTGGGAGCACTGTGTATAATTATTTTGTGTGTGTATATATACACACACACACACACACACACACACACACACACACGCATGTATATTTAAGAAAATGTTTTATTTATTTGTAAAATATTTATATTTATATATAATATAAATTATATATAAATCTATATACAATATATACATGAAAATATTTCTTAAATATATACAAGCATGTGCGTGTATTTATATATATATATATATATATATATATAAAATAATTATACACAGCGCACCCACATATATTATGTAAACACAAACTTTTATTTTGGATGCGATTAATCGTTTGACAGCCCTAAAAAATATAATAATAAAACAAAACACAAACCCACCTCATACTCCTGCTTAAAGCCGTAACCTTCTGCGGTTTTCATCTGGTTGATGTGTTGTAGGAGGTCAGCAACACGCACGGCCGGGTGAAGCTGACCCGTGTGATAGGGCGATCCTTTACGGCCACACTGACGCCTAGGCGACCCACCCAGCAGACTGCTGGACTCATTCATGGAGCTCCTTGGATCACCTTGGTGAAAATGAACAAGCACAGACCAAATGTTTGCACACTATTTCTTATACAGAATAAACAAATACAATAAACACAGCATAGGAACAGCTGAACCTGAGGTAAGCAGCTCAAGTATCTTGGAAAAGTTTCATTAAATAACCAATAAACATTTTATTTAAAAAAAAAAAAAGAACAAAACTCCAAACAAGTACAATAGGGTTAATCTGAGAATTATCATCCCCTTATGGCACTTCATCTTCTGTGTTTATAATTGGTATTCATAAATATGATCAGGGAGCAATTATGAATTCATGACTAGGGCTGTGTATTCAAATAAATTAGCAGTCTGCTACTCATTTCTCAAAGGAAATAGGAAAGAAAAAAAAACACAGACAGTATATTGCACACAGTAGACACTTTAAATGTAGCAAGACAGCTCTGAGTCATGCCATTAAAACTTCATTTTGATCAAGAGATCTCTCTCTTTGAGACATCAACTATTCAGTGCCTGCAGAGTCAGATACCTTTGAATTGGATATTATTTGCATTTCTCTCTTTCTTTTTTTGTGTGCCTGCTCTAATTTCTTCCAAATTGAAATCATCGACCATGATGCCTTTAAGGATAAGCTTCTGGTGCAGATCTAAGTCCATTTGCCTCTAATAAACTGATTGCATTTTATTTTTTACTTTTTTAAACATACTATTTGTTCTCTCCCTCTCCTAGTGGTTTCCATGGATTGTGTTTATATTAGGATTTATAGTCTTATAGTCAAGGGAGACTGGGTGTTATATTAGGACGTGGAGAGCACTACATCGCATATTTAAGAGCTGTGAAAGATTGAACGATTACGGAAGGACTGCGGCTTTGATGAAGCTTTACACACCGACTACAAATGAGGACAAATTAACCCGAGTTTACCTACAGTAGTCCCTGAACCTCACTTTAACTGTGGATGTGACTGAAAGTCTCTAACCATTCATTTGTGCTCTTTGCCATCAGCGTCTGGTACTCTCGCTTTTAGCACCTTGAAAATGTGAGGCGAAAAAAAAAATGTAAGAGTTCTAAGAACAGTACATTATATTTGTTTATATCTATTTTCTGTTAAGGTTTTCTCAAAGTTTTTAGTTCCAACTAGTTTTCCTTCATCAGTTAAAGAGTGCTGGATTAAGTCTAATGAATTTTATGGAATAGTTTCCCCTAAACATTTACACGTCATTCTGAAACATTGTCTTTTTCATATTGAACACAAAATGAGAAATTTCTACATGAAATCTTTTTCAATTTCAAAATGAATCAAAAAATAGCAAAACATATATTTAAACAAGAAACTTTAACAAAAAAAGTAGTCTATATGAAGTGTGAGCAACCTGAAATCATTATTCACTGACAAACCAAGAGCATGATCATTCAAAACCGTTTTGTGAACTGAATCGATTGATTCACTGAAAAAGATTTGACTTAAGAGAAGAACTGATATCAATACTTCACTCGTGAACTCAGAGTTCACACAGTCAAGATTTTCAGTGAAAATGACTAAATGTATGACTGTTTCTCACACAAAGCAATAGCTTCAGAGGACTTTAATCATACTTTTATTGTTCCAGGTGACATTTTGGAGCTTGACAGCTTCAGTCCTCATTCAATTTTCTTTAAAGTGATATTCTATAAAAAAAATAAAATAATAATAAAAAAAATCCTTTCATGTTTTATGGAAGAAAGAAAGTCAAACGTGTTTGGAACAGACTGAGGGTGAGTAAATGACAGAAATGTCATTTTAGGGGTGAATTTCCTTAACACTTTATAGCTTAAGTTTAACACCTACTTCAGTTCCCATCATACAATGCGACATTGATCAGTTATATGGTTTACTGTTTTCTGTTTTCACTTATGCTGTTGTTGTTGCTCCATTATTTATCATGAGTATTAGCTCTGCAGTCATTGTTTCGGTTGATGTAATGCAATGTGCAAGTTTATTTCCCTTTATCCCTGTGCGGGCCCTGAGGTCTGTGGATCAGAATCTGCTGATGGTTCCACACACTCATTTTCATACTAGAGGTGACCGATTCTTTCAGGCTGTTGCTCCTAGGCTTTGGAACGATCTTCCACGCTCTTTGCGCTCTATTGACTGTGTTGATGCCTTTAAGTGCAAACTAAAGACTCATCTATTTGTTCAGGTTTCAAATGAGCTACTTTTGGGTTGATATGATTGTGTATTATGGCCTTTTATATTATGTTTGATGTATATTATCTGTTATGAAGCACTTCTGTCTGTGAAAGGTGCTATGGAAATAAAGCTAGCTTACTTACTATTTAAAGGGATACTCCACTTTTTTTTGGAAATAGGCTCATTTTACAACTCCCCCAGAGGTAAAAAGTTGAGTTTGACCATTTTCGAATCCATTTAGCCGATTTTCTGATATTTAGAAGAATATCAGAAACCAAACAGTTTCTGGTCTCATTGACTTCCATAGTAGGAAAAAAATATACCATGGAAGTCAATGAGACCAGAAACCGTCTGGTTACTGATGTTCTTCTAAATATCAGAAAATCGGCTGAATACATTCGAAAACGGTAAAACTCAACTGTTTAACTCTGGGGGAGTTGTAAAATGAGCCTATTTACAAAAAAAAAGTGGAGTATCCCTTTAACTGGAGTGAATAAGTTGAAGCAAAGTAAGACATACCTATTTTTTTCATGTATTGATTCATAAGTAAAGCAGATTATATAAAGTTTAATCAACTTTCTGCTCAATAAACAATTCTGAATTAATCTACGTTTACACAGGGAGCTCAAATGATAAAACCACTTTTTAAGGCACAAATTAAATTTAAAAGAATGGTTTACCCTAAAATGAAAACTGAATTGTCACCAAATATTCATTCCTATTTCCTTCCAAACTCACAAAATATCTAATTCTACAAAACGTTCATAAAGTAACCGAATGCTTTAATCCAAGCATCGTTCTATGCTCGTTTCTGATCGTTTTATTTGATGAACAGATTTAATTTAGGTTTTACTCACATGTAAACACTGATCATACATAGAGCAGCCAGTCATATATGGTAAACAGAAGCTCTTTGCCACTTGATTCATATGGATATCTGTATCAATGTTTTTATGATTTGAACTGAGATTTGGGTGAATATACTTTCAATTGAGGGACAGAAATCTCTCAGATTTCATTAAAAAAAAAGTCTTTATTTGTGTTTTAAAGATGAACAAAAGTTTAATGGGTTTGGAACCAATGTCTTTTTCTTATTGAACTCAAAGGGAGAACAGTTGCTCTTTGTTTTAAGTGAAATTCCAATGTTTTTTGTGTGTGTGTGTGTGTGTCGTGTCACGTCTTACTGCGAGTGCTGCACGTATGGGTGTCCATAAATGACAAGGCCATCCTCTCGTCCTCCTGCAGAGTGCTCTGATCAGTGAAACTGCGCTCCATGGAGCCCATCATATTACTCTTCTCCTGTCTGTACGTAATGGGGGTCTTATTCATGTTCACCGGCTTCCTACTGAGGAGGCAGAGAGAAGAGGGCGAGGACAGAAGGGGGGGGGGGGGGGTGGGGGTTCGGGGGGGTTAGAGATATGGAACGTGAAGGAAATGAGAGAGAGAGATGGGGCGAGTTAGGGGAGTTGGTGAGAGAGAAAGAGAAGATCATCACTCTGCTGCCACCCCCCCTCACCAAAAAGCACACACAGAAAGCCATGAGAAATGATGATGTGCAATGGAGAAGAAGCCACTTACGGATAATAAGAGTATGAGTAGTAATCCCTTCTGGAGAGAGAGGAAAAAAAAATAGAAGAAAGGGGAAAAAAGAGAACAAGAAGAAGAAGGGACATGAGATGCAAGCACTGGCAGAGCTCTGATTAGAGTGAAAAATGGCAAGCCGTCAGCAGCTTGCATTTGCCACGCGAGTAATGGGACGCATGCAGATATGCACAAAACCTCAGCCAGAGTGGGAAATGGCGGCCTAATCAAATACGTCTTGTTGCTTTTAACGAGTTTAACAAGGAGGCCTGCTGAGAGGGACTTTTATATGCGCTCTCTGCAATGCCACAATCTAACCCAATATCCGCTAAATTTCCCAATGAATTGCTCGGAGAACACTTCCATCTGCGTTCGTGTTACAAACATTCTTCTACTCCGTTTTGGGGTGCATTTGGATTAAATGGCTTAAAATGTTCTGTCTTACACAAAGGCCCGGTATCTCTCTTTCCATTTCAGTGGGAAGGACTCCCATCGCTAACTGAAGTAGGCGCGAGTTACTGTGACACTTTATCTCCGGCTAAATGGCTGAGCTGAGGGTTTGCTGCACTCAAACGTTTAGCTTACATAAACGTTTTTATTTTTCCAAGCAGTCAGAGAATGAAAAAAGAGAGTCTGAGGAGGTATGTTCTGATAATTTTTTTTATGCAAAAGATAAATAAAATGCTCAAATGCAAACAAATTAGCCATCATATTTGAAATATATTGGCAATAAAAGTATAGCCAAAGGTGGTCAATATGGTTTGTTTCTGGCAGCTGGTTAAAAGATATATCCCCTCCAGCTTAACCAATGTGGTCTAGCATCTCTAAACTACCAGTAACAAGTTTGGAATAATTAAGTTTTTAGTTTTTTTTTAATGTTTTTGGAAGAAATCTCTTACTCTTATGCCAACAGAGGCTTACAAATACAGTAAAAACAGTAATAGTTTGAAATATTAACTGAAAATAACTGGTTTTCTATTGTAATTTATTCTATAATTTAGCTTTACCATTATAATGTTTGTGTTGTGGATTATATGTCAATATGCCTGTATTGTCCAACAAATTGCATTTCGGGGACATTAAAGTCTAAGTCTTACAGGAACAAAGTAAATCACATTGTAAAATATATTAAAATACAATAAAAGAGGGTCCACCAGGTTAACCACTTAAGTCACCAAGGAATGCATCACATATAGTTTTTGGTTGAGATTAGATTTATAGAACACTATTTTTAGACGAAATGGTAAAGTATATTTTATTTAACATATTTTCTAATTGTAACAACAACAAAAATAATACTTTATTATTATATATTATATACTTTATATATTATATACTTTATTATTATTATTATTATTATTATTATTATTAATCTCACCCCTGCTTTCACAGAAAGGCTTAAGCTTAGTCTCAGACTAAAATGCATCTTTGAGCTGTTTTAATTGAGAGCAACTTTCAGTGATATATTTTAAAATATGTCAATGCCAATGTTTTGTCTCAAAATGCTCACAAGTAATGTTTTTTTTTTCTAAGTCATATTTATAAAAGCTACTTAAATGCCTTAATTGAACTAAGGTCTTATACTGGCTTAATCTAAACCCCGTCTGTGAAACCAGGCCATAATTTTACTATTGGTATAACACTATATCTTTAGACATATATGTATATATTGTATTTTATAATTTATATTACATAATATGATATTTTCTTAAGTAAATTGGATAAAAATAATGATCAGCTTATCATGCAAGACTAATAAACCATCTAAAACTGACATAACAGACTAAAGTGTAAAATAGCAGCCTGTAGGCAATCACTATTCATGCATGTGAGAAATTCATATGAAACACAGAATGTGAATGTTCTTTATCGGTTGCTGAAGATGAATCTATGAGATGACCAGTGCGTATATTCATCTCCGGTGATTGAGGAACGAGAGGCCCACGTCTCTCACTCGCCACGAAATCTGATGACCTTTTGAGAACCGTGGGCTAATTATCTCTGAAAGCACACTTTTTCCATCCCAATTACGGGCTCATTTCTGGTTCAGGGCGGCAGCGGGCAGGGCCTAATTAAGTGAGTAATTGAATTGCATTTCTCTTTAATTAAATATTTCACACTCAGATAATCTCAGAAGATGAAAACCCCTGGCAATCTCCCCACAGATGCACGTGAGAAAGCAGGGGAGAACTGGGTGCCCTTCGACTGAGCCGAACAATCGAAGCCATAAACTGGAATGGGTAGGTTTAAGTTAGTCATAGCTGAACACACAACAGCCTGGTCTCTCAGGAACACATTAAGTCTCATTTAAATAGCACCTTTACAAGAAATATTTTAAAATAGCCCAAAGGCTTATAACTCTCAGCATCTATAACAAAAAGGCATAGGGAATTTTGAAGTATGTCATATTAAAATGTACGAATGTCACTGCATACAACATGACATATAATATACGTAGATATATATATACAAATTTTTTATTGAAATATAATTTAAAAACACCTTTCAAAAGTTTGGGGTACGTAAAATATGAATGTTTTTGAAAGAAGACTTTCATGCTCACCAAAGCTGCATTTATTTGATCAAAATACAGTAAAAACAGTACTATCGTGAAATATTATTACAATTTACAATGATTAAAAAATGATTACCACTGTGAAAGTTCAAAAGAACAGCTTTAATTTCAAACATAAACCTTTTGCAACATTATACATGTCTTTACTGTCACTTTTGATCAATTTAATGCATCTTTGCTGAATAAAAGCATTCATTTCTTTTGAAAACCCCCAACACTTTTATGAAAGTTTTATGAAACCAATGACGATGAAATTGCATGTGAAATTGCGACTTAAATGTACAAATACGTTTAGCATGCTTTGGCTCTCACATCTTCATTCTGACCAGTAGAACTCACCCTTTTTTGATGATTATGATAATGGCCCCGAGTAGCAGTATCAGGACCACCAGCCCACCAGCACACACTCCTAGGATGAGCCCCATCTCCTCTGAGCGCTGAGTGACCTCAAGAGCTCGCTGATGGTCTTTACAGGCGGCTTAAGAACACACACAAACACACACATGACTTTTGAGGACAGCAGCAACTGTTTACATACATATAAACCAGCATGAATTAACATATCAACCAGCAAAGAAATCAAAAACAAATACATTCAAAGGAAAGACATTCAAATGAGGCCTGAAGGAAAATAACAGTTTATACTGCGCCAGATTAAGATGGTCCCACTGATCACAGCTATGTTAATCATGCTCTCAACACTAGAGGCCCATTCACACAATAACTATAACAAGATCTATAAAGTTTTAATAATGCCATAATAATTGGGCAGTCCACACCACAACTAAAAACAGAGGAATGATATAATTGGAATCACTTTCAGAACGATTTTTTTTTTCCAGCTGATGAAAGATACAAACACTGGCAGCTAATCAGAATTAGGGTTGGGTATCGAGAATCGAGTATCAATTGGAACCGGGACTAATGGTGCGTTCTATTATTCATCCGTCTCGGAGATCCGAATCGGACGACAGACGTTGCCTAGCAACACGCCCCCTTTCCTCGGATTTCTCCTCTCGGACGTCGGACCACCGTGAGGACACCGAGCAAGAATTCCGTTTCGGAATTCAAGATGGCTGCGCCCTGTGACTTGTACGAATGAATTGTTTTCATTGTTTTTGAACCGCTTTGGTATTTGAAATGACGGTTATAATCACTCGTGTTACTGCGTCCCCTGTGGGTATGGGAATCGGTTGTTGTGAGTGCAATTACTAACGTTGCTAGCGTTGTTAACAGAAGATTAACATGAAAAACATTAAATAAAGTGAACATATTCAAGTTCAAATGGCTGCGTTTTGATAAGGTCATAATATTTTTTTTTAAATGTAAGTGCCTGGTACTCGGCCAGTGCTACCATGACAACAACTCTCTCCGACTCGGACACGCAAAACATTATAGAACGCTTGAAGTGTGGACGTGACGTCAAATCCGAGGTCCGAGACGGTTCGTTGGGTATAATAGAACGCACCATTACTTTTTGTTTTTCCCGGAATCGTTCAAAAGTTAAAATTTCGATTCCTAGTTTCGATATTCACACTCCACCGACCAGAAGAAGAAACCGCTGAACGACACCAATGAAGAAGCGTCTACCGGAAGTTTTGGCATAACATGAGTAGCTTACATCGGTGGTCCAAAGTGTGGCTTCACTTTTCTAAAAATATCAAAATCTCGGCAAAATGCCGAGTATTTCCCTTTAGAAAGGAGTATTTCCTTCAGAAAGACCGTTGGTTAGCAAGGTTAGCTAAACTTTTTTTGACCCTGCCTCTTAAAAGAATCGGAATCGAGAATCGTTGGGAACCGGAATCGAAACAAGGAATCGGAATCAGAATCGTTCAAATTCAAACGATACACAACCCTAATCAGAATCAAGCCCACTTTGAAAAACTTGAGCATTTAAAGTGGCAGATGCCACAGAACTGCAGTGAACTCTTCTAAAAAACAAACAAAAACACAATGTTATCATGTGTTGGCTGGATCCTATATTTGTCATTATCTTAATAGTTATCGTTCTTAGTGTGATTTAAGAGATAACAGGGCTAAAAAGTGGTTTGTTGTCTCTAACAAGACAGTGACAGGGTGAAGACAGAGAAATTAGATGTTTCGAGCAAACAGATGGCACTGCATTGACAAGATTAAACTCTTAAACCGACTTGTACCAAGCTAGAACCCGTGTAAAACAGAAAAGCTGATTTTAGCTGGATTCTTCTGCAGGTTTGAACATATTAAAAGTGAAAAACAGAAAACAAGAGACCTATGGCTATCCACTGACAGATTGTCAATTTTGGCTTGCTTCGTGCAGTCTTTCTGAGTAAATAGCCTCTACTATCTAGGGCTGAGTCTAAACCCAAAATGCATTCATGAGCCATGGTGAAATGAAATGAAAGATCTCTGGCAATTCTGAGGGGTCCTTCTATCTCTCATCATGAGATGTTTCTCTACTGTACCACGCAGATTGCACGCCTCTTCTGTGGCTCGAGTAACTACACCAGGTCAGCTATTTATCCCAGGCACCTGTCTCCACTGACAGCGTGTGGGCAGGGGTCATTTCACAATTGGAGGCTCCTGGGGAAAGCATGACTCTGTCACAACAGAAAATAAGACTGTGTGATCCAAGAGAGAGCAAAGAGAAAGTGTGCATATGCAGCGGAGCCCGAGGCAAATTTCTCTGACCTGGACAAGCATCAGCTGGACTATTTATACGGTTTTCACACTCTCATGCTCGTACGGGAATGTTTCGCATGTTTTTGTGGGTTTTTATGTGCTGAAATTCTGTATACTTTATAAAAAAAAACATTTTTTATAAAAACAGTTACAGGCTTTTCCAAATGAGGTTGTATGCCACATCCTAATCACAATGAAACATATACAAGATGATAAATGATATAAGACAGAATTAAAAAAATATACTTTATAATCTTACTTGGACAAAAAAAAGCTAATTCATTGGCTAACAGAACCACTACACTGAAATTATACAGTAAAATATCTGTTGTCTTAAGAATTTGTTATTGTTAAAAAAAACTAAAACTACTAAAAACTTTCCTGTAATTGAAATAAAAGTGAAATAAAATAAAAAAATAAAGTGTTGTTATTGTTAAAAAAAAACCTCTAAAAAGCTTTTTGGTAAATATAAACTGGACGTGTAAATAAAAGAAATTAGAAAAGTTGCCTTGGCAATAAACAGTTTATTATATATATATATATATATATATATATATATATATATATATATATATATATATATATATATATATATTAAAAAAACAAACTCTAAAACACTTTTTGGTAATTATAAATATCACATATAAATAAAAGAAATTAGAAAAGTTTCCTTGGCAATTAACAGACATGTGTTTATTGCAATTAAATAATTAAAAAGTACTAAAACGAAAACTGAAATAAAAATAAATCAAAGCTAAATATGAATATTTAAAAAAAATATTACAAATGACAAAAGCTAATTATAAATATTAATGAACAATAAAATAGTACACTAATTTTTTATACACAGTTATTATACACAAAATAACTTGAAAGCTACATAATTAGCATTATACCATGGGCATGCTGCTAATAGGCTAACCAGCCTATCAGAATGTCTTAGCAAAAGGCTAACAAGAAAATATTTTTGATTAATTCGAACAAAATTTAGGTACAAAAGGCTTTAGGATGACAAAACATCTGATATGTTCTGTCTCTTTACTCTCATCTACAGTATGCCATAAAAAATAACATTTTGGCTTCATGCCATATGGCAACAGTAGAAGGAATTATGCGAGACACATTAAGTTATAATTATAATTTACAATCAAGTGGTCCATGAAATATATCAAGCAGACATTTTCCTCGAGGCAGACTTTCAGCTGTTACACTATCTATTTAATTGGCAGAGGAGAGCAGGTCTGTTGCCACATCAATTTACGACTAATGGCAAAAAAAGAAAGATAAACTCACAAGCAAACAACCTGTGACACAATCCAACCTCCCCTTCCTCTGCAAATGACAAGAAACTGAGTGTAATTTCCAACCACACTGAAGCTATTTAAACTAATAGCGGGTTGCTTGCTAATGGGGCCATGTGTCCTTAGTCTAATCACAGTGAGAGTCCTATTGTACGTCTTGTTGAAGAGGGACTAGAGATCTTCTTAGTGTTAGAAGCCTTGTGTTAGCGTTTCCTTAAGGTCTCAGTGGCCTGAAAGCTGCAGGGCTCTATGAAAAAGAGAGTGAGCTGAGGCCTGAGGAAAAAGGTCAGCTTTAGGGCTCTCCATGCAAGGCCAAGGCTAAAAATAAATCATAAGCATGTGGAGGGATGTGGGGCAGTAAGAAAAAGAATTTGCCATGGCGCTCTCTGCTCCCTCAAATGCCAAAGGCAGTTTCCAAACTTCCCCATCTTTCTGCAACAACGGTTCACTCCGTGTTGGGAAGAAACGCTTGTGAAAACTGCATGAGGAGCTTTGTTTTTCTGACTTTTTTTTCTGAATGGCATTGGATTGATGGCACTGGATTCAAAAGGAGAAATTCTAAAGGTCGTGCTGGTCGTTTTAATTACAATGAATCATTTGCTGAAAAGATTCAAATCAAAAGAAAGACTCACTCAACATTTTTAGTGAATAATGACTTCAATTTTCAGTCTGTTTCTCCCACAATGCTATTGTATGACTTCAGAAGACCTGTATGGCGTATAGTTGTATGGACTACTTCTACGATAACTTTATGGTACTTCTGAGTTTTTGAAGCTTAAAAGCCTCAGTCTTCCATGCTGTTAAAAAGTAGGCAAAAAGTGACCAGCATAATTACACTTAACATTTATTTTTGAAAGCCATACAAGTTTGTAACGATATAAGAGATGACGGATTGTTCAAAGTGCTCAAAGTGGAAGGAGAAGAGTTTAAAAAAAGCATAATTGAAGACCATTCCAACCCTTTCAATCCAATGCAACTTTCTGTGTGATAGACTTTAGACATCTTAAGACCCCCCATGGAGACCCCCAAATTACTCTAGACTTGAGAAGTCAGACTCCCACAGGAACCTTTTGGAAAAAAGCCCAACCATGAATTATCTTAGAAGAAACTATTCTTTTTATAGAGTATAGTGCTTTCGGTGCATATCTTCACAGACAGAGGCAACAGATTTGTATCTACGGCACCAATACAGAGTGTGTATGTGATAACAATATTGAATATACATCGGATCTAGATGTCTTACGTCTACAATTAAATGCTCTGAAAACTGCTAAATAACAAAACTCGTTTCCAAAAATGGCGAAACAGTGTGAAATGTAAATAACAATTAATAAAAAAAATACTTAAGTGAAAAAACCCAGAAATCAATGAATTGCGAATACTTTTTTGAATTACAATTAAAATGAAATAAAGATAATATTTTATATAATTGTGTCTATTGTCTTTTTGACCAACAATATCTTATCATATTAAGAAGCAAAATCATTAGATTACCGTTTTTTTTTTTCATTTTTAGAAAAATGACAAATTTAAACCATTAAAAAAGTCAAAAAAGACAATGATATAAGATATTGTCTCAATATAACCCTACGATAACATGCAGATACAATACTCCAAACATAAGAGAAAATACAAATGCATTATCTGTTTTATTCGAGCATAATCTTCACAATAGCTAAATCATGCGTCATTCTTAATGAGGTATTAAATATATTCATCGCAGGAAACATAGATGGGAAAACATCCATTAAAGTTTGATGCAAACCTGATCAGATTTTTAGTTTCCTTTCAGAATATCAATTAAGCCCAACACAGGCATGAAATTTGTTTCAAGATTAATGTGAGCACCTGCTGAGCGAACCAAAAGTGGAAATTAGCACTTGGAGTTACAACGAAAGTCTATTGTTCTGTGAAGATTGCCAAGGGAATGGTAATTAAACTGTCACCTGTGCAAGGAAATTGGAGTCTTGGCAGCTTAGTTTTGTAAGACTATGCAATTCCGTTGCATTTTGAGCCCATCAGGGTGCTCATTTTCTTCTGGACCTTAATCGTCGATTCAAAGGAAATGTATGTGGCCAATCAGCCTCAAATTAAGGATTTTGTTGACAAGTTGGATTCCGTCTTGTCATTGAGAGACCTAATATATGAATAAAACACTGTGAAACTGTTTATTGCCCTTCTGTTTGTTAGCGCACTGCTAATTTGTTTAATCGTTCTTTCCTGTTGGGAAAATCGAGAGAGCTCTACTCTGTTCATCAATATGTTGGCGTGTTAGCCCACATCCCAAATGTGTATCTGTCTGTGCCCACTGAGCAGATGGCATAAAATGTCCACTTCCTCCAACTGGCTTCATGCTCAAGAAGGCTAGTCGTCAACCTCATTCACCCAGTCTCAAAAAGAAAGCCAGGTCGATTTAAGCGGGAGGCTGTGCTCACTAACGTCCACAATACTGTCCTGCTCGTACTGATGCCGTTCGATAGAGGGGAGTGCAGTTCTTTTTTGTTGCCTTGACAGGAATCTATGCCTCCTGAAACTTTTCATCTTCCTCTGAGGGGCCTGACAGATGTATTGTATTGACAGGCACAGGTGACTCCATCAGTGGTGTTTGATGTGAAGGTCTGTCTTCTGACCGGACAGGGACCCGAAAACCGATCTCTCTCTCTGCCTGCATGCTGCGGCGCGTCTTTGCCTAGACTGTCTGCCCCAGACAAATCTGCTTTGATACACTCCACTCCCCTACCGCAAGCAACCAAAACAAACATGATGAAAGAGTGACCTGTTCTCCGTCAGTGCCCTTGTCTCCAGGAGGGAAAGGGGGCGGGGGATGTATAAAGGAAAAATCCGTGTGTGTCTAGACGTAAAATTTCAGCGTAAACCAATACACATCCCAAAGCCGTACACTGTGCCCTTTAGGGAATTCACGGACGTTCGCAAGTCGGGTTGGAAGCCTGGGCGCTCGGGGGAAAAAGTGCACATGTAAGATTAGCTAGTGAACCATTATGGAGTATTTCTCAGCTCTGAAAGGTTTGAGCAATGATCATAGAGCTGGACTACTGAGCTGGAAGAGGGGAAACCACTTTGAAACCAATACCAAGCAACGTCCCTTTAGGCCGGGTGAGATCACTCAGTCACAACGTGAATGGGGAAATCCATCTTGTTTTTTGTTTTCTATGGATTGTGTTCTTACAGTGTACAGGACAGTTTCCGTCAATTTGACAGATATGAATTTGACACTAAAACACAACAAAATGCGATGTGTAATTCAAAATACAGGTAAAACACTTGAAAAATCACATGGCAAAATGCCTTCATATTAAAGGAGTAGTTCACTTTAAAAGAAAAACTTTTGCTGATAATTTACTCACCCACATGTCATCCAAGATGTCCATGTCTTTCAAGAAATTCAGGTTTTTGATGAAAACATTCCAGGATTTTTCTCCATTTAATGCACTTTACTGGTAACCAAACAGTTCAAGGTCCAAAAGACAGTTTTAGTGCAAACTAGGGTTGTGTATCGTTTGAATTTGAACGATTCAGACTCCTTGTTTCGATTCCGGTTCCCAACGATTCTCGATTCCGATTCTTTTAAGAGGCAGGGTCAAAAAAGTTTAGCTAACCTTGCTAACCAACGGTCTTTCTGAAGGAAATACGCCTTTCTATAGGGAAATACTCTGCATGATTTTGCCGAGATTTTGATATTTTTAGAAAATTGAAGCCACACTTTGGACCACCGACGTAAGCTACTCATGTTCGACTCGTGCGGTTATGCCAAAACTTCCGGTAGACGCTTCTTCATTGGTGTTGTTCAGCGGTTTCTTCTTCTGGTCGGCGGAGAGTGAATATCGAAACTAGGAATCGAAATTTTAACTTTTGAACGATTCCGGGAAAAACGAAAAGTTAGTCCCGGTTCCAATCGATACTCGATTCTCGATACCCAACCCTAGTGCAAACTGCAAACTGTTCAAAGGGCTTTAAACGATTCCAGGTGATGAATAAGGGTCTTTATCAAGCGAAACGATCGCTCATTTAAAAAAAAAATAATAACAAAGTTTAAGTTTTATAAGCTTAAATGGTCGCCTTGGTCTGTTTAACTCGTTTATCAAAATGAACAAATCTTTTTTCGTGTCATTTGGTTCATTCAACGAACTAAATGAACGAATTGACTCTGGAAAAGATTCGTTCATTTTGATGAATGAGTTCGAACAGGAGAGCCGTGAACGTGCATCACTGAACCAAGGTGACCATTTGAGCTTATAAAACTTAAACTTTTTTTTTTAATGAGCGATCACTTCTCTTGATAAGACCCTTATTCGTCGTCTTGAATCGTTTAAAGCCCTTTGAACAGTTTGCAGTTTGCACTGAAACTGTCTTTTTGGTTCCCATTGAAGTCCATTATATGGAGAAAAATGCTGGAAAGTTCATCAAAAACCTTAATTTCTTTTCAACTGAAGAAAGAATGACATGGACATCTTGGATGACATGGGGGTGAGTAAATGATCAGCAAACGTTTTTTTAAAAGTGAACTACTCCTTTAATACAGTACCCCTTTTTTGAGCCTTTTTTTTTACAGACTTACAGTAGCCTATAGACAATTTTGCAAGATGTAAACAAAACTGGACCAGAAGCACTTCCTGTTTCAGTTTGAAAAAAAGCTGGGATAAAATACAACCAACAGAACATTTGAAACTGAATCAAAAAGTTAAACAAACATCTTTAAGATTTTTTCTTTACATGTGAAATAAAGAAAACAGTTACAAACTGAAACAGGAAGTGTTTCTGGACCAGTGTTGTTTACATCTTGCAGAATGCTGTCAGTTCTGTAAATAACCAAACTGTGTAGGTTTAAATCATTAAAAATTTATTTTTCAGGCTAGTCCAGCTAACGTGCAAACACATTCTAGAGTAAACAATCATGTTACATTAAGACAGGACTTCCTTCAGTTGCTGCAGTGGCTCTATCAATAAGGAAACTGAGCAGGACTACAGTTGCCATATTTACCGTAACAATTTCTCCCATTCAAGTGCTCTCTTTTTGATGTCTCTGATGCTAAAAACAACACTAGTGCACCATCCGCCTGCAGCAAACTGTTAGTTCCAGTGGGATCTGGAAGTCAAATGCTGATGACATCTTAGAAAAACTGTGACCCTCAGGCATGTAACATTGTGAATAAGTGAATAGCAAATATAAGCTGGATAAATAACCTCCACTCGTGCAGTCAGAAGAACAGCATAAGCCTACATCCAATCCACTACAATTTTGATGTTTCACTATACTTTAACTCTTTGCATTATCTTCATTTTTTAAATAGGTAGGCTACCATAATTTGTTCCCACTAACATGACTAATATTTTCTACGGCTCTCTGATCCTTAGAATCAACTACGATCCTATTGCCAAATAGACAAAATGCATATTTAATATGATTAGCCTTAGCTAATAATGCGTAGCTAATGTTACACAAACCATGTTCCCGTTCGCAAACTCGGTCTGCCGTCTAAAAATCAGAAATGCTTTGAACATCTTAGAACGTCAGTGAGGAAAGGGATATAGTTCATCATAACAGGGTATTACAACATCATATACACAATTCACCCGCTATATTGCAACAGAATTCATATCAACAGAAAAATATACAGCAATAACCTGGCTTCTCTTGAGACTCCCTTGCTTCGCAGCAGTTAATGATATGCTAAAGCCCGTCCGCCAATGACGTGATTGGTTACAAGGAAGTTTGTGATGTAGAGAACGAGACTCTTTTTTTGAGACTGTCTTTGGTTCACTGCAGTTTTAAGGAGAAAAAAACTTAGCATTGGTGTTGACTTACTGTATGAATTTGCACATGGAT
The DNA here is from genome assembly GCA_038021265.1 of Cyprinella venusta. NCBI lineage: Eukaryota > Metazoa > Chordata > Actinopteri > Cypriniformes > Leuciscidae > Cyprinella > Cyprinella venusta. The sequence continues at coordinate 25,517,791 of CM075874.1, forward strand.
TGTCTTAAAGCGTATTAAAAACACCACAAAGACGTAAATAAACAAACTTAAAAGCTTGATTTTCACCACAGGAGGTCTTTAAATCCCATTGTCATATTTACAACAACATATTATATAAAAAAAATAATACAAATACTTTCATAATTCTCAGTAGGCTACTTTGATTTCGACCCTGCATAAAGCAAATAAATTCACCTCACTGTTTTTCAAAAAACTATTTAGCACAAAACTGCAAAAAAAAAAGTTCTGTAGCATCAGCATTGAATAACTCACCTTTACGGGCGATGCGGATGCAGTTTATCCTTGTTTCCTGTGAGAAAAGAGAACAGAGATGCAGTGTCACGCTGTGGGAAACAGTCAAACGGCAGAAATAAGGCTGCACGATACCTGATGAGATGTCAAATGGGTTCACACTGACTTTTGCTGATTCAACAACAGCATGAATGCCAGTTAAAGTGTAAAAATACATCCAAAAACAGCACTGTGCCTCACTCACCCTATTCGAATGTATTTTAGAGTGTGTGCTGATAAGATATAACCCTTTAAATGTACAGAAAATGGCAGCAGAGGACAAAAGAGGCAGGGGGGAATGACTTCCAGCCAGGAGAGGAGAATTATAAAGAGGAATTAATTTGTTAGAAATCGCAGTTGATGACATACTGGTGTTATGAAAACGACCTTTGTCAAATAGCGCTAATGAGATCCAAGCCCATAATCCAATTCTGGCCTGCCACCTCGACAAGAAGATGCATTATCAAATTAAGATTTACAGATGCTAATTCGGGCATTATGGAACAATTATGCAAATCTTCCCATCCGGAAAAGGAGTGAGAGGCCACTGCTTAAACTGCGTCTGAATTGCTTTTTTTAATTGAAAACCTATTTCAAACTGCCTTGGCTCCTAAAGCCCACCATAACCCTACATCATCTCGGGAAACACACATAAGGGGTAGGAAGGGGGGTAGGAAGAGGGGAAAAAGTTAAAGATGGACTTGCATTGATGTTTCAAAACAGGGAAGAGGGACACGCATGGATATTTTAGCAACCCCTTCCACTCCCACGCTTAAACATGTCATGTAAGCCAATCCAGGCTTTACGAGAAACCCATCTTTATCTGCTCCAGCAGCCGTCATTTGGATGCAAGTGTGCCATGGATCCCAGTACACACTCTCCCATGAGAACATATCACAGGGATAAAGCAAACACTGCCTGTTTTCTCCAAGCACAGAGCCGGTCCTAGATGTCGCACCGTAAGAACTCATGGCTCACCATGCGTGTGAGAAAAGACTGACCCCAAATGACAGGCGAGAGACAGCCAGTGGGCTTTGATCAGACAGACGCAGACACAACGCTTTAAGCTTCCCTGCTCTATTTAATCAAATTTGTGGGAACGGTCATGGCAGGCACTGCAAAAGGGGATCTGTCAGCAAACTCAAGCTAAGTAAATGAATTATGAGCACTATAAATATAACAGGCCCAGGGAGGCATGGGAAACGAACTTATTAGAAAGCTCCAACTTGGTTCCAGAAGTAGAAGAGGTATGCGAGAAAAATGGAAGGAAGAGGGAAAAGGGGGGAAAAAGATATAACATATTTTAATAAACTGTTAGGTATAATATCACAGTAGTTGTAATGCCTATATGCTGCTTTATACAAAAACAATGTATTACAGTATGTGCAGTATTGAGTAAAAAACAGGAATGAGAAACTCAAGGCAATTGTTAATAGTATTGAACGTACAGTATATTTGCATAAAAAGATAAAATCACTTGTGTGTGCGCATTAAAAATAAAAATACTATGTATATGCATAGTAAAACTATAAATAATCTATTTTGAGGTGAAATAGGACCATATTTTAGTCGGAAAAATCAGTTCATGCCAGTCATTCTACACACTGTATGAGTTTTAAATAGGGCTGTCAAACGATTATACGCGATTAAAATACATTTTAGGGCTGGGCAAGGATTAATCGCGATTAATCGCATCCAAAATAAAAGTTTGTGTTAACATAATATTTGTGCGTGTGGTGTGTATAACTATTTTCTATATATAAATATACACTCATGCAGGTATATATTTAAGAAATATTTGCATGTATATAATTTATATAAATTATACAGAATTAATATTATATATGAATATTTGATATATTAACAACACATTTTTCTTAAATACATACATGCATGTGTGTGTATTTATATATACAAAATAGTTATACACACTACAGACACATATATTATTTAAACACAAACTTTTATTTTGGATGCGATTGATCGCGATTAATCTTTGCCCAGCCCTAATATATATATATATATATATATATATATATATAAATACACACACATGCTTGTATATATTTAAGAAATATTTTCATGTATATACTGTATATAGATTTATACTTAATTTATATTATTTATATATATATATAAATATTTTATATATAATTAATATTTTTTCTTAAATATACATGCTTGTGTGTACAAAATAATTATACACAGTACATACACATATATTATGTAAACACAAACTTTTATTTTGGATGCGATTAATCATTTGACAGCCCTAGATTTAAATTAATAATATAATATAACAATAACAAACTATGTACATACCATACAATTATAAATATGACCTAGGCATACTTTTAACATCAGCATCGGTTCATGCCACTCATCCTAGTAAAACGGAGAGCAAAAGATGCCAATTAGAGTGAAAAAGTCTCATTGAAAGTGTCTGGTCAGTCCTTTGGGGTCTCGTAAGAAAAAAAGAAAAGGGTTTCAAAAGAAAAAGAAAGAAAAATTGTGCGTATGGATGGAAGAGAGCATTTGGCAGCTCCAATCTTTGTGTTTTGTCTCTCAGGAGGATTGTTAACAAAAAAAATAAATAAATAGGAAAAAAAAGACCCATTTTATAAACAGCTGAGAATCAAACATCTATTAAGAGCATCTTTGTATATATTTATCTCTGAAACCAATTGCATGAAGCCCTGACAGCATTCACAGCTCTCCAATGACTAATTGTCAGAATAACGGCCAAAAAAATGCAGCAGAGGACTTTTTCTTGTGCAGCTGCCAAAAGCTTTTAAAAAACCCTCTTTTAACCATAAAGTTGGGCAAGAAACAAAGCAAACTATATTAGCATTGATTATAAGCAGTCAGGTTAAAAAACAAAACAAAAAATAAACAGAATGGTTCAAATTGGTAACAGGGGAGTGCTAAATGCTAGTTAGGTCTCCTGAGCTACGTTCCCTTTAGCTTACACTGTCAGCCTTTACGGCAATTATTGCAGCATAAAATAGAGCTGAATAAAAATGAATATTTAGCTAAAGGTCGGTCAAGTAAATCAGCAGAGCCCAAAGGAGACTGAGCCGTGCGATCAGTTTCCGAGACGTACGGTTTGAAGAAGGGAGAAACCGAAGGGGAGGTGGAGTCACAATGGCTTGGCTGACAGGTGCATTTCAGTCTGTAAAGAGTGAGAAGCCCTGAGGGGTTTGGCGGGGAGGGAGTTTGTGTCTGCACTATAGGTCATCAAGAGGCATTTTCCTTCAAGTCTGCCAAAAAAAACCCCAACTGTGTAATAGTGTAGGTAAAGTCCGTCCAAGTTTTGCATCTCTGAATTGCTGTTCAGAAGAGTGGAATGAGCCAAGCTGGCTCATCCATTCCTCCAGGTGCTGGGCCAATGTGATAACCTTCTTCTAAATGTCAACCACATCTTTTTGAGAATGAGGTTTGCTGGCTGGTGTCAAATCTAAATGAACAATTCAAAATTATTTTTATTCCCACAACCCTGAAATGCTCGGAGGTTTAATAGTGCATAATTGAGTGCGGAAGGTAACTAATAACTATGAAGCCATAAGGCAAAAGTCAGAGAAGTTTCCTGTCATGGTCAAGACGGAGGTTGACTTGTGCAGTTACTGTATAAATTGCTTTAGTCACAATCCATGCAGCAGTGTTGGGGAAAACTAACTAAACATAATGGCACTACAAACTTTCTATTTACAAAAGTGTGACAGAAGAAGTTGAATTTTTTTCTCGCTTTAGTGAATTGATTGGTTTAGGCTCGAAAACAACGATTGACCAATTAATCTTTGATGCGAAACCAGTTCGCTATAAGTTTAGCTATACTGCAGTTATATTCTAGTTTTATTAGTTGTATTCATTAGGAAAACGTAATGGCTCAGTATTAATTAAAGGGCTAGTTCACCCAAAAATGAAAATTCTGTCAGTATTTACTCACTCTCATGTTGTTCCAACCCCGTAAGACCTTCTTTCATCTTCGAAACACGAATTAAGATATTTAAGATATTAAGATCGCTCCTGCATACTAGTCCATAGGCTTCTTGAGGGAATGACACTTGCTGGCATCGAAAAGTCATTAAAGACATCGTTAAAATAGTCCAAGTGACTACAGGGGCTCAATTTTAACTTTATCAAACGACGAGGATACTTTTTGTGCGCAAAAACGAACAAAACTAACGACTTGATTTCAACTATTCACTTCCTTCTCTATGGGCCTCTAGTCAGTTAACGTAGTGTGATTGCGTAAAGCTACGTCACACGTAGGCTCACTATTGGCCGACGCTGGTCATGTGTGTGATGCTTGTGACGTACAATAACAGAAGCTTACGCTATTAAACTAGTAACCTGACTCGAGGCAGAGGGAGAAATAAACGAATAGTTGAAATAAAGTCGTTATTTTTGTTGTTTTTTGCGCACAAAAAGTGTTCTCGTCGTTTGATAAACTTAAGATTGAGCCCCTGTAGTCACTTGGACTATTTTAACGATGTCTTTAATGACTTTTCGATGCCAGCAAGTGTCATTCCCTCAAGAAGCCTATGGACTAGTATGCAGGAGTGATCGTAATATCTTAAATATCTTAATATCGAAGGTCTTACGGGGTTGGAACAACATGAGGGTGAGTAAATACTGACAGAATTTTCATTTTTGGGTGAACTAACCCTTTAAAATGTTATGTGCCAGAATATAATTTATTCATTTGAATAATTAAATAGATCGAAACTGAGGAGAATCAGGATCAGAAGCACGGTGCGTTGCAAAAGTATTCATACCCCTTCAGCATAAAGCTGCAACTTGACAAAATATGGGTGGAAAATGAAGGGCCGTGAATACTTCCGCAAGGCACTGTATATTTACATTACAGAAGCTCCACCGAACATGGACAGCAAACTATGTTTCCGTCCATTGAAAAAGTGCTAATCTGATTTAATCAACAGCTTTATTAAGCAAGATCTATATTTTGCTTCCGACAACTGTTTTTTTTTCTATTTCGAAACTTATTTGGCAGCTTTCCGGATACATTTTTGAACAGCCTGAGATTCCCATTCCCCCGGCTGTTTTCCAGGCTCTGTTTTGCTTGCACCGTGGAGCTCATTCTGTCTCCCAGTCCCAGCCATTTCTAACAACATAAACTGCCAGCTGATCTATTTCTGATCAGCTGCACCTGTGCCCAATTATCCCTGTGAAATGGTTTATGCCAGCAAGACGATATTCCTTGTTGTTTATCTTCTTATCTAGGCATGGATGGGGAGCGCAGGGGCCGTTTTTTTCCCATTTGAATAAGGCCTGGACACCCAAAGCTTGGCGTGTGCTGATACTCTATTATTAATTTCATACTGGGACTGAGACACACACTATCTTTATGGGTTTGAACAGTTGGAGAAGGGAAGAAAAATAACATCCCGTAAGAGAGAGCAATGATATAATGTTTTTGTACATCCAGCTAATTGCAGATTTACTAGCTGCAGGTGCTTCTCACTGTGTATTGTAGGTCCCTGTTTTGCACTTTATCTCCCGCTGTGCATAGTGAACTACAAACAATCTGTAGGAGTGTGTAAAAATAAAGTTTCAGGTCAGGGTATAAAATTTCCCTCAAAAAAAGATTACATTTATGTTCAAGATGCAGAAAAACAACAGTGTGTGTCACAAAACGCTCCCTAGTTTAGAATTAAGGACATTGCCTAGAGAGTAGGACATTAGTAGGGCTATCCCATAATTTATTAGAATAAAGAGAGCATATAGAATTATGCAGCGTTGCGTTCCGTTTACCTAAGAGGAGGGATGTCGTAGCTGGGAATGATGCATCCAGGGAAAACATTTGTTGTGCTTGCTCTTTCGGAATACAAACACGTAGTATTTTATACAGATAATGCTGAAGTACAGTATCATATCCACAAATAAGTTGGATAGTACTGTGTGCTCCAGAGAGTTTATTGAGACGCAGACAAACAGAAGCGCTAAAAAACAATAGGTCACAACTGTTTCACTATGGTTGATGTGCTGAACAGAGGACTTGGAGTTTCCCAAGCGCAACTTTAAAGGGGCGTTCCAAGAGGGGACTTCACAGGTCAAGTATTAATTACTGTAAAAAAATAGTGTTGGTTTAACTTAAAAAAAAGTAAGTAAGTGGTTGCCTTAAAAGTTTAAGTTGATTGAACTGGAAAAAGTGAGTTAATACAATGAAGGAGATTAATTTAATCATCAGAAACTCAAAATAATAAGTTATCTCAACTAAATCAATTAAGTTGATTTGACAAAAGAAAATATGTTGTGATAACAAATCTTGAAAATATTTTTTACAGTGTAATATTTTTTTTGTGAATGTATATTTTGTTCTTTTATTTTTTTTGTTGAATTTGCTCAACATCAAAATGCCTTTATGTATTCACATAATCTATTTTGCTTATTTAAAATGATTAATGTATTAGCTCTGTATAAGTTGCACAAAGGTGGGTTATGTGGCGAGGATATTTCTAAATAAATACCATTTGATGTTTTAACTAGCAATCTTGTAATCATATCAAATCAAATAACTGAGTAATAAGTGACCTTTTTGTAGAACAAGCTACTTGCTAGTACTCCAACTCACATTGAGGATATTACACAGAGAAATAGGGATCGGAATGAGACTGAGCGTCTTGTTTCTCACACTTACGCCTCTGAAGTTGCTCATGGCCTGGAAGTAGATGAGGTAGTTCTTCCTGGGGTCCAGGGGAGTATTCCAGTAGCCGTTATAGGTGTGGTTGTCCCCCACAGTAAATGGTGTGGCTTCAGGCAGGCTGCTCGGGGGCAGTTCGGCAGTGTAGTAGTGTGGAGCTCCACGGGCCTGAGCCTCACCGTGAGATGTGGAAATGGGAAAGCAGTCCTGAACACCCAGTTCTCTCTTCACCTTCCTACCAGCTTCCTCCTCCACGATCACTTGATACGTGCTGTGCATACACACACACAACAATGTTTTAATGATAACACTATATAGCAGCAATAGTAATAATGCATTGCTAAAGGAATATTCCGAGTTCAATACAAGTTAAGCTCAATTGACAGCACTTTTGGCATATTGTTGATCACCACAAATTTATATATATATATATATATATATATATATATATATATATATATATATATGGGTTTCAGGGTATAATTCATAAAAAAATATATTTAAAAAAGTGTAAAATACCAGTGTTGAGAACTTGAGATACCATCAGTCAAAAAAACAAACTATATATATATATATATATATATATATATATATATATATTTGTATTTTCTGCTTTTATTTTAATTTTAGGTTTTGTGTTTTTTATTATAATTATCAGTTAATTAATTTCAGATTTAATTTGTTATTAGATTAGATTACCTAATATGTATACTTTATGCTTTTAGATTAGATTAACTAATATGTATACTTTATGCTTTTATTTTTTATTACATTTAATTAACATCAAAATGCCGTTATGCATTTACATAATCTATTTTGCTTTATTAAAATATTATAAATTATTTATTAGCTCTGACTAACTTGCTAGTACTGTATTTATTAGCTACTCCAACTTGCTAGTACTGTATATTGAATATATATACAGTATATATATATATATATATATATATATATATATTGAATATATATACAGTATATCGAATATATATACAGTATATATATAAAAAACTATCTATCTATCATCTATCCATCTATCTATCATCTATCCATCTATCCATCCATCCATCTATCTATCTTTATATATATATATATATATATACATACATATATTAATATAACTCAAATTGTGTTTGGCTTAAAGAAGAAAGTCATATACCGGTACACATAGGATGGCTTAAGGGTTAGGATAAGGGATATTTATGGGATAATTTTCATTTTTGGGTGAACTAACTCTTTAAGGCACATGATGTCATTCTCACCTGACCGGAGCTCCTCGGCCTTGTGCTGGACGCAGCAGGACTGTGATGGTGCTTTCTGTCTCACTCAGAGGGGATGGCATGTCTCCATAATCGAATGTTGGTGCTTCAAAGCGAGACAGAAAACAAAAGACACAGAAAGATATGAGAATATGATGATATAAGAAATGATATAAGAATTCCTAAAACTTTTAGGAACCAACTCTTCATAAGTAAACTCGAGTTCGTCAGAGTGATAGGAAGAAGAAAAAAACAAATCAAGAGCACAACAATCAACACGAAATTGTTCAGGATCCAAATCCATTGTGTACATTGACTGTCATTTCAATATGAGACAAAGTGAAGTTTACGCGAATTATTAAAAGCCAACATAACCAGCCAAATGTTTTAATTAGACGAACCTCACAAACAATGCCTACATTCTTGTCTGATATAAAGCCGCCCTAATTCACAACGAAAACAACCAACACTTCATATGAACTCTGCTTTCTCCTCCAAACCTATCCCTCTGCGTGTCTTGATCCCAGGGTGTAATTAAAAGCTGTGCATGTGGGACACATAAAGGGGAAACTCATTTAGATGGATTTGAGTCTGGACTGCATCCTTCCCCCGAGACGGTCATGTTGAGCAATAACGTTTTCCTTAATATCAGCAGTCAATTAGAGCTGACGAACAAAGGCAAACAATCTGCCAAATCAATGATTATGATATTAAAAGCGGTGAGAAAACTGCAGCAACTTGAGGGGACTCAAAATAAAAACACATAAGCATTATACAATGCTGGTCAACATACATATGAGTATACAACTGGTCATATATGTACTCTTGTCCAGTGCACACAATTGCTAAAATAAAATCCAAATATTGGCAGATTAATGTCTATCACCAAACTAAATTATTTGATATTATGTTTCTCCAACAAATCATGCCTCAGCACTTCTACCAAACAACAAAAAAAAAACACAAGTTCTCCATTATTACCATCACATAAAATGCAAACATACATCGCTTTACATCAGTCAAGGTTTGAGAAATCCCGATTTAGCATCAGCTGAATCTGGTTGACAGCAACATATGGTGCTGTTTTGTAAGGCGGCTAGTTTTCGAATGGTGAGGATGACAGTGATGTCAGTTCTCTTTGAAGCGAGGGGAAACGTGTAATGTTCTTGAAGGGCCTGTTGGGTGCTGAGCATCTGCCGTGATTCAGTTTCACTATCACTTCCTCAGTTCCGCTCAGGAATACATAATGGCTCTTAAGCGGCGATATGGGCATACACGCACAAACACGCTTCAGAGATCAATAGTGCACCTGAAGCGCAGGATGATGAACCGGAAACTCTGGATTCTCGCATTTTTCCTTTTTTTGTCAAACCAGCTTTTGTTTCATTTTGTTCCAGTCTATTCAACTGCTGCTGTATATTTCTGCACCTCAGACATCTCCTGAAACATCTGAGGCATTTCAATCAACAGTTTGTCGATCTCATCTGGTACATCTGAGGGTGTATGGAAACACTCGCATGCACGCACACGTACATTTCAAGTGTTCTGCTCCTGTAATGCTAAAAAAAAAGCACCTTCTGCATTTTTACAATTTCAAATAAAAACTCCTTTTAAACATTCTGATTTGTCATTCGAACATGAAATTGCAGCAGCGGTTTTGAATATGAAGTTATTTATTGCTTGTTCACAGCAAATGAATAGATGCAAAGGTCAGTGACAGTCCATCAGAGGAGAACGAAAGCAATTAAATCAACCACAGTTTCTTATCTATTTCTTACTAATGTGCATAACTGTGATGCATTCCACATATAAAGCTTTTTCTTTTATGTACCATAGCCTATAGGCGAGTGAAATCACTTCATGATGGTAAAATACTTTCTTTCAGAGACAAAATTACAAAGATGAACACTTGAAGGGGATGAAACCATTTTTGTTTTGAAGTAATTATTCGATTTCAGCGGTAGAATTTGCATTTCAAGTGACGTTAACATGAAAAACAGTACATTTAATTGGATACGACTCAATAAAATAAGTGTGCCTGAAGTATGTTTGGGAATTATAAGCACTGCTCCCTAATAGTCGACCACATTTTAATTAGTTGATTAGTCGCAGAGGGAAAAAAATCCACAGGAAGTGGCGAAGTCATGCAGTCCGTGACGGACAGATCGTAACACGGATGGTCCATGTGGTAATTACCGTACGTCGGGTAGGAAATTCAAACGTTCGCCAAACATTCCTCGACCTAACAACAGCTTATCATTTGAAACATGCAAGTAGTATGCTCACTCTACTATTAAAGTAGATAAATGTTCCCTGTGGCGCAATCATTTTTCCCTCATAACAGTGGAAAGAACGGTAGCGCTTCCTTTTACAGTACAGTACTTACAGTGTACTTACCTAGAAAGTACTGGCTTATATACGGTATGGAACAGGGGTAGGTTTTGGGGTAGGTTCAGGGTTAGTACTAGTTATTACCCAGTAATTGTAGTTACTAAAATAAGTACATAGTATTAACATGGGTAACTGGACTGTAAAAGGAAGTGTTACCGAAAGAACTTAATACAAAGTTTTTGGTCAGGCAGATACAGTAAGAGTAACACAAAATTTAAAATGGTACACTCACAATAACACCAAACTTTGTGCTTTGGTAAGATAGAGAAAACAAACAGGGTGCACTTTCTGCCATCGCAGTCTGGAGTATGTCAATAAAATAAACCGAAACTCAGCATATAGTCCTACTTGCTTCACAGACATGAGAAATACAGAATGTCCAGACATACTAAAATAATATACTAGACTAATAGACATACAAATACTCTCTGATTATGTAATCTGTATGAATTATTTATCTCTATAGGCACATCCACTATATTGTGGAGATGCCGACTTGCCGAGTCAGCATCATCAACTACATCTTTGCAGCAGAGGTAGACTCAAAAATCACTATTTATTAATAAATTATTAAAATGTTCAGACAGTCTCCTTTGTTTTTCCCCAAACACATTCATAATCATAACTTTTGCTGGTGTGTTGCGGCATAAAAGTGCTTTATTTTTTAAAGGCTCAATATGATGGTTTGTAATTTCTCTGCAATGTGTTAGCAATGTTACATTCTTTCTCAGCCCTGAAAATCAAACCATTCCCCCTCCTCCCGATTAATATCATAAATGTTGCGATTAGTCGACTATTGGCTTGAATGAACGGCTACTAGTCGGTTGGAAAAATCTTTAGTCGGGGGCAGCCCTAGAAATTAGTAGAAATATGGTCGGAAAACATTTAACCACACTCACTATGGGCCAAATGACTTTTTGGATATGAAGTGGATTTGCCCTGTTTTACACACATTCTTGCACATAAGCCCCCAAAAACAACCATATGCAGTCCTCACCAGAGATGTTGGTGGTGATCTCAGTGAGAGCTGTTTGGCCGAAGCCTTTGGCGGTGCGGGCCCGAACAGAGATCAGGTAGGTGGTGCCAGGATGCAGGTTGGAGAACATATGGTACGTCTCGTTCCTCAGCTTGGATACAGTGCGCCTCGGGCCTGGAACATTAATCCCGGGGTCTGATGATTCAATGCTCTGGTAGCTGATCTGTAATTGCACATATTAAAACCTTTTAAATAAATCATATTTTCATTAAATCACTGTTGTTTTGGAGCTAAACAAACAGTGACTCAGTGTGTGGTTGTTCAGATCAAACAATGTTTCATAAAAGTTTGCTAACCCTGACATCCATATTCAGAGTGGGTTGAAAATGATTCATATATGAAATCAAACATTTATTTTATAAACAATACGTGGTAGCCTACTCACAAATATCAGCGGGAAGCTAGTGGGCATGTAAGACTATCATCTTCACGGCAAAAAATAATCAAATGATGGTACCATAGTATCTCAGCACTCAAATACTCTGTTCCAGTCTATGTTGCCTGCATTAAAGCTATGACTTATATTAAACTATTTTAAAAAAAAAAATCTATCTGGACCAATTTAGCCTGAAAGTTCCTTGATGTAATTATCTTGTTTACAGAATTTTTGCATGTTGGACAAAGCTATTTTAAGAGTAAAATAGAATTCACACGCCAAACCACATTCAGTATACATTCAAGTTCAGTGAAAAATGACGGCAAAAGATTATCCAAGATCCATTTTTAGAAGAGTTTTAATGAATTACATATGACATACAGCAGAGTCAAAAAATAAAAATGTGTGTGTGTATATATATATATATACACACACACGAAATGGTCTTGGCTTGGTCACCATGTAAACAATTCATTTCTTTAGTAAACCTATTCTGGGAACTTTTCTTGGACTTTTGGCCTCATGTTACATTGAACAACATGTGATCTGATGTGCATACGCAGTTTTAATAAATTCGAGTATCAAACAGAATGGATAGTTGCCAAAAAAATCCAATGGAGATTCAATGAAATTCAACGATTAACTAGAAACAGTTTTAAAATGTAAAAGTCTTTAGGTTTAAAAGTTAATTGGATGGATGGATGGATGGATGGATGGATGGATGGATGGATGGATGGATGGATGGATGGATGGATGGATGGATGGATGGATGGATGGATGGATGGACTTCTAAAATTACTTTTAATTTAATTTCCAATTTAATTCAAATTCAAATAAAATTTCACAAATTTGATCAGTTAAAATATAAAGAACCTTTGCTGCAACCTTTGTAATATCAGTACAGTAGTTGATACACTATAATCAATGCTCAACATAGAGTGCAAGGGTCAAAAGAGTGCAAAAAGAGGCAGTGGGCTTCTTCGACTTAAGAAACATTTGCTGCACCTGTCTGGTAAATGTTTCTTAAGTCCAAGAAGCCCACTGCCTCTTTTAAGATACGAGGCATGGATGAGAGCAGTGGGAGAAGGTTTAAGGCCTTTCGTCAGCAGTGCTCGGAGAAAAGTGGACAATGTGCTAATCTGAGAGAAACGAGAGTGAATTCTCCAGGCTCTGCCTCTCTCTTATTCTTCCCTTATTCATCTCTCTGTATGCCTGAAAAGATCAGGCTCCTTGAGCCTGAAAATCTGTCCTTGCCTCCACTTTATAGGTCAAGCCTTTAAATCCCCTTTAGAAAAACAGCCATGGGTTGACGTTGGTAGCTATGGCATGGGGGAAAAAAGAGAAGCAACTTATCAATGAGAGATAACTCAGTAAGTGCAAATGGTACGAAAGGAGGCGCCTGATGGACAGAGGTGTCATTCAGAAAATGCGATGATCTCGATTCGGCCCATAGGCGAGCCGATTGACGGTTCCACAAACAAAAGCAACTTCTCCTCTTGAGGTGAGATGTGTGTTTTGGAGCGTGACAGAAGCGGCATTCTCACAACTTTTTAGTGACTGACTGAGAGCCTGAATCATGGGTGAGGAGAAAGGTGACACTGAGGCAAGCAGTGTGACCAGAAAGAGAAAGAGTGTGAGAATGTTCTGGAACAGAGGAACAGAGATACAGATGCTGGCTGTGGGAGGCCCGACGCCTTTTCAGTGAGCAGGGCGAATCTGTGTGCAGTGAACGGAAGAATGGAGAAACAGTTTAAGGGCTTTTATTAGACTGTTTAGCAATCCTTCTTTTTGGGACAAAGGCATAAGCTTTCAATTTGCTGGAGTTCTGAAGTATTCATCTTAACAGTACAATTATACGATGATGATAATTTTTCAAAACTACACACACACACACAAAATAAAATAATAATCTTCGATCCCAGATTTAAATGATCAAAATAACCAGATATTGAATTAAATATTGTCACTTTTTTTTTACTTCATCCAGTAGTCCAATTTGTAAATCATATAAGTTGTAAGTAAGGAAGTAAGGAAGTAAGGAAGGAAGTAAGGAAGGAAGTAAGGAAGGAAGGAAGGAAGGAAGGAAGGAAGGAAGGAAAAGAGTCATGCAAACAGTGCAATTGACAGAAGGAAGGAAGGAAGGAAGGAAGGAAGGAAGGAAGGAAGGAAGGAAGGAAGGAAGGAAGGAAGGAAGGAAGGAAGGAAGGAAGGAAGGAAGGATAAGAGTAATGCAAACAGTGCTATGGAAGGAAGGAAGGAAGGAAGGAAGGAAGGAAGGAAGGAAGGAAGGAAGGAAGGAAGGAAGGAAGGAAGGATAAGAGTCAGGCAAACAGTGCGATGGACAGAAGGAAGGAAGGAAGGAAGGAAGGAAGGAAGGAAGGAAGGAAGGAAGGAAGGAAGGAAGGAAGGAAGGAAGGAAGGAAGGAAGGAAGGAAGGAAGGAAGGAAAAGAGTCATGCAAACAGTGCTATGGACAGATGGACGGATGGAAGGAATGAAGGAAGGAAGGATGGAAGGAAGGAAGGAAGGAAGGAAGGAAGGAAGGAAGGAAGGAAGGAAGGAAGGAAGGATAAGAGTCATGCAAACAGTGCTATGGACAGATGGAAGGAAGGAAGGAAGGAAGGAAGGAAGGAAGGAAGGAAGGAAGGAAGGAAGGAAGGAAGGAAGGAAGGAAGGAAGGAAGGAAGGAAGGAAGGAAGGAAGGAAGGACGGACAAGCAGACAGATTTTTAGTTAGATTCATTCAAATTCTAATTTTTATTTTAATGTAATGTAAAATATTATAAATAACAAATATAAAACTTAGCCATGCAAACTATCATGTACTGTATTATACCTTTCTTTTTATTTAATTTTTACATTGTGTGTTTAATTTTGATAAGTTGTTGATCATTATTATACACAAAACACACTCCACTTTAATCAAAAATCTTCTATAGTTAAATTCTACAATCTTCTATGGGTATACGTGACACTACCTCAAGTTATGACTTCTTGAAATCTTTCCAAAACTGTTCCAGAAGCTCCAACAGCACAGCAGCCACATTCATAAAACATTGTGGTGTGCTGGTTAAGGCTCGGGGCTGGAGGGATGCTGATTCAATCCCCTCGAGAACTGAGCCATGAGCAATTATCAATGTGTCTTCAAGCAAAGCAATTAACCCCAGGCTCTATGAGGTTCATGACGCTGTTCGATGATGACGTCATGGCAACAAATTCAAACAGGCAAACTTCTAAAATGGCAAAAAAGTGTAGGAGACAGCATATATAACTTTAGATAGAGGCATCTTTCTGTCATTTACTAACAGATGGCTGGTGCAGTAGGGACCAATTAGAGGCAGGGTTGGCCTTGGTGGCTCTTATGTCTCTGGCAGCATGCAGAGTTCCAGGTCCAAATCATGACTTCATACATACTTCTGTCTGTCACTGACTGAGTTGAGAAAGAACACCACCACCAACAACAACAACTTAGCATTCCCCGCCAACTAGACTGAAACTCTGAGTTTTACAGGGGTGGAAAACATTCACATTCCAAGGTCTCACTAATACAGCGCACTGTCAGTCAGGTCTGTGTGCAATCGCATGCAGCGGATCATGTGTTAGCGGCACGTTCATAAATAATTTAAACTGGCAGTCCAATTTTAACACACAGTGGGAAGTTTTGTCTTTCAAGGATTGTGGTTCATCGATATTTCACCTGGCAAAAATGCTGACACATCAGAGCGAATCTCACAAGGATTCAGACAGCGTGAGAGAAATGGATATGAGTGCGGTAAAGAGCAGAAAGCACATACCTCATACTGCGTGATGAGGCCATTGGGTTCCACCGGCTCCTCCCACTTCAGGAAGATCATATCCTCCAGCGGCGTGAAGGTAAGAGACTCGGGAGCAATGCCACCGGGAACTATGGGAAACCAAAGAAACCGGTGGTTATGAATTAAGATACAGAGCTTCTGGATCCTACATTGTTGGACTAGTAATTTCTCAAGCATTTAATCAAAGGGAGAAGGTTAATCGCTTAAAGTCCCCCAAAGGTCAAATCTAATATCCTCATTACAGCCGTTGTCATTATAAAAGCAGGCCTCTTATGTTATTAACATATTACATTCTCATCCATTATAACTAATATAAGTGATATGGAACCAAAGAGTTGATCCATAAAGTATATCTGGGGGCTTATAAGCTCTACTAAGAACAGTGTATGTTGTGTTTTGAATGCCAAATTGTTTGGGCCCCCATCAAGCTCAATTGTTCCTTAAAGGAACAGTTCGCTCAAAAATGTAAATTCCGTAATCATTTACTCACCCTCCTATCTTTTCTAATCTGTATGATTTTTTTGAAACAAATCTTTTTCATACAATGTTGCTATTGTTAACTAAAGCTATTAAAATCATTTTTGTTAATTGAAATAAAGCTTAAAGCTACACTGTGTAACTCTTTTAGTTTATTCTTAGCTAAAAACACTTAGTTCTTTCAAAAATATATGTGCTCATTAATGTATATTTACTTCGTTCAAGTAATAAAGTATTCTTGTGAGTGTATAATATGCCATTGAAAATACATACAGGTAAGGGATTCTAATGTCGGTCGCCATGTTGCCCCTCCATCTTGAAAGTACATTAGCCAAAGAGGGACATACCCATTAATTCAAGCTTCGCCTTTCGCGTTTACGTTTGAGTTAACAATCAAGGACGAGGTCGAACTGGAAACCATGTTAATCATGGACTACACTGGCCACCGTAGGAGTTAAAACAAAATCGGAATTGAACAGAAACTAATATTCACTGGATGGTCATATACCTTTTCACCGCTAGATGGGGGTAAAAAAAATTACACAGTGTAGCTTTAAATATATATATATATATATATATATATACACATATTTTTTTTTACTGTAGATGAAAAACTTGAAAATTTAAATGATAAAAGTTGCTTTGGCAGGTACATAAAATAAGTTAACGTACTTTAACTTTAAGTACACTTTCCCATAATAAGTCTTCTGAAGCCATATATTAGCTTTGTGTGATTCCAGTCTTTACTCATAACCATTTGCCTTCTACTGTACCTCTGGAAGGTGCTTCTCTGCATATTCAAATTTGATGTATTTCGATTGGTTACAAGACAAATGAGAACCAATCTCCTTTGACATATTCACACAGCATACTTGAATACAATTGTACAGTATAGCTTTTCAGTGCATAATAATATACATTTTGTTCTTTTCCTCACACAAAGCTATCATCAGGATTCAGACTGCTTGGAAGGCAATGAATCACATTCATTATTCTTTTTTTTTTTGTCCTTTTAGAACTTGACAGCCCCTCAAGCTTTCAACGTGTAGAAGAGAGTAGTAGTTAGACATGAGGGTGAGTAAATGAATACATAAATACATTTTTTATGAGTGTACCGTCCCTTTAACTAGCTTAACCAGATTCACCAACAAAGCCATGCTGGTTAATTAGTTTCATCGTTTAGGTTTACAAAACGAACAGCAGGAGTTACGCTGTTCAATCGACCACCATAAAACCAGCTTTAAGCAGCCGGGAGCAGCGTGGAAATTCGTGCTGGTCTGAGCTGGACTTCTCAGCAGGAGATTCAAAGCCTGTGTGACAGATAGAAAGGGCAACACTTGCAGTTGATGACATGGCTTGTTTTGGCTGATTAATATTAACACGGGCGGGTTCATTAACAAACATAAACGCTGGAAGAGAGACTGAGGAGGAAGTGGAAATGGTGCTAGAGAGACAGATGACGTTCTGAGTTCAGCAGATGTTGTTACAGCACATTTGTGCTCTGTCACTGAGCCATCCTTGTTAGCCCTTGGGTATCTGCACATAGTGTGTGTGTGAGGGGTGATAGTTGGTGAGGCAGAGATAGCCAGTGGCGAAAATAACACACGCTCACTCAGATTGAGTCAAAATCGCTGACTCTGTCACTTTTTCTTGTGACAGGCCATGAAAGAGAAGAATTGCTGATTGAGGCTTCAGAGGAGTGTGGATAATTGAGCACTCTCTTTCCTCCTCCTTTTCTTTCTCACTTCACCATACTTCCTGGTGAAATGCTTGTTTCAAATTTCTTCCCATAAAATTATTTTTGTCCTTCAGCCAATTTTTTTAGACTGACTGACTATCTATCTATGTATCTATCTATGTATCTATCTATGTATCTATCTATCTATCTATCTATCTATCTATCTATCTATCTATCTATCTATCTATCTATCTATCTATCTATCTATCTATCTATCTATCTATCTATCTATCCATCCATCCATCCATCCATCCATCCATCCATCCATCCATCCATCCATCCATCCATCCATCCATCCATCCACCCACCCACCCACCCACCCTTCCATCTATCTATCTATCTATCTATCTATCTATCTATCTATCTATCTATCTATCTATCTATCTATCTATCTATCTATCTATCTATCTATCTATCTATCTATCTATCTATCCATCCATCCATCCATCCATCCATCCATCCATCCATCCATCCATCCATCCACCCACCCACCCACCCACCCTTCCATCTATCTATCTATCTATCTATCTATCTATCTATCTATCTATCTATCTATCTATCTATCTATCTATCTATCTATCTATCTATCTATCTATCTATCTATCTATCTATCTATCTATCCATCTATCCATCCATCCATCCATCCATCCATCCACCCACCCACCCTTCCATGCATCCATCCATCCATCCACCCACCCACCCATCCATCCATCCATCCATCTTTATTTCGAAAAAATAACAGATTCCTTAACAGTTTACTTTAACTGGAAAACTTCCGATCATTGATTGCTTTCAATCACTATTTTGCCTTGAAGCCTCGTTCTCTATATATTGGCTAGATGAGACTTAAATGGCCAAGATGCCATTTTATAGGTAAATTATTTTACTATTAGTCTGAAGTGATAGAAATAACACATTTTGTTGCACAATGTTACCCATTTTGCCATTCATAAGACATCTGGCGCTTCCACACTACCGAAAAGCAGATGCCACTGCAACAGAAGCACAACAAATGATATATACAGATTAATATTCATTGAAAGCTCCGCTACTCACTGTCCTCCTCAGTTTGAAACATAACCTCCTTCCCTTCCTTCTTGCCCTCTGTGTTGGCGAGTGCCAGGCGTATTTGGATGGTGTGAAAAGGAGGCAGATCTCTGAGGGTGAAACGCGAAGTGTTGTGCTCCACAGCCAGGCATTCTCTCACTGTGGTGTTGTGCCCACCGCCGCCCCCTGGGGTCGTGTAACGGTAGCACAAGGAGACGGAGTACGTGTGGCAGCGGGTCAAGTTGAAGGCCGGAGTCTCCCACTGCAAGGTCAGCTGCCGGGACTGGATCTCCGAGGCTCTGAGACCACGCAGCGCTCGCATGGGCTCTATTGGAATGGAAAACAGAGGAACATTTTGTTAACATAAGCCAAAAAAGCAGGGAATCTCCACAGAGACATCACCAGGTCAAAAGACTTCTCGCCTACTCCACCCACCAAAGGTAGGAGGCACAACCACGGTCAAAAAAGGTTGACGGACCACCTGCTAATGAGGACACAACTCGTGCCAAATTCCGTTAATTAATTCCACAGGCTGCAGGTTGTACTCTCTCTCCCGCCATTTGCCCTCCGTGTCGCTAAGCAAATCGAGTATCTGCCTGCACACCGTCCAGGGGCCACGGGCCCCGTTCAAGGACATTCAGTTCAGCCAGTTAGTGCAAGGTCGTTGCATTAGGCCAACTATTTTTGGCATACCTCACATCTGTTCTCGTACTTTCTTATTTACAGAGGGCAGAAAGATCAGCTACCACCTTTGGTGTATATGATATAAAGAGACAGAGGAAGCCACTGTCTGTAGGGCACACAGGAACCTTAGTGTTTCTCACAGCGAGGCGCAGACAGCAGGGAGGGTGAACCAAGGACATCCAGCCCCACTATCAATGAGCGCATTTGTCACAGTCCATTATTAAGGCAATCAATGCTTTTTTGTCAAATAGATCTCCACATAATGTATTGTATTTCTTTGTTCTTTTAATGGGACCTGGTGACTAATGGGTCCAAGTGGGAAGGTACAACAAAGGAGATGTGAAGTGAGCACTTCCTGTGTAAAGTCATGGCTCAAGGTCTTTATTGTTCCTCTTAAACCGATTCTTAGAAGACATACTCTTAAGATTTAGGTTTACTACTAAGGGGAATGCGAGGAAGCTAATGCTCGGGGAACCGTAAAGACAGTGGGGCTGAATCAGAGGAAACGCATTTCCTTTTGAAGTCCTCAGAGGAGAACACGTACGGATCACAGAATACTAATTCAGCATTTCTCCTGCAGAATCACACTTGTGACATTAAGCTCTTTTAATCCTGAAATAACTCACATATAAGGGATCTTTTGCCACACCTTTTCCTTAAGATCTATATTTAGATTTACATTTCGTTTCTCTCAGAGATTTACATTTAGATTTGCTTCCACCGCGATTGGGTTTCTTATCAAGAGAAGCACTTAGTCGACCTGAAAAATGACACAAATGAATAATATTCCTTTCCGAAAATACGCATTGAATGTAGAGGTCCCATTTGCCTCCACAGGAAATACGACCAGAATAGTGTTGGTCGTCTTAATGGAACTATTGTCTGTTAGTCAAAAGCAAGCAAATGGGATGCTGTTGGCTTGTGCCATCTTTAAAAAACAATCCAAGAGTCGACACTGTGCTCTTTGAGGAGCCCAAAAGGGCCTTTTGTGCTACCCTACTTCCCTTAACCTAGTTCGAAGGCTTTGTCTGGATGCCAAGAGCAGCGCTTCGAGCCCACTCCTTGGCACCCATCAGAGATGGGACCGAACCCAGAGAGAGCAGCCAGAGGCCTGGGGCAGCATGTCAATTCCTCACGGGCAGCTGGAAGTCCAAACAAGACCGGTTTCTGTCCCATTACACTAGATAATATTGATACATGAGGGAGTCCAGAGAGAACTAAGCTCATTCCTAGTTATTCAGCAAACTAATGGGCGTGAAGTTCTGGTCGTTGGTCTGTAAAAGGAAAAGGAGTGAAAAACATAATTCTGTGATATTTGGAGTAAAACCTTTTACATTGAGATGGATGGGAGTGAGTTTAATCAATGATATACATAAAAGGATTCGTATATGTTAAATTATGGAAATAAAACTCATGCAAGAATAAGCTGCTATATGTTACTTCCTCAAATCAATGTTGAAATCCGACGTGCTAAGTAATATTTTTGATACATTTTTGAACACTTCTTATGAATAGAAAGTTCAAAAGAACAGCAATGTGCCATTTTGGGCCTTTTGAGGTTTGACAGCCATTGACCACTGTGTGTAAGTAAATAATGAGAAAATTAGCATTTTTGACTTTCTCTTCTGCAGAACAAAAAAGATAATGTTTCAACTGTTTCTGAATAAAATTAAAGTCAATGGGTCCCGAAACACCCATCAACCTTAATTGCACGGCCACAATATTTCAAAATATCTTATTTTGTGCTCTGTAGAAGAGAGTCGGTTACTGTAATTACTATAGTCACGTTTAAGGTTAGGGTTTGGTCTAGGGTTAGTTACTTGTAATTACGCATCATTTACTTTTATTACTAAATATAATGTAGTAATGTGTAACTATCACCTTAAAATAAAGTGTTAGCAGAAAGTTAGGTAACACTTTATTTCGATAGTCCACTTTATACATTCTACTAACTTGTCAACTACATGTCAACTAACTGTCATTAGAGTATAAGTAGACTGTCAACTTAATATCAGCTAACACTTTATTTTGTTGGTCCCCCAACAGATATTCAACTGACTATAAGTAACTTGGCGACTACAAATAAACTTATTGTCCCAACCCAAAGCCTAACACCTAACTATAACCTAACAGTCTACTGACAGTCTACTATAATATACTAATACTCTAATGACAGTTAGTTGACATGTAGTTGAAAAGTTACTTATAATTAGTAGAACGCCTAAAGTGACTATCGAAATAAAGTGTAACCGAAAGTTATACAGGTTTGGAACCACGCAAGGGAGAGTAAATGATGACAAAATCTGCATGGAGCAATGTACCTTTAAGTCATTACATTCCAGAGTATAACTCACTCCGAGGAACACCTAAAGAGACCATCTGTGAAGCAGACTGTGGCAGAAGTGCAATGTTTGTCCTATTCGTCCATCTTTTTCCTCTTCCTAATCTCCTTCTCCTCCAAGGAACATTCCCTCACATCAAGTCTTGCTCCTAATCACAACAACGCCTCATCAAGCACACCTGGCCGTGTTCTGTGAAATGTCCAGCAGTTCCCTGGCTATGCCCACAGGACTGCGCCTGCTTTCATCATTTTTATGTAGGTCACTTCCAAGAGCCGCGCACCAGGATGCAATCTTCAGCTGCAGCCAGAACCAACCCAGTCATCCCATCATTCATTTCACTTTCTTCCAATTTTTTGGGAGGAGAAGTCACCCAGGGTTGTGAAAGTATCTAAAGTTCTTGTAGTTGAAAAAAATAAAATAAAAATGAGCTGCTAAGAAAAAGGAGCCATTCAAGGTGAGCCTAAACATACAGACAAATAAAACATAAGATCTAGTTGGATACCAGCTAGGAATATATCAAAAGGGAAAATTGACAGTATCGGGTCTGTGTACAGGCCTTAATGGCATCCCTGGATGGAGGCCATTTTGAGTAGATCATATGAAGCCAGAGATGATTAAAGTCCCCTTTGTAGAAGAGTAGGTGGATTCACCTGTTGGATGAAGACAGATGAACTGACACTTCTATATCCCCCACCCCAAAAAACACCAGGGAGAAAATGAGACCAGTGATAGTTTGTGATTTATAATAGCAGCCCAACCTAAAGATAAAGATAAGTGCCACAAACCGTAAGAAAAAACAACAACAAATGACGTAATCTTCCCTTATTGCATAAAAAACACCTTTAAGTCACCATGAAATCAAAATTTACAATTCTTGTATGAAATATTCTATAAATATATTATGTTTTAATCCATGTGCCCTTGTTTGGCTGAACCATTAAATCAAAATATCTTTCCCTCCCTTTTCTCTGATGACGTCTTTCTCGGTGTGAGGGCTGGACAACCTGTCACTCACATGATATCACCACAATAGAAAACCACAGTCATCCACAATCTAATCAATTCCGGACGGACAAAATGAAATCTCGCCCTGTTTCTTCTTCTTCTTTTTTTTTTGAGAGGCTGTTTCACTCAGATATGCAGCATAATAGGGAAAAAAAGACAATCACAGATTCAATTTCATGCTGACTTTAAACCAGCCTAAGCCAGTTTGCTGGTTTTAGCTGGACTGGCTGGTTTAAAAGGGGTCCTGACCCCAGGATTATGTGAGACCTTCTTAAACCAGGCATTTACAACCTGCTAACTAATTTATAACGGTTTAGCTGGGATTTGTTTTCTCAGCAAAGTCAATATTTTATCCATTTCTCCCAGTTAGCTAAAATGGAGCACAAGTGGACACTACAAGAAAACAATCTCATGTCTGTTGTTTAAGAAGAGATTGTGGTCAGATGGATTAAAACGTCTACAATCACAAGTCAGACATTTTAAAATTTCCTCAATTATTTCTTGTTTAAATTATCTATACACAATGCTATCATAACTATTTTATAACAATAAAGTCACAAAGGAAGGTAGTGACAGATACTTTCTTCCATATTGTGAGGTACAAACAAGTGTAAACTCGAACTGAACGAATCTTTTCCCCGGTCAATTTGTTTATTTCGTTCGTTGAATGAACTAAATCAAACTGAACGAATCTTTTCCCGAGTCAATTTGTTCTTTTCGTTCGTTGAATGAACCAAATGACACGAAAAAAGATTTGTTCATTTTGATAAACGAAAGTTCGAACGGGAGAATCACGAACGCGAATCACAAAGCAGAGCAAGGCGACCATTTGAACTTATAAAACTTAAACTTTTTTTTTAAACGAGCAATCGTTTCACTTGATAAGACCCCTATTCATCGTCCTGAATCGTTTAAAGCCCTTCGAACAGTTTGCAGTTTGACCTGAAACTGTCTTTTGGACCTTGAACCGTTTGGTTACCAGTAAAGTGCATAACTGAAGAAAGAATGACGTGGATATCTTGGATGGGGGTGAGTAAATTATCAGCAAAAGTTTTTTTAAAAGTGAACTACTCCTTTGAGAGAATAGATAATAGCGAATTTTCATTCCATGCTGCCTTTAAACTTTTAAAAGAGACACTTAAAATGTTATACTTTAGAGAATCTTCAATTCTGTCATCATTTGCACTCCTTATGTCATTCCAAATCTGTATAAAAGTATCCTCCAAAACAAAAGAAGAAAAATTTAGTAATGTTTCAACTGCCATTTCAGATGAAGCATTTAAATTTATGGATGAACAATCCCTTCAAGTAAAACATACCTGAAAGCTCCATCAAGTCTCATGAGCAGACCTCTGAGGAATAAAATTTCATCGTACACTTGACAGGCGAAGCTAATGCGTTAGGTAAAAAAACTATAAATCCTTCATCACGTTCAGTGAAAAGATCTGTTTCAAACATAAACCATTGAAGATGTTGTTGCAAAACAAAGATCACGACTCGTAGCAGCAGCTAACATTCTTTTGAGACCGAGTTCCCTGGAGACTAATCAGAATATTGAGTCACATGACTGTAGATGCTAACCCTCTTTTAACCATGATTAACAAGTCATCAGAGTGTATGTGAGCAAGCGCTGTCAAACAAATCAAACTTCATAGCCTCTGACACAACATGGCGTTCCCACTAGCGCACTTCTCCGAGCACTCAATTATATCTTCGACTTCTATTCAGTTGATGGCAGAATACACAGGAGATTTGAGCATGAACGGAGTATGGAAAACCTCATTTTACTTCCAATCCCACTGATGTGCTTCTATTGAGTCAAAATTACATCTTCAACAGTTCAGCAAATATGACAGCAGCTTAAACAGCCCCAATATTCATGTGCAGCGAGGCACCACTGGGAATATGATGCAAATACTCCATTTAAAGAAGAATTTCAATCTAGACTTAATGTGGAAGAGAAAATGGAAACAGTTGGAAATATTTAGCGTGAATGTCTGCTCCTCATTTTTCTCCGCCTTCCTTTCAGAGACAAAAGCTGTTTAAGACTAAAATGCGTCTCCAAGTGATTCACAGACGAATCTTTCTCGCTCCGACTCTTTTTTCTTATCTGCTGATGTCTTTCTCTCTGCTATGTCATTCTGTGTTGTCATGCTCTTCCGTTCTCCATGTTTCACCTGGCTGCCTCTCTTTGTCTTGCTGGCTGATGAATGGTAGATGTCTGTTTTCAAGAACAAGCTGGGAATGATTGTGATGTGTCATTTAAAAAGGAAGGCGATGATTTGTGTGAAAGCACGTGTGCGTGATGTAAAATGATGACCATTACCATGTTGACCAGGTCCAGGGCCAAATCCTCAACCTGTATTTTCACTCTCTTTTCCTCTCGGATAAAAACAGGATCAATCTTCCTAATCACACCCTTTCCAGTTCTGAAACAGCTGGACGTGGCAGAGACTCTCATTTGCAGGTAGAACCATGCATTACTGCACCCCTCGCTGTTTGTTTTGACAGGCACAAGAAGGCGCCACAGGAGAGATGCCCGCAGTTTCGGTTCAGAACATTTAAATTTAAATTAATCATCCACTTTTTCAAAAAGTGAGTTGGATATATTTTACGAACCGGTATTAAACACTTGACCAAATTCACATGCTGTTCCATAAGTGGTTGATCAATAGGGGTTTTTAAATGGAAAATTATGAGAAAATTATTGGTACTGGAGAATATACTGATGGTGTCAATCAAAAGTTTGGAATAATTCAGATTTTTGCTGCTTCATATTTAGCTTCATATTTTTGAGGAATGTCAGTGATACATTTTTTTCAGGATTTATCAACAAGCAAAATGGAGTGAAGCAAAATAACAATATGTTTTGAGATATAGTCATTTTAATAACCATAACAGTTTTTATCATACTCTTTTTTATTCTACAAAAATAATAAAGGGATACTCCACTTTTTTTGGAAATAGGCTCATTTTACCACTCCCCCACAGGTAAACAGTTGTGTTTCACCGTTTTCAATTGTATTCAGCCAATTTTCTGAAATTTAGAAGAATATCAGTAACCAGACAGTTTCTGGTCTCATTGACTTCCCTAGTATGTTTGTTTTCCTACTATGGAAGTCAATGAGACCAGAAACTGTCTGGTTACTGGTACACTCTTAGAAGAAAAGGTTCTACATAGAACCTTAAAAGGTTCTAAAGCGCTACGTATTTGGAACCCCTAAAATGCAATGCATGTAAATGATCACAAAATTCAAGATATGTGGGCTAAAAATGTAATTAATCAATATCAGACGATGAGTGCCATTTCAGTTTTTATCCTCCAAAAATCTGCATGATTAAAATGTGATATTAAGTTACTACAACAGTTTAATAAACAATAATTCAATTACAACTACAAAATGTTGCAGAATAATGTAATATATGAATGAATAATAGCCTTTAAAGAACCTTTGTGCCAAAAGTGTAATTTCTTGTCATTATTGAACCTTTTTTTTAGCATAAAATGTCCTTTGGAGTTGAGTAAAGAACCCTATGCTACATATATAGAACCCTTTTTTCTAAGAGTGTATTCTTCTAAATATCAGAAAATCGGCTGAATGGATTCGAAAACGGTAAAACTCAACTGTTTACCTCTGGGGGAGTTGTAAAATGAGCCTATTTCCAAAAAAAAGTGGAGTATCCCTTTAAGCAACACCTGTTTTAAACATTGTTTCTTGAGCACCGAATAAGAGTATTAGAATGATTTCTGAAGGATCACGTGAGACATCTAAAAAACCCCCCGAAAGTTTTCATTCCAAACTTTTGACCACTAGTTTATGAATATTTATAAAGCTCTTGTTTTTTTCCCCTACATACAGAAACAAGATTAAATGGAAAGCTTCGAAAGAGGAAATTCTCCCCACAGTGAAATGAGATCACATTTCTCATCACAGTCTTCCAACATGAACTATTTTTAATAGACTGTTTAATGAAAGTGAAGTTCTCCGGTCACTCACCTGCACACTTGGTTCTGCTGATGAGGGGTGGTCCAGATGGCCCGGTCCCCCCCTCACCCGGCCGAGTAAGCAGCACGCTGATATGGTACTCCGTATCTGGATCCAGGTGCCAAAGCTTATATGTAACCATGTTAACTCCGAGGATCTCCGACCAGGGTGCCTGGCTGGCCCGATATTCGATTTCCCGGCGGATGATAGGGCCATCGCCCAAGATGGAGTTGGTGTTTAGTTGAATGATCAAATAAGTGGAGCCAGCTCTCAACAGCTGAGGCGGAGCAATGGGAGATGGGGGAACTGTGATAGAAACAGAGACGATTATGGTAAAAGTCTATTCAAGGAATGAAGAAAACATGTTCATATTTTAACCTGTTTCAAGAAACCCCCAGAAGGAATATATGAAATGTTTTAATACAATCTAACCTGAATCAGTCTAATCTATTTTACTCAGTTTTTAAGCTTATCTTGACAACAGTTGGCATGAAGTGAAATAACATTTGCTCAAAATGGTACAACTTAAATGCAAGGTTCAAGGGTTAAAATACCAATCTGGCCATGCACATTAAACCTCCGATAGCTGGTTCTTTCAGGTCCTCAAGGGAGAGCTATAAGTAAACCAACAGCTGTGCAAGACTGTAGACTGTGGAAGAATATCAGATGCAGGGTCATGCTATTTACTGTAAAGTGAGATTTCGAGAGCAACCTTTCCTGTGGCGTAGGTGCTTGCAACACTAAGGTCATGGGTTCGATTCCCAGGGAAAGCGAAAGCTGATAAGAATGTAAATGTGTACCTTTCAATGCAATTGGATAAAAGTGTCTGCCAAATGCATAAATGTAAATTTTCATATCTAGCCCCCCGAGGAACTTGGCGGGCAGATACACAGTAGCCAGAATAACAAGGAAAAAAAAATCTGATTTGCATGGTAAAAAGTTTTTTTTGGATATATATTTAAACCCTGACTAATCACTAGAGCTTCAAAGAGTCTTGAGTTATCAAACAATTAGTGAGAGAAATTGATTTAGAAGGATGGAAGCGAGGGGTTCAATGAAAAAAAAAAAAAGATATCAGCACTGACTTTTCCCATGACTAATCTTTGGGTCTGCTGTGTCTGCAAGCTTTCTCTCTCAGGGCCAGCTGCAGATGGCAAATATCCAGCTAGGGACAGAGAAAGCCTCTCCTGGGAGAGATATGAGATGCCAGAGAGTAATAAAGCTCATCTTGTCTGTCAGAGAAAGGCATAATAAAGAATAATATAAAGCCAACTCAAACTGGCCACCTTTTCTTTATGATTCTTTCTCTATCCGGCGTTGGTTAGGGCAGATTATTATAATTCCAACCCGAGAAAGCTTCTTTCGCCAGAGTAGGGTTCAGAGTTACTGCGAAAAAAAAACAAACAGATCTGAACCCTACGGACTGACTGAGAACAATTCTCATTAGCCCTCTGGCTCCTCTGCATTAGCCCCGTTGCTATGTAATCTATGGGCCCATTGAGGAACAGTGAGTTGTGAAATGAGTTGATCAAGCTAATTAAAGGACTGATTAGCCTCTCGTTAGCGGGGGCAAGCGTGGGAGGGCAGTTTGGAAGACAAGGAGAAGATCACAGCAAAGGGAAAGGAAAGTCTAAGGTGAGCATAATGAGCTTGCATCATTGCTGCCACGCTAGAATGTGGGCCTATAGCTTTATGGACTCGTCTGGTGGGGCCAATCTGCTGTGCTTAACTGAGGTGCAGTAATGCATTTTAAATAGGACCTCCTGTCGAAGTAAAAGCCATCAGGAAGCAATGCCAATAACATGCTGCAGAGGGAATGCAGCTATAGTCTGAAATGGCTTTAAAGCTCTGTAACAGAGGCACAGATGCAAGTGGGTCTCATTAGAAGTTATGCTTCATACTGCAATGTTCCCGAGTGGATTCTGCCTACAGCTCTGGTAAAAATATAATGATGAAGTTGTAATGAGTCAATGTGACAAGTGCCACAAGAGCAGGCGATTTGTATCGAAGCACTTTGCTAAACATTTGATTAGTCAGACCCCTAAAAACAGTGCATGTTAAATGAGTTTTGAATTTGATGACAAGATCTAGAGATCATTTACAATTTAATCCTGCGATATGGTTTCATTTAAAGGGTTAGTTCACCCAAAAAGTGAAAATTATGTCATTAATGACTCATCCTCATCAGGAAAAAAGGTACAAAAGCTGTCACTGGGGCTGTACCTTTTCAAAAGGTACACTTTTGTATCCAAAGACTACATATTGGTACCTTAGTAGTACATATTAGCACCTGAAATGTACATATTAGCTCATGAAATGGACATATTAGCACCTGAAATGTACATATTAACACCTAAAATGCACATATTAGCACCTAAAATTGACATATTACCACCTAAAATGGACATATTAGCTCATGAAACGGACATATTAGCACCTAAAATGTACATATAACAACCTAAAATGTACATATTATCACCTAAAATGTACATATTAACACCTAAAATTGACATATTACCACCTAAAATGGACATATTACCACCTAAAATGGACATATTAGTTCATGAAATGGACATATTAGCACCTAAAATGTACATATTAAAACCTAAAATGTACATATTATCACCTAAAATGTACATATTAACACCTAAAATTGACATATTACCACCTAAAATGTGCATATTAACACCTAAAATGGACATATTAGCTCATGAAATGGACATATTAGCACCTAAAATGCACATATTAGCACCTAAATGTACATATTAACACTAAAAATGTACATATTAGCACCTAAAATTTACATATTATCACAAAAAATGTACATATTAGCACCTCAAATGTACATATTAGCACCTAAAATGGACAAAAGTTTACCTTTTGAAAAGGTACAGCCCCAGTGACAGCTTTTGTACCTTTGTTTCTGAGAGTGAACACAGTTTAAGATTTTTTAGATTTAGTCCGAGAGATTTCCGTCCCTCCATTGGAAATGTACGTACGGTAAACTGTCCTTGAACAGAAAGGAAATAATGACATCATCAAAGTAGTCCATGTGACATCAGTGGGTTAGTTAGAATGTTTTGAAGCATCGAAAATACATTTTGGTCCAAAAAAAACTAAAACTACGACTTTATTCAGCATTGTATTGTCTTCCGGTTCTGTTGTCAAACCGTGTTCAGTGATGCTGCTGACGTTTATATCTGGTGTGTCCATCTATTCGGGTTCAAATAAATATGGCTAAGCAAAAAAATGTGTCGAAATCCTTACGACATGTCTGCGAAGATTGTTTTGTTACAGTGTGCGTCTTCCTCAGACTGTAAACGAAGCTTGGGCGCACTGGGTTACACGTCAGCAGAGTCTTACTTTTGGACCAAAATGTATTTTCGATGCTTCAAAACATTCTAACTAACCCCCTGATGTCACATGTCTCTATTTCCTTTCTGGACGAGGACAGTACCGTACATTTTTTTTCAATGGAGGGACAGAAAGCTCTCGGACTAAATCTAAAATATCTGTAACTGTGGGCATGGACATGAGTCATTAATGATATCATTTTCATTTTTGGGTGAACTAAACCTTTAAGGCATTTAGCAGACGCTCTTATTCAATCACTTTAGCAGCACAAGCCAGAAAAACATGCCAATTAGAACGTTATCTACTGGGAAAAGGCTATCTATACAACAAGGGTGTTCCTCTTAGGAGGAAAATAAAATAAATAAAACATTACTAAAAAAAAATTGAATAGCTCGAAGTTTCTCTTTTAGGATCTCTGAGGGTATTACCTGTAATTTTTCATTTCTAGTTGTGTTATGACTGCATTAAAAAACAGCCTGAAGGTTTTATAATGCCGTGCTTCTAGGTGACATTGTGGCATACAGTAAAGCCGTATTTCTAAATTCGCCATAATCCGTGCTGCTACATCTATCAATAGGATTAGCATGGTGCTGTCTCGTAGCCTCTCTCAGTATGCCTTGAGGACGGAAGCTGAATAACCCACGCAGCTCCATCCATCCCTATCCTTATTCCACCCCTGACTTCTTTTGCTTAAGGGATATCAATCTGACCAGGGTGTAAAGGTGGACACAGAAAGCTGCCACTGTAGACTGATGGGCAGGTGTCAAGTTATATGGTTGAAATATCAAGTAGGGAGGAGGTTTGCTTTGGTTAAATGCAATGCTGAGTCATTGTGATTATTCTCAGGAAATGTTTTGTACTACTTTAGAACCTTGATACTGTTCTATAAATACAAATAAATGAAATCTCACAGATTCAGATCGAAATGGATAGTAGAAAATAATCATTATTTACCCCTCGTGTCATTTCAAACATTTATGCCATTTTTTTCAAGCTCCAAAAAGGACTATATATAATAATGTTAAAAAAGGGATTAATTAAAAATCTGCAACAGATCAAGATCAGCTCTCATAAATATGGCACCATATTCACATAGCAATATGTAGATGTGGTGTCAATAAATATCAAATCTGCACCCTGTTCTAATTGAATTTAGCTGCAGCGGAGGGTGTGTATTCACACCAGGAAAGTCCACTAGTTCACTTGATTTGGTCCAGACCAAATTCAATGTTGATTTTTTTTTTTTTTTTTGGTGTGGTTCACTTTCACACTGCCCTTTTTGCAATTGAACCAAAATTTGTAAACAAAACCACATGTGTGCTAAGGTCATCCTTTCATTGGACAGAAATTCTCAAGTAGGGAAAATCAGGAAGTGCAAAAACAGTCAATTTGTGTTATGGAGATCTTTCTTAGTGGAATTTTTATTCTTTTACTCATTTTGGTGTTATCAGCTACTAACGCAGTATGTCAAAAATGTTGTAATTAGGAATTTGTGAAGACAAAGATGGTTGGGATGGAGAGAATATGTCCTTAAATTATAAATTTCAAACATTATTAAAAACAAGTGAACAGTAAAATAAGAACAAATACACAAATTACAAGCAGAGATGAATACTAAAAAAAACAAAGTTACAAAGTCTAACAGAAGTAGGTAGGTAAGTAATTAAGCTTAAATGTAAAATAACATTATTTGTTCACTGTAGATATTAGATAGTTTCTTTTTTGTTAAAGCTGTATTTATTTATTTTTGTTATTAACATTAATGACCTAGACAACAGTAGGAATATTGTGTGGGTGCTGTCACTTTAAGACCGAATGCAATACCGAAAGAAAATGACGAACATCATGGATTGTTTCTCAACTATGATATAACCGAGAAAATACTTGTCGAGAAGGGTATTTAGCTGAGTTTTTTAACATAATTTTGTGTGCATGTGTCCCTTCAAGCGCAAGGAAATGCTAACGCTATCTGAAACACGCCTCTCTCCCTCTCTGGTCACAGATAACATGCGAGTCCCGAATTTCACCTCTTCTTCTGCGTTTAAAATTGTTTGAACATGTAAATTAGCAAGACAAAACACATCGAAATGATAAACTTCCACTCTATGATGTTTAAATTTAGCAGTTAATCAGCGAATCACATGGGTGATGAACCGTAGGACAACTGGTCCGTATGGATCACGGATCAACTGTGATCCGTTGCACCCCCTAATAATGTATAAAAATCTGACCCTGTCAAAAAGGTGCAGTGCTTTCTGCAATTGGGTCGGTTCATGTTCACACTTTAATCGAACTGTGCCTGAGTTCGTTTGGAATGGGACCGAGACACCTCTTCAGCTGGGTCTCGGTATGGTCGAGCGCGATTGCTGTGTTCACACCTGCCCAAAAGACCCACACCAAGGGGGGGAAATGACCTTGAGTTTGATTCAATCGAACCAAACAAGGCAGGTGTGAATACATCCTGAGTTTTTGTATGTAAAGACTAAATGTTTTTGGGTTAAACAGGAAAAAAAAGCAGCAAACAGGTTTGAAACGACATGAGGTTGCGTAAATAAAGACAGAATTACCATTTTGGTGTGCACTATCCCTTTAAGCTTTGCTAAAAACCAACTGCAAACAAAAGTCCACACACTGATAATTTGAGAACAAAAGAGCCTAAGATGTGAGAACGCAAGGCTATAATAGAAAAAGAATACAATGACATGGATTTTGCCAGAATCCCATTATTCTGTGATGTGCGCATTATGGGCAGTAAAAACCAAGACACAAAGGACACAAAGAAAACAAGCTCTTCACCTTTGACAATGAGTTCAGCAAAGTTGGAGACGCCGGAGCCTCTGGAGGACTGCGTGACGCAGCGGTAGAGGTCCTGCTCTGGCTTCTGGACGTCCTCCAGTTGAAAGGACACTGCGAAGCGGTTGCGGCCCAAGTGCTTGACAGAACCACCTGAGGACACTTCACCATTGTGCCGCTAGAAAAGAAGAAAAAACATGAAAACACGCTACAGCCCACGCACCAAGCATACGCTGCCAAGTCCTTATATAAACACTAGATGAGCAATGCACTTTTCTGAGATAAAGCCATTTGTCATTAAACTCAGATACTCAGCCAAAACAAGACTAAAATTGCATTTGCCCAATTACTTGACGAAAAGTATCAATTATTCATCTTATGTTTAAGGTACACACATTTATCATAGTGACAACAGGCTGTCAAGCTCCAAACGGGACAAAGAAACACTATAAAACCATCATAAGAGATAGCCAAATACTACATATGTCCAGAAAGGAATGGTCCCCCGGAAAGGGGGTCATTACAGAGAACCCCTAAAGGGATGGGAAAAAATATGAGATGGGACGAAAAAACGTATTTGAATAGTAATTGAATTTGAATGGTAACATATTTGAACATAATCGCAACAGTTGGGTTATTATATTGTATATAATATGCAGGCAATCTCGCTTTTTACTTTCGCTTTCCAATTTGCGATCATGCGTACTCTGTGTATACTGCTGAAAGTGCAGCAATGACGGCATGAATGACAGTGGAAAAGCTCACATTTATGTTGAGAGACGAGCCATACAAGTTCGACACCGAAGTATGATTCATCTGAATAATAAGGACCAAAAATGAAGAAGTCTTGCACTTAACTTAATATTGGGAATTGCTACGTGGAGCTTGGTGAGGAGCCAGACACGTCTCTTACACAAAACCACACTTGATGGCAGCAACCTTTCACTGCGGCTCAGGTAATCATAGCGAGACAGTGGTGTGAATAGCACCTATCCAAGATGTCAACGCATTCGCATTTTCCCCTCTGAATACCAAGGACAAAAAATGAGCGTTGAGAGTGCACTAACATGAACAGAAAGCACTTCGAGAAGGAGGTCAGCGGCTGCTGCACAACTATGTGTGTTTGTTTATTATGGGGCTGCTAAAGTGTTTAGGCTTTCAATGTGGTTCAAGACCACACAAACCAGACCTGAATGTAAGGGTAATGTGTGGGCAATGGCTGCAAATTTGAGGTTCACATAAAACAAAGCCAAACGTACAATCATCTGGCTTTGAGGGCCACTTTGTCTTTATTCAACCTAGCAATCACATTCAGTGAACTGCCAGAAAGGCAAACATGTAGGGAAAACATACAGCAAGAAAGCTGGGGACAACAATCTGTTTGTACAAAACCTGCCAGTTTGGAATCAGTTTAAAAAAATGTAAAGCTTAAAACTGACCATATACTGTAAAATATTTTATACTTTTATATTTATATATATATATATATATATATATATATATATATAATATATATATATATAAATTACACACATATATGATATATACACACAAAATACATACTTTGAAGGAATTAAAAAAATAATAATAATTAGTAAACATTTTCCCATTAAAGTACACATACTCTCTCACACCCACACACTTAATGACAGCTATAAATTGTAAAATATAGAGGTTACCAAAATATCACACTGTAATGCCTGTGAAATGACCACAGCTGCCAAAAAAAGGGGGGAAAATGCATTTACAGAGTAAGATATCCATGATAAAAGGCAGAAACTAGGCTGGAGCTACAACTACAGACAGGGGAAGCAAGAAAACATCCATATAAAAAGGAAGTGAAGACAGAATCATATCTCCTGCTGTGTTTAGGGGAGGAATGAACACTTCAGAGGGTTTGAGGACATTGATTATTGCAAAATCTTGTGTCGCTGTGACAGCTTGTAACCACAGGCATCTGTCCTTGACCTTGATGTGACAATCATTCATTTAATTTAATTCCACCGTTCGATGCCAGAAACTTCAGCTCTTGGTGGAATCGGACTTGGGTGTTCCTTCCAAAGACCACGTTAGATCCTAAAAATACTCTCAGAACAATTCATACTTTGCAGTCACGTGACTACCATGGATGCCTGGCGGGCAACAAACGGGTAATTTCAACGTAGAGTCTTGTAGTTCCAGGTCTTTCTAGTAGCTATCAAATCTGTTAGCGAGCTAGCTGCATAACTACGGACAAGGATTAACTGCACGGTGAAAGTAGTAAAACCGAGCAGTAATAATTCCTCCGTAAATAATATAGCTCTATTGTTCTCATTGAAAACCATATATCACAAACTTTAAACAACCTATCACACACTTAAAATATGACAGCTGCGTTTATACGTACAGTTAGCCTCATAACAAACAGCTGACTCGCCGAACCAGCTGGTGGCGTTGATTGGCGAAACTACAGGTTAACTTAAAGGGTCATGAAACCCCAAACCAAATTTTCTGAGATTTTAACACAGGTATGTGTGTTGAACACCATTGAAGACAATGTTAGCATGTGTTAGATTTAATAGTAGGGTTAAAATGGTTAAATTTGAGGGGGGGTTTTCTGCTTTTTTCGTCTTCCTGGTTTAAAATCTTCATCATGTGACGTGGCTGTGCACTGTGAGTGCGTTGATGACTCATCGGTGTCTCATAATTATTAATGAGACTGAGTTTTCATGATTTTACTCACTAAAAAAATACCTCCATAAAAATCAATCTATACTCACTTCCAACAGGAACTTTTCTGCTTCAGAGGGACGTCCTGCTGCTACACACTGGAAAGTGGCGTTCTGTCCAGCGTTGACCTCCACGTCTCCCAAGCGAGAGAAATGAGGAGATTTATCTGAGCACAGACACATAACGGGTTCAGAATAACAACAAAATATCCTAAGCAACAGGGAAAAAAAATATTGGCATACACTACCATTCAGAAGTTTGGGGTCAGGTAGATTTTTTTAAATAATTGTATTCATCAAGGATGAATTCAATTGAGTCTGACAGTAAAGACACTTGTGTTACAAAAGATTTAAATGCTGTTCATCAAAGATTCCTGAAAAAAAATACTGTTTTTCAACATTGAGAATGTTTCCTGAGCACCAAATGTGCCCGATTAGAATGAATTATGAAGGATCATGTGACACTGAAGACTGGAGTAACGACGCTAAACTGTATTGTTGATCAAATACGTCGTACAGCCTTTATTTTTTCAAAAATATTTTTTGTATCAATGTACAAGTGTTTACTGTTACTTTAGATCAATTTAAAGCCTCCTTGAATTAAAATATTAATTTCTTTAAAAAATAATCTTACCAACCCTAATCTTCTGAATGGCAATGCTGACCACACTTTCACACTTTACAACATGCTTAAAGTCAACAACGAAATACATGTTTCTGATTTAAACAGAACCAACCGGCTCATTTCTGGTACGTAACGCCCACATTTTCCAATCCAGTCAAGTCCTGCCCAACATTTCTCCACTTAAATATTCTATCTTCCATCAAACGCGTCATATTTTGGAAGCAAAATGAGTTGCGAACGTTGTTTTATGTGGACTTCAAATGTGGGGAAACAATCTCTTAGTGGCCAGAAATGTAGATTTGTTCCAGTTTGACTTGCTAGTTAAACGCTGTGTCCATATATGGGTTGTTTCCTTGCCTGTATGTGGGACAACTGATAAATTCTATGACATAAAAAGGTATGGATAATCTTCCTCCAGCATATATGGTTCTTGGTACTTTCCTTTCCTCTAAACCAAATCTCAGTTCAACTAAACTGAAATATGACCTTTTGAATTCAAAAGTCATATCTATTCATTTGAAGGCTTTTTTTTTTCAACTGAATATATAGTGTCAGGGATTAAACGGGATAAAAAGAAGAAAGAAATAGATAGGATAGATAAAAATGAAATACTTTATTGATCGCAGGAGAAAATACAGGTGCAAGATTGCTACAATATGCTATATGAAGTGCACAAAAATGAACGGTGCAGCCAAGATGTTGTACATTCATTGTCTGCACATTATATTACAAAATACACTGTATGGAGAAACCAATTTCAGAGGCTCTTGATGGCAGAGGATACATTAGTCATTCAAGTGCTGAAGCCTACCGAAACAAAAAGGTGGACAAGAGCAAAAAGCAAAAAAGGTAAACAAATTCTAGTTGCGAATGTATTTGGAAAGCGTTTTTTTTTTTTAATCAGTTCTTTTGAATGGGTGTTAGATGTAAAAAGACCCTCGGGCAACATGAATAGCATGTGTTAGTTAACAGTGCTTAGTCTCTGAGAGCGGAGGAGAGCTCCTATGGGAACCTCAGCCAGCCCTGCACGCCTGGCAGTTTGATTGTTACTTAAACAGCGTACAGTTTATGTATAATTTAATATTTTGAACTACTGAACTGCTTCTATTTGAATGGTGATAAGAGATAAAATCACTTTTAATGTCCCGACAATTCGACTAGATGAATGTTACTTAAAAAAATTGTACATGGTTTCGTTTTCTGTGAATGTGCGAAACTTTTAATTCAGTATAGCCACAAATACAAGAATAACTTAAGTCCAGTCAGTGGTAAAACTTTGCCCTACAACACACAGATTTATTTCATTTATTTGTTTTAATGCTTTTAGGTGCAAAGTTGCTTCATTCCATTACAATCTCCCTAGCCTGACTTCGTCATACTCATATTCTAATGAGAATATGAGTCTGAAACCACTCAATTGAACTTTAATTATGAGGCGTGTCGTAACCGAACCAGGACAAAAAAAAAACCTCTGCACTCAATTGGATAGTCGGTAGACCTACCAACCAATCAGAGCAACGCATAAGTCAACTCCTTTGCATAGCGCAGTTTTCAAATACAGAACGTAGCCTACTTTATTTATTTTAGAAGTTAAATAACGAGTGTTACTTCTTTTACTTACTTCTCCATGAGTGCCACCAAAGGAGAAACCACAACGACCACAGGCTTTTCATTACATCCCGTCTTCTTAGCGACCGTCAGAGCCAGCTGATAAGTTACACTTTTCCCGAATCATGTAGGAAGGACGCCAAAAATATATTTCCGATCGACAAATGCCTTGATTGCAGTTCTCTGTTTGTTTATTAAAATGAATGCGCTGTCGATTTATTTTACAAAAGACGCGACAGCGGAATCTATACATCTCAATTCTCCAGCTGCACTCATCTTTGACAAGCGCTCTTTGACGACGTGAGGATTACGTTACTGAAGACCACCTGTCAATCATCGTATAAAGCCCGCCCTGGCAATTTGATTGGCCCGATGATCTCTGAACCGATCATAATTTCTCCTCAATGGATTGAGTCCAGACCGAACTTCCCGTCCAAAAAACGTTGTGGGCGGAGTTCGGGCTGGCATCCAGGCTACAATCTCCCATGTGAATTTGTTTAATTTAAGGCTAATTTGCTTATTGGCACAGTAATGATTGCATTCAAAAATATATTTCTCCCATACTGTAGGTTTCATAAGACGGCCAGTTTGTTTCAGCGTGCGCGAACGAACGAACACCACATCACATGATATCGCTCAGATCCTACTCGCAACATAAATAAATCCACGTGAATTTTAGGAATTTTAGAACAAAGTCCTGCACTTGACACAAATAGAAACTCATAGGCCTAGTTGGATGGGGGTTCGAAAATGTGATACCTTGTCAGATTCCGTTTCTTACTTTTTAATGCCCTTATTTTCGGCTATTTTCATTTACTACCCTTTTTACAACCCCTCGGACACCCTGTTATAAAATCACTGTAAAACGCCTACTCGCACTGCACACATCTGAAACCTCTCAATCAAAGGAGATAAATAGGCTTCGAGGTCTGATATAACAGAATGCTGTTCCACTCTGGGCGTAGGGCGTTTATAGTTTATCTGATTTGTAAAACCAGGCGGAGGCACAAGCTACATTGTTTGTAGTCGACGGGTGGCCACGCGTTCAGTGTGGATTCCACTGTGTGATGCTCATTTCATGTTTTTATGAGTCAACATGAATCACAAGGCAAGGAAATATGAAAAGGGAATGGAAATCTGTCAGCTAGATTATTAAATATGCCCATTTGAGTCCTGAAGACTTTGATTAATAGATATCGCTGTTGCCACAACACTAAGGTTATGATGTGTAGAAAATACATAAGAACAAAAGGAAATCTTCTCATTTTACTCTTTTCGCCTGCCTTTCCTTTCTGACTCGTCTTGCCAAATGGTGATTTCCGCAGTCTGGCGCAATGCCACTCACGACAATGTGTGTCCAGGTCCTGATGAGAGTTTTAATTATTTAATGTGCACAGTGGGGCTTAGATGATGCCATCTGCCGCCTGCAGGAAGTGGGGAGGGGGGCGAAGGAAGAGGGTGTTAGGGGACTCAGCAGAGATGAGCCGTCATGACCACAGCATCTGTTGATTTGCTTGTTTGGAATTGCACTTTATTGCCATCTAATAGTACTTTGTCAGTTTTCTCTGTTTAAATATGTATAAATATCACTACAGTTTTATGAAGCCTTAAAAGCGCTAAGATGTCCCTT
This sequence comes from Cyprinella venusta, assembly GCA_038021265.1. Taxonomy (NCBI): domain Eukaryota; kingdom Metazoa; phylum Chordata; class Actinopteri; order Cypriniformes; family Leuciscidae; genus Cyprinella; species Cyprinella venusta. The sequence continues at coordinate 25,557,615 of CM075874.1, forward strand.
GGGGGTTGTGAAAGGGATGGTTAACTTGGAGCGAAGACCACATCTCCGCGGTGTGCCTCCTATCCCTATCGGCCGGTCACTAAAACACATTTCAGCACATCAGAAACCATTACAGTTGATAATTGCGCTGTCGGAGCCTATTGAATCGGCCTTAGAAAAGGCTTGCATCTCTCAAATAAATATACAGACATGTTGTTATCGTGTAAAACAGCTTGTTTCGATAAAAGCCAGTCAGATTAGGCAGGATTCACGAAGAATGAATCGCACCCGCCGCATCATTCATTATTTGCTCACGCAGTCTGCATTGTTCTAGCACCCGATTCACTAAAGGAATTATGCAAAATAGGCGCAAACATGGCCTAAAACGCAATATGCATGAGAAATTAGCAATTTCTGAATTTACAGGATTCGTGGATTCTGGATGTACTGCAATCTGGTGTAGTTGACTGGGACTGCCCTATATATCTAGTTTTGAACAAATTAATGTGTCCATGCTGAATAAAATGTTCCTAATCATACAATGTTCGTTCCTTGGAGGAGAACTGGCCCTCCCGTCCCGACTGAGCCTGGCTTCTCCATTCTATCAGTGTCAGCTGATTGAGTTTTGGTTCCTTGCCATTGGCGCCTTGGCTTGCTTAGTCGGGGACACTTAAAATTCAACCATATTATTGATCTGCATTGACACCATTGCATGAGAACTGAACTGAGCTGGACAACGACATCACACTGCCTTCTCTAGAACGGCTGTATAGATAAATTAATAACTTTTATACGACGGAAATGAACCATCACTTACTTAAAGGGATACTCCTCTTTTTTTTGGAAATAGGCTCATTTTACCACTCCCCCAGAGTCAAACAGTTGTGTTTTACAGTTTTCTAATCCATTCAGACGATTTTCGGATATTTAGAAGAATATCAATAACCAGACAGTTTCTGGTCTCATTGACTTCCATAGTAGGAAAAAAATATACTATGGAAGTCAATGAGACTTCCATAGTATATTTATATAGATATTCTTCTAAATATCCGAAAATCATCTGAATGGATTAAAAAACGGTAAAACTCGACTGTTTGACTCTGGGGGAGTGGTAAAATGAGCCAATTTCCAAAAAAAGTGGAGTATCCCTTTAAGCTGGACTATTACAGTATTTTCTTCTAGATCTGCTGTACTGCCGAAACAAACTTTGTTGCATTATTTTCCTGTTATTACAGTAAAGCTGCTTTGAAGCAACCTGTATTATAAATTGTATTGCAAAAGTATAATTATATAGAAAAAAATGACTATGACTTAATGTAAATACTCACACCACGTTAAACTAGATTGTAGGCCAAAGAATTTGCACAAATAGTCTTTATTGACACCAATTACGAGAATTAGTCATTCAGACAGCCAGTAAGTCATACATAATACGATTTTAATAAACAACACCAGTCTTCAATACTTCATTAGAACTTTAACTTCCAGTCTACAGTCAGAATACAAAAACAAATATCTAGCTCTGCTGGATTAGTGATGTTTAAAGGATTTCTACTTTCCCCCCACAGCAATAAAAGAAATCACAGGCTCGTACACACAGAGTCCTCACTGCACTGGAGGGACGAACACATCACACATTCCCTCACAACATCTCCTCCCTACTCTGATCTGTTTGTTTTCTGCTATGTCCGGCAGCTAGCAGGCTATCTCAGCATGCAGGCAACCAGCAGGGTTCAGCTTTCCACTAACTAATGCAGTACATAAGCAGCATACTGATGAATGCCTGAATAGCAAATGTTAAATAGTTACACCCGCAATTGTTACTCCCAGAGTGCAAATGGAGACTTGATTGAATTTGAAGTATATAAGATTTGATAAAATGCGTTATCTTTACCCAATTTATTGTTCGTTTACTACTATTAGTATGCCATTCATGGGTTTATATCTCCCAAAAGTGTAAACATTGACTACGTTTACATGCAGCCAATAACCATTCAAAACAGGGATATTAGCAATAACCCGGTCGCAAACGGCCATGTAAACACAGGCTAACACAGTCTCATCCCAAGACGTCATATAACTGACGTCTTGGGACGTCTTTTGACCATACGTCAACATCCGCCATTTTAGGGTACCCTTTAACATCAGTTACATGAAGATCCTGGGCCGTCATACAACCGACGCTTTACCTTTAACGTCAGTTAGGTGACGGGGTAGGTTTAGGTCTGGGGTAGAGTTAGGATCTGATAATGTCATCTAACCGACGTTAAAGGGTACCCTAAAACGGCGGATGTTGACGTATGGTCAAAAGACGTCCCAAGACGTCAGTTATATGACGCCTTGGGATGAGACTGCGCTGCACAGGCAAAAACACAAATATGCTCATATCCCGGATTTTAAAAACCGGGATATTATACCTGGGGTACCCCTTTTCCAACCCGAATTTTTGGTCATGTAAACGCGTATCGGCATATCCCCATAGGGATTTGTGTTCTGTGCATGTTCTATTCGCAAGGAATCTTGGTCTTTTGAGTAGAGAAACTTCTCAAAATAGCATAGACAGAAAACAATATTACACTCAAAGGCATTTGTAAAGTTCACATTTTCATGCTGCTTAAACAAACACACACACACACACATCCTCACAATATAATGACAGTTGTGTGCTACTCACAACAGGGGTAATTCAATAGGAGTATGTCATCAACTGCAATGTAGCCTCTGCGGTCCACAGTCGCCTCTAGCAATATCTGAAAACACAAAAAGAGGAAAACATGACCTGCAACAATTTATTTAGCCTTTAAAATTAGAGTAGTTTCAACATTTGAAGTTACAAAATTACAATGATTGCACGCAGCAGTAAATCGTCTTTGGGAAAATACACTTAATTCACGAAAATCAAATCTAATTCAATCAAGTCCAATAAAATCAAATCTTATTATCTTACACGCAATTCTGCTTCTCAAGTAAAGTCTTGTTTTAAGGCTGGATATTAAATACGATTAATACGCAGTATTATACAGTGCAAATACATAAGTGATGCCTTGTGTATTAATCAACACAAAGTGGTATCTATTAAAACAACATCATAGTTTCAATCAAACTCACAAAAAGTGTTTTAATGGGCTGTCTGCGCTATATTTTAATTATTATCTTACATTTGCATTGTGCTTCATAAATCTTACTTTAATGAAACAATTAAGAAATAATGAGAGAAGAAACAAGGACGAGTCTGTCAACGACACTGAAAAAAAAAAAACATCATTCGTCTTTGTGGCATTTCGCATCTTTTTCTTGAGTTTTGACAGTCATTGAGAACAGAAAACGAGAAAAAGGATGCCAAAGCAAGTCAAGAGAATGAGAAAGAGAGAGAAAATGGATGCCAACTTCACTAAAGGACCCCTGAGGCCTATAGAGGAAATAATGGCTTCATCAGGAGGCCTGCGTACACTGTGACACATGGCTCTCACTCGGTATGCTGCGCGCACACACACAGACGCATCGGCTCATAATGTGAGCGTAAGGGGCACGAGTCCCCGGGGATCGGGAGAGACGCTTCACAGTCGCCAAAGGCTGTGAGCAAAGGACGGTCGCTCCAGCGTAATGAAATCAAATCAATATTGTGCGAACGACAGTGATGAGATGTTATTACACATCGAGAGCACAGAGGCTATGTTAGCTCTTCCAACAGTATTCTGCTTTGCTGCCCACGCCTGAAGGTATTGCTTTAAAAAAAGAGAAAAGAAAAAAGAAAGACAAAAAATACTATGTTTGTTTGCGGTTTAGTAAACAAGCAAAAATCACAGTAGTGAATGAACGTTGTGCTATTATCGTTAATTAAAAGAATTAAAAACATTTAGAAGCTGAAACAGAATAAAATATTTGCTGAAAAACAAAACAAACGACAATTAAAAATGTTGCCTTGGCGATAACCTGAAATAATTGTATTGTAAGTTGAAACCCTAAAAAATAAAATAAAATAAACCTAAAAGCAATATATTTTTAACTAATAAAATAATAAAAATGTACTAAAAAAATAAAAAAACCCTAATAAAATGACAAAAGCTCATAAATTAATATAATAAAATTTAAAAAATTTAAATAATAAAATTAATAAAAAATAAACTATAAATATAAATTAATATAAGAAAATAAAAAAATAAAAAAATAATATATTTAGAAACATTTTGTATCATATAAAATTATACAAACTATTTATAAATATTTATACAACTATTATAAACTAAACTAACCCTGGTTTTCAATCATAAACGAGTGTTTAACTTCTTACTCTCTTTTCACACCCTGAAAATCATCTCAAATTATGAATTGCTGAAAAGAAAAATGTAAAAGAATTGGAATAATTTGTCAGACTGCTTTGTCTTTGTGAGGCTGATATCACAGCTAGCATGTAGGCTATTTTTAATACAATTAAATACAACCCACACACTTTTTGCATATTGTGACAAAATCGCAAGGTTAACTGGTAATGATGCCTAATAAAAATACCTGTGCTTGAAATGCTCTTCACATATCAAATGTCTAATATTCCATTTAAAGCTCTTCACCGACAACACTGTCTTTGAAAAATGTACTGGTTTGTAAGTGGTGTAAATGATACAGTCAGAAGTTTAAATATATGAAAAGTTTTCTCAAAATATTAAAACTTTTAGTTAATTTATGACGCATTTCATAATACAAATTAAAAATCTGGTTCTAGGAAAGGGATAAAACTATATAATCAATACATAAAAGATTAAATGTAGCGAAAATAAATGACGAAGACATGAAAATGTTTTCAGCACAGTTTAAATGTGACCTTTATATAACAAAAATAAAGATTTATTACACATTAAGGATTCTTTGATTGTTAATGTGCTTTCAAACAAATAGTTATATTCTATTTTAGCTTCTAAATGTTTTTAATAATTCTAGTTTATCTTCTTTTTGTTGGAAGCAATACCTTCAGGCGTGAGCGTCAAAGCAGAGTACTGTTGGAAGAGCAAAGCCTCTATGTTCTCGATGAGTAATAACATCTCATCTCGTCGTTCGCACAATATCCAACTTTTTTTTTCTTTTAAAAAAAAAAAACCCTGAACTTTTAAACGCTAAAGTTGAAGAAACCTGTCAAATCATCGTCAAAAGCGGTAGTATTATCCAGGAACGTATCAGTGAAAGGAGATTTGTATGTTTTGGCGCCGTAGCACTAGTTGACGGCAGTATCTCTCAGAGCTGTCATGGCGGCGCTTCACTCCATGTTCAACTTCCCCATTACCTGGTCAGCAGAACATTCCAGGCTGTCAGAAGCCTTTTATTTCATCACTGAACAGCATGATTTCATGCTCCTGACCTATCCTTGACCTCAAACGGCGCCGACATTCGTGAAGATGGATGTGAAGTCTCTGATTGGGATCTAAAAAACACAACGTGCTTTGCGGGAAAAGAGGAGGAAAGTGACTCCAGACAGCAGAATACACAGCCAGCGCTGGCTCAGGCTCTGTACCACAACTTTAATCTCCTGTTGGAAAGGACTGCCATATAACCACAATAATCTGACAACAGACTTGCAGGATGATGCAACGGGAGATTACTCTGAAATGCGTTTTGGAAATTTCCCTCACTATTCCAAGGGTGTGCCTCTGCTGACATGCCATCAGCCCTCCGAAACAAAAGACCAAATCACACTTTTTTTTAAAGACATTCTTGTGCTATTAAAATCCTCTACCCGCAAAACATTTACTCTAATCAGTGGCTATACTTCCCTCCGTCGTGGAACAAATCTGTCTGATTTATGATGAATATATATATGAAGAGTTCAGATGCAAAAGCCTCTAAATGCCATTTGAAATTTTCTTCTAAAATGACCGTTTTTATCAAGCTTGTATATTCACGTTCTGTAATTTCACTTAAATGACAATTAATAGGTAATCTTCATTGCAATTTAAGTGAAATTACTGAATTTAAATATACAAGCTTGATAAAAATTATCATTATAGAAGAAAATTTCAAATGGCACTTAGAGGCTTTTGCATCTGAACTCTTCATATATATATATATATATATATATATATATATATATTTTAAAAAAACTCTTTCTGGGTATGGTAATGCAGGGCTGAGTTGAACCATATTTTCCAACTCCGATCATCTCTATAGTCCTTCAATAAGCAAGACTTGTGACAGCAATGGATCATATCAAAAGAGCCATATGTGTGTTTTTCAAGGTTAGAAAGATTGCCATGTTTCGGATTAATGAAGCGCACAACGAAAAGTCAATAACATAACATTGACGATGCCTGACATTAGAATAAAGGATACTCAGGGCTTAAATACAGGGATGATTAACACAACTAGGAACACGTGAGAACTCAATTAAAAACCATGGAGACAAAATAACAAAGGGAAAACAGGAACAGAACACAGAAAACAAAACAGACTACACATGACAGATACAAAGATAGAAGTATAATCAATATTTAAAAAGATATATATTTCTCGATTTAACTTTCTCTTTCAAGCCGTTCTTGTTTGTCAGTCATGTAATGTAGGTCTATGGTCACCACCTCAAAGAGCATGCACAGAGAAGTCCAAATTAAACATGATTTAATGACTGATGATATATGATACTGTAAATGTAAGTACACATTTATGGCCTAAGACATGAAACGAGCAGTTTGTGTGAGAAAACGAACAGTATTTATATCGTTTTTACCTCTTGCGCCCACGCCCTCAGATCACTTGGACGTGACTGTGATTACAAGAGGTTAAAACTATATAAATACTGTTCGTTTTCTTACACAAACCGCTCGTTTTGTGTCTTAGGCCATCAATGTGTACTTACAGTAGATTTACGAGTCATTAAATCATGATTAATTTGGACTTCTCTGTGCATGCTCTTTGAGGTGGTGACCATAGACCTCAATTGTATGACTGATAGACACAAACGGTTTGACCAAAAAATATCAAAATTGAAACTACTACGGAAATAAAGACATGCCCTTGAGGTAAGCTAAAACATACCAAAAATTAATTTCAAAGTGAACTATGTCTTTAAGAGCAAAGACGATACAAACATCTTTCTCCAGGTATTATAGACCTCCCTTTATTTGGCATGTTTTCAGTCTATATCAGATTAAAACAAGAAAATATTAAAATAATGAAACTCGAAAGCATGCATTGTACCTTGTCAGCTCATGCAATGAATGCATTTTTATTTATCTACATTATTTTTATTAATGGATCTGCCCTAATGTCCTCTTATGCCTTCCATTTCTTTCTTCTACCCACCATCAATTTTTATTATTTACACTCTTGTGCATTTTCTTAAGAATGTGTCAGGTTCAATTACTCTTTCGTAGCTTCAGCTTTGTTGTTCAACGTGGCGGAGAGACAAATATACAGACACAGATTTGTTGATGTGATGTGAATTCAATTGGAAGCCCGTGAGAGAGAGAGAGAGAGAGAGAGTGAGAGAGAGTGTGTGTGTGAGAGAGAGAGAGAGAGAGAGAGAGAGAGAGAGAGAGAGAGAGAGAGAGAGAGAGAGAGAGAGAGATACAGAGAGAAAGGATGGGCTGAAGCTAGATTCTTTTTGGCAGTCCTGGCAGGCCCGATAACATCTTTAATATTTGATAACAAGTTCCCACTATCTATTACACCTTCACCAATAACAGCAGAAATATATGAGCGAGCATGGCAGACAGGGGAGATTTCAACTCGAATATTTCAAACTGAAGGTGATCCTTACCCATATCCAGTCTGCTCTTCAACCCAATCTTTCCCCATCTCTGTCTATTCAATTTTCCTTCATTTCATTCCTTTCTCTCAATTGCAATTCAGACACGACAGACAGCAGGAAATATGGTATCTCGTGATACATAAACGTGGGGGGCCACACCATGAGAGACAGGCCACATGTATAGGGATAGACAGCCCATTGTTACGGTTTAAGAAGCTCGTAAAAGACACAGAATTAAATGCAGAACGCATGAACTTCATTAGTCTGATAGAAGTTGAGATATCTCTACTTTTCAAGGGGTACATAACTGCTGGCAAAATGGGCTTTTCAATAAAGCTGCCAACAGAAAGGTGAAACAAGCTGAAATCGGTGCTATATGACTAGAGTAAACAGAGAAAAAAAGCTGTTGTCTTCCCTTTTGCCAAATAGGTAGGAAAACCCATAATGCACTGGGCATGTTGCCATCCAAGGATACTCCCACCAGTCTGCTATGGATACGCTTACCAGAGTCAAAAAACTACTTGCTTTAAATGTCTCGTTCTTTTGCGGTTACATTTTTCATTTTTACATTTTTCAAACTTAAGTTTTTTGCTGCAAAGGTCATACATATTTTTCTTATAAGTATGAAAGGGATTCAAAATACTCTGATTTTGATCTTACATATAAGTGTTATCCATCATTTGATCATGTTAAGTGTCTAATTCTTTTGTATACTCACAATAAAAACAAAGGGTTCTGCTTTTTGTCAAATAAAAAAAAAATATGATGTGGATTTTGCCTTCTGTCTGTCAGTGAAGTTCATTCTGAAACGCGTCTGAAAAATGAACTGTAACTAAGTGAATACTTGTCACAGAGACGCAAGAGATTTCTCTTTATGAACCTGTAATTCTCTTCTTTTAAATTAATTTATATATATATGTATATATATAAACTATTCTCAGTTTATGTAATCTGTATGAAGAGAGATGTCTTTTCCCTTTCAGCTAATTACATGTTAATGTGACCACGCCCACAATTGTAAAATACAATTTTAAGTAATAAAATAACTGTTTTGTTAATAAACTTCAGTTGATCCAACTGTTCATGGAAGGAGATACAAAAAATTATAATCTGTAGTTGTTGTTTTTTTATTATTATTATTATTTTTTTTTAAGAAATTGAGTAATCCAGCAAACTTTTGCTGACAAATGAACCTGAATTTCTTGGTCCAGGTAACACAGAGAACAATGAAACTTTGTTTATTTATATACTACCGAAACTATAACAATAAAAAGCAGTGTGAAAATCGGCGAAGTTACTTTGTAAATGTAATATACCTTAATTCAATATCAACCAATGAATTGGAATTGCACACAACACTATGTTTACTTTATTAATAATATAAAAGAAAATTATTTAGGCAAGAAGCAACCAATGTGGACAACAAATTGCCAAATGAATCAGTCTTGTTTATCAGAAATCTATTATCGGCTAAATCCATTCATTATAGTTATGAGGAAATAAACATTTTGTGTGAAACCCTTAATTACAAGGCAAAACAAGAGTCGAACAAACAGGCTATTAGCTCCTTCCAAATAGAGATTCAGCCTGGGTGGCCTTGTTATGTGAACGAAGATTTAAATCAATAAAAATAATCAGTTTACCGATTTTAGCTTAGGGAAATCATAGTTTTGTATGGGTTATGTCTTAGCACTCAATTCTTTCTGTGAAAGCAAACTCCTCATTTTTTCCAAAGAAGTGGACCTCTTACTTGAGCAATCACTCCTAGATGAGCCAGACAGGCTATTGATACAAACACTAGATAATATTTAAACGTCATAGATAAAAGCCATTTTGTCCTTGGAGGATGCTTCTTAGAAGCTTTCCAGCGGGGTTTTTTATTTTTGTGTACTGGCTGAAACACAAATGTATAATGTCACTATGCCGCCCTTAACGCTGATATTCCTGCATTTATTCATTTTGTATTACTTTATGACTGCAGACGATGGTTTTTTTTTTCACTGATACTCGTTATGTTCAATTTTCTTCTCATGTTTATTGTGATGAGTCATGAGGTAATTGTTGGGCAATTTTGGCTACCATCAAGGCTGAATGGGTCTTAGAAAACATTTCCAGCCTAAGACTTATTAGAGGACCAACTTCATGTTTTATTCTCGCTCTTGAATATAGGAAAGCCAGTCACAGTAAATGGACAAGAATCCACAAAAAACAACACTGGAAAACAAACTGAGACATGCAACAAACTTTTTTTGAGTCTGATAGCCAGTCTAAGCCAGCCTCTAGGCAAAGTTCATGGGTTTGACTCCATGTTACAGGAAAAAGTTTTACGTTAATGCTTTACGTTAGGCAAGTGCTGCTGGCGCGTTGGTCGAAAATGAAGTGGTGTAAACTCTCTGGTGCACAGGGACGAACACGGAGAATCCAACAAAATAAAAAGCAAGCACAGTATAAAAGGTAAGTCGTCTCATCTCAGCCATTAAGGTGTCAAACTAAATAAATGTACTTAGTATTGTGCACAGGCATTTAGGTCTACTGGCCATCAGAACTACCGGGAGATTCCCAGTGACCGACATGCTTTTTTTTTTAAGCTTACATCTCACAGCCTACTTTTATTTATTTTTATGTCTTAACGGCCCATAAAACTCGTACATTGGCAGCCAATTCGTTTTGTTTTCCTTAATTGGCGGCGCTGAGATGCTTCCAAGTATATAGCTTACAAGTATAGAAATTTGTCCAAAACTAATTATGAAAGTTTCCTTTATTTTTCAGTGCATTTGAAAAATCAATCCTGCCTAGGGCAACCAACGGGCTAGAGCCGGCCCTGCTAGGAATATCTTCAAACTTGGACTGAAAGAAAAGAATATAAATGATTAAAAAGTGATAATGCATTACGATTTGATTTTTCTTGCTACAACCTATCACATGGCTTTAGAAGACTTGAAATATACTCATGGACTGCATTTATGATGTACTTCTGGATTATGACAGCTCCTACATAACCACATACAGGTTTGGAATGGTTTGAGGATTTGGATGAACTATTCCTGTATCCTTTTGCTTACCCAAGACTATCCTTGAAAAATGACACCAGCTGGATTTGAGAAGCAGCAAAATGAATGAAAGGAGGTATAAGAGGGCACAAAACAGAAACTGCAGGAAAAGCTAAACAGAACAATGATAACTGAATTTAATTAATTTAACAATGGCAACTGATAAGGGGTCGAATGGAATGGTTCAAAATATAACAAATGCAAGAATTGAGCTTTAAATAATCTCTATTGTTGGCTCAGTTTAAGTAAACTAGCCTTAATGTGGGACCCACTGGGACTGTGGAACAGCTCTGGGTTTACCATTGATCAGGACAGTCTGCCCTGGCCCAAAGTGTGATTTAGTGTGCTGACACCCCGTCGTGTGAAAACTACGCTGAGAAAGAGAAAGCTATGGAGTGAAATATGTGCCAAAATTGAACAAACAAATCCAGAATTTTGCAACCAAACTCGAACTGCTTTGCAAAGGAAAACCCAAAGCAATTTGCAAAAACAAACGTCAATTTGAGCGAAAATGTAATGGAGTAACCAATATTGTGTTTTACAAATATAAATAAATGATCCTTGATAATATTTCACAAATAAATGAAAACTATCGTACAAATTGCATGTAAACTTGTCGAGTGCATACAAATGCATATCTGTCTGTTATGATTGTGAGATCTCTCGGCTTGATTTTCTCACAAATGTGTCAAGACAGATTTTCTCACAAATACAGATGAGTAACATCCTCTTCTAAAACAGTAGATGGCACTAAAATATGGGATTAATTTAGCGCTAGTCTCCCGGGAGAAGCACTGATTTGAAACATGTTTGCCTTTGCCTACAGCTGAAGAAAAAATTACTGTCTTACAGTCACTTTTTATTGTGGGGTGGTGATGGTGCAGTGGACAAGACACATGCCTTTGGTGTGAGAGGTTCGGGTTCGAATCCACTGTGAGACACCAATGTGTCCCTGAGCAAGACAGTTAACCCCTATTTACTCTCTCGTCAATGAAGATGCTTTATAACCACATCCTATCATTCGATACCAAGGGTATAGCTAACCAGCTGAATTAATTGGTTTCTGGTGAAAAATAGGTTTTCTTCATGTGAACTCCACAAAATTCAAAGTGACACCAAATCGACTACGCAGGCGCAGGCGCACACAAACACAACAAATTCCCCCTATTGTCATGTCCCCTCCACCTTCACATCTTGTTGACTGGCGGGAGGACTATTATTTACACATGAAGGCCACATCTTTTCACTGGCATGTGAAAGTTAATTGGGTTGGAGAGATTGACAGTTCACGATAAAGCAAACACTACTCAACTTAATTGCTTTCTGACAGCTGCGCAGAGTTTGCAGAAAGGAGAAATTGAATTTATGGATGAAGCCCCCTGCGTCTGACCAATTGCAGGCCGACCATTGACACCAATCGATCGGCTAGGGGGACGTGAATGAGCTGTCATTTCGTAAGCAATGATGGTAGACTGTGTCTCATACGCAATGGTACAGTAAGGAAATTAGGTTACTAGTTGACTAAGACGTGTCAACACTATTGACTTGGTCTATATTGTGGGCTTGTCCAAGCCCTACAGCACTAACCTAAATTCATGCCGAGATCAATGCTAATTAAACAGTGCAAAAGGCATGACTAATAAGTCAGTAGCTTCCATTGTGTAATTCCTCTTTGTGAGGATAATCGACGTCTATGTATGCTACTGTTGGTCGAGCTCTAATATAACATCTTTGTGTAAGGGCATAGTCAAAACCAGTTTAAAAGTCTGCCATTGAGATTACTTCTCAACTTCTGTCAGTCATATTGTTCATTTGTGGTATTCTCTACAGTTTAAAAGGCAAAAATGACGACATTTCTGAAATGTTTCAGAACGTGATAACTGGTTTCTAGCTGGTTTAAACAGGACATTAGCTTGTTGACCAGACACCTTGTTCAAAAATGGATCACACATCTGTGTGTGTTTACCTTTAAGACCAGATCGCGCATCTGTGCGTAGTCACAATTAATACCGGCAAACGCGCCTGCATCATTTTGAGTGGTCTCGGCTTTTTATTCCACGTTTTATCTGCTATAGAGCCTGAGAAATTAAGTTTTTAGTAGATTTTGACAATTTTTTTTGACAAATATTTCTGGAAACCCTAAGGTTTTGGGAGGGGGATTTCAGAAAAAGTTTTTTAGCAGGTGTTTTAGGCCTAAATGGGTTAAACTGTTACGACTAGGTATATTGCTGGTTCGCACTAGCTAATGACCAGCTTCAACCAACTAACTAAAGACCATCAAAGACTAAGCTAATAAAAAGTTTGTACCAACTAATGAGCATATCAGACTTAGACCAACAGATGACTAACTCATGGTATGTTTACACGACGGAAACATTTTTCCTTTGAGTTGAGTTTGAGTTTTCCACGTACAGTTGACACCATTGTCAAAACGACTCCCATTTACAAGAAAAATTTCCCCATTCACACGTTTTTAGTTGAAAATGGTGTTGTGTAAACAGTCCCTTAGACCAACTAACAACTCACTTGGATTGGTTAACAACCAGTTTAGACTAGCTAATGAGCTGTTTGTACCAATTGATGATCATCTCAGACCTCATTTGGACAACTTGTACCTACTAATGACTCTCTTGGACCAGATAATGACTAGTTTAGATCAGTTAATGACTAGTTTGTACCACATAATGGGCATCTTACACCAAATTGTATTTTCTAATGACTCTCCTAGAATAGCTAATGACCATCTTAGGCCAGCTGATAAATAGACCCACTTAGGACTTCCATGCTACTTTGATACCATGGTTTTGTTAAAACTACCTTTGGAGAGTACCATTACCTTCATCAAGTGAACAAAAACATCCTCCATTTTGTAAATGAAGCATTTAAACACATCCATAAATATACTGCATGCGACATGAATCAATGTCAGACAGAGAGAATAACTTAAAAACATCCTAGTTTGTGTAACCAACCAGAAAAGATGTTGCTAACCTGGTACTCATTTGGCCAGAAAGTGCTGACTGCCAGTTCGACCTGGTGCCACTGTCGTCCACGTGAGCCAGAGACATTCCATACGGGAATGCCAAGCGGCCCACCGTTGACCCGCACATAAACCCGCAGCGCCCCCGGGCTGTGGCCGTCTCTGCTGTACAGGAAGTAGCTGAACTGCACGCAGTGTGTGTCGTTTTCGCTTAGAGTCTGCAGCAGAAGCTGAGCCCTCTGCCCCGCTGCATGCTGGGAGGAGTTGACCATCATGTAGGAGCCTTGAGGAGGAAGACAACACAGCAAAAAGGAAGAATAAGCCAAATGTCAAAGCCATCACATACACACTCAAATATCAACTATTAAAAGAAACAGTCTTGAATATGGTTCCACACACAAAGCCATCATTTCATTTCACAAGGCATGGAATATAGCGCACGGGTCATACAAACCTGTTTTATGATACATTTATGTATGTGGTGGTTAACATCCAATGTATGCCCTCGTAATATTGGAAACAATGCTTCTTTCATGTTCAAGAAAGACAGAAAAAAAAGTCTTACGGGTTTGGAGTGACATGAGGGAAAGTAAATTATGACAGATTTTATTTTTACCTATTTGTCTAACACAGTCACTTTGTGTTTCGGTCATAGAATAGTATAAAACAGAAATCTGAAAGCAAGAACATTAAATATTTTCTCTGAATAAGAAAACATTTCATATCTTTGTGTGGCAACACACATTTGTGGAGAGCTTTAGTGCATATTAGAGTGTGCCCGCTTAAAGAAACAGGCACATATACACTAAGCTCAGAGAGAATAAAAGAAATCGAGGGAGGAAATAAACATCCAGCTTCTCTGCGGAGCATATCTGCCGTATTACAGCCTACTCAGAAACTTCTGTGTAGTTTTCCCATCCCTACTTTTCAAAAGCTCTTGTTTGTCTATTTGTCTCTTTCCGCAGACTATCTCTCCCTTCAGTGAGTTCACAAAGGATGACAATTTTGGCATTACTCTCTCAATACAGAGCACACACACAGAGAGAGAGACAACACACAGCACAGAATACTAAAATGTCTTTCATGCTCTTTTTACCCTCGAGGCTCTCTGCGGAGTGTGACAAATGCAAAATTTCTCTGTACAAAGACAAAAAATTGTGAGGTGTTGGTATAGCAACAGGCACCAATACTCAAAACAGGCATATACATAGGCTACTGTATGTGAGTCTACAATTAGGAGAACTTTTCTGTTCCCTGGATTTAAAAAAAAAAATGTTACAGATGTTCTAAAATATACACATATTCTAATGAAAATAAATAAGTATTAATAATGAATATATTGAGTAATAATATAATTAATATAATGAGTAATAATAATGAATTTAATAATCATTCTAGCTTTCAATAATATATTTTTTGTTAACAAACAGTTTATTCTATGAACAACAAAAAATTGGGTCGGAAAAAAAATCAACCCAATCTCACGACCAAATTGTACGAATTTGACAAATGATTAAAAAGTGGCTAATTCGTAACAATTCATATGACCTCACTCGTACAAATTAGTACGATTTTGCTAAATCGTACATATTTTACGAATTGGCCAATTAGTCTGAATTCGTACGAATGACCTACCCCTTACCCCGCCCCTAAACCTACCCATCACGTGGGTTTAGACAAATCGTACGAGTGAGGTCGTGAGATAGCGTAGGAAAAATATATTTTTTGAAATAGATGTATACTTTTATGCAGCAATGATGCATTTAAAAAAAAAAAGTGTATCCATTCTACCTTTATAGTATTACAAAAGATTTTTATTTTAAATGAATGCTGTTTTCTTGATACTTTATCAAATAATCCTAAAAAAACGCATCACTGTTTCCACTAAAATATCAAGCAGCACAACTTTTTTCAACTTGAATAAATAATAATTTCTGAAAGTGACACTGAAGACTGGAGTCATGGCTGCTAAAAAGACAGCTTTGGGGGAAAAAAAGATTAAAACTATTATGATTATTTTAAGTTGCCATATTTTGATTATTATTTTAAGTTGCCATAATATTTCACAATATTACGCTATATTTTCATCAAATAAATGAAGCCTTGATGAGCATCAGAAACAAATTCGTAGACCCCAAACTTTTAAATGGTAGTGTATACAGTTCACTATTTTTTTTTTTAAATACCAATATTCCTGTTATTAGCATCACACCAGCCATTTGAATATTACAGAAATGAGGATAGGTGAGCATTTTTTATAGAATGATCGAAGACTAGCTTGCAAGTTCAATATTATTTCGACAATATTTCTCCGACATTTTTCCCAAAACATGAAAAATATCATTAGCATTATACACAATATTAAAAATACATGTAAAAATGTAAAAGCATGTATGTCTATTTCAAGATCAAAAAAGTCCATTATAAGAACATGTCATGTTAAAAGGTTTAATGAAGTTTACAGTCTCAAGATTTGATATAGTCAAAAACATCCTTAATTGAGAACAATCTCACATGCAAGTACATAAAACAACATTCGGCCTGCTTGTTGTTATTAATCAGAAGACAGTGGGACGTTGGGGTTAGGAGCTTCATTTGCGAATTGAGGCTGATGAATAATTACATATGAACCATTCACACACATAGACACGAGAAAGGACTTCTAACCACCGTTTTCTGTCCTCCTTAATCAGACATGCCACCCTTCAAGTGTTCGCCTGCTTACCGAACAAAATGCCCCTGCCTCTAGAAGACAACAGTCACTTCATCCCAAGGTCGTAGTGTTGATTCACAAGAAAAAATACGAGACCAGACTGTCCTTGTTGCCTTGGTATCAAAGGAGTTTTTATATGGTCTGACAGCAAAAAAACCTTGATTAAAAGAAAACCTCATTTTCCTAAGCTGAAGGTTAACTAGCTAAAGGAGAATTACAGGACTTTACAGTCAAGTTGAAATGACAGGTAGAAATCGGGCATTGTGTTGGGGATGCTTTCATCTATCAATTACTGAAATTAGCAGCTTATTAAATAAATAGGCCCCAAAAACTATTTGAACGTAAGGCTCACGTAAAAACTGTATGAACGCCATTGTATTAAATTAAACATCAAATCAGATGGCATTTATTTTAAATGAGCACATATTTCAAGAAGAATTTACCACAAAATGTTCAAGTCTGAAAATCACGCGTACACACACTTTCAAAAAACCCACAGAAAAGGATCTTAACTAATAACTAATGGCTCTGGGACTAGGCGCTCTCCAAAGCACCTAGGACATCCCTTGATTTATGTATGTCTGGCTGTACATGTGTGTGAAAAGCCCTGTTCTCTCAAGGCATTCTGGTTAATTAGATTTCTCAAGGCTTCTTCATATTGCACTCTAGAGACATCTGAAGAGCACATCACAAGGAAGAAACGACGGATGGAAAAGGAGGGAACACCGCTAAATCTACAGATAAAGAGTGATTTAGATGTATTAAACATGTACCTCAACCCACAGAGGAGCTGTTGAGAGTCACTGTAAGCAAGGAATTATGACATTCACGAGGTACTGTTGATTTTCTCAAGCCCATAAAGGTAAAGCTGATGACTTTGATGGAATGACTAATTAAAGCTCTCAATACGGATGTAGCTAAATTGCTGGCAGATTAATAAATTAGATGGACAGATATATGGACAAATTGATGTATTAAGGATGTACAATATATAAGGATATAAAGTCCAACATCCACATATACTGTAAGTCCAACCCTAGAAGAAAATATTATTAGAGCTTTTTATCTAGTATAGTATAGCATCTTTTATTAGTGCTGGGCAACGATTAATCGCAAATCGAAAATAAAATTGTGTATACATAATGTGTGTGTACAATTATTTTACACATGCATGTATATATTTGAGAAAAATGTGTTATTTATACAATATTTATTTATAATATAAATTATGTTTAAATATAATATAAGGATTATATAAGGATATAAGGATGATATAATAGTTTTAGAGGGATACTCCACTTTTTTTTGGAAATAGGCTCATTTTACAACTCCCCAAGAGTTAAACAGTTTACCGTTTTCGAATTCATTCCGTCGATTTTCTGATATTTAGAAGAATATCAGTAACCAGACAATTTCTGGTCTCATTGACTTCCATAGTAGGAAAAAAACATACTTTGGAAGTCAATGAGACCAGAAACTGTCTGGTTACTGATATTCTTCTAAATATCAGAAAATCGGCTAAATACATTTGAAAATGGTAAAAACCCAACTGTTTAACTCTGGGGAAGTGGTAAAATAAGCCTATTTCCAAAAAAAGTGGAGTATCCCTTTAAGATGAAATTGAAATTAGTATCTCTAGTTTGAGAATATTTTGCAGAGCATTCCAGTCGCTAGTGGCAGCAGATTGAAAAGAAGCAAGACCAAATGCAGAGTTAGTTTTGGGAATACATAATTAAAGATGAAATGAGAACCGTGTGTTTTATGTTACCCAAGTAAGGAGGTGAGCGGCCGAGAAGGGTCTTATAAATGAAAGTGAACCAGTGAATTTTGAGGCGATTGTGAAGGGAGGGCCAGTTTATAGATGAATATAAAGGAGCATTTATGGCAAACCTGATAGCTGAATGGAAAAGAGTGACAAGAGTTGATAGAGTGGACTTCCAAGCAACCCTGTATTATAGTCTCCATAGTCTAACATGGGTAGAATGGTAATTTGAATAAGAGTAAGAAATGGTGAAGTAAGAGCGGTTTCAGTAAAGGAAACCAAGCTTGGCCTTCACCTTAGATTGAAGCTTTGATATGTGGATGGAGAAAAAAAAGTGAAGTTTCCAACAAAATGCTCAAGTATTCATATGCAGTGACTTGTTCTAGAATAGCACCCTTGCAAGTGGTGATTTTAAGGGCTGGAGGAGGCGTAGGACCCTTACGGTAAAACCACATGGTTTTTGTTGTGAAGGTTTTAAGAGTGAGTTTGAGTTGTCTAAAGGATTGCAGAAGTTTGAAAAAGCAAGGTAGCTTGAATAGCATCAGGGGATGAACCCATGGCATAAAGGATTGTATCATCAGTAGGGTTGGGTATCGAGAATCGAGTATCGATTGGAACCGGGACTAACTTTTCGTTTTTCCCTGAATCGCTCAAAAGTTAAAATTTCGATTCCTAGTTTCGATATTCACACTCCGCCGACCAGAAGAAGAAACCGCTGAACAACACCAATGAAGAAGCGTCTACCGGAAGTGTTGGCATAACCACGCGAGTCGAACATGAGTAGCTTACGTCGGCGGTCCAAAGTGTGGCTTCACTTTTCTAAAAATATCAAAATCTCGGCAAAATGCAGAGTATTTCCCTTAAGAAAGGAGTATTTCCTTCAGAAAGACCATTGGTTAGCAAGGTTAGCTAAACTTTTTTGACCCTGCCTCTTAAAAGAATCGGAATCAAGAATCGTTGGGAACCGGAATCGAAACAAGGAATCAGAATCAGAATCGTTCAAATTCAAACGATACACAACCCTAATCATCAGCATACAAGTGAATGAGTGAATTACCAACTGCCTGGGGAATGTTATTAATATAAATTGAGAAAAGTGTAGGGCCAAAGATGGAGACTTGGGGGACACCCCTGGTTACTGGTAGAGAATGGGAAAGAAGGTTTTCAAATCTTACATGTTGTACCCGGTGAGAAAGATCATTTGAGATATTGGTCCGAGGAGTCACAGGCTTTTGCAATGTCAATAAATATAGGAGCGCGGTGTTGTTTGATATCTAATGGGGATGTAATGTCATTGAGCACTTTAGTGGTAACTGTAACTCAACCATACCCTGATCGAAAGCCAGACTGTGCCCTGGAGATGATACCGTTACCATTTAGATGATTGATTAGTAGTTTATTAAGTTTTAACTAGCCTTAAAAATGTAAGTTTTCATATACAAGTCTCTGTGCAACAAGCATTTATTTAAATAAATGATTAATGACTCTGTCATAAAGACTTGCTGCCACCTAATGGCATAACAATCCCCACCACCACTAATACACAGATTGTGATCATTTCTGGCTATTATAGTCTTCTAAAACATGTCTGCATCTATTTAGGAGCAACCAAAACAGATATGTACAGATATTGAGAGATGTACTGATTGACCAGACAGCAACAATATGTATTCATATTGCTTTATTATAGTGCAACCAGCACTTTAAAAAAAAAAAAGAAAAAAAAAAGCTTCCTCTAAAACAGTGGAAAACACATGACGACATTTGAGAGCACACTCCAGAACTCTCTCAAGGAGGTGCTGATTGAATTCACAGCGAGAGTCTGTGCTTCGTCATATCATATTGAATCTGAACCCAAACAACAGAGCTGACCATATATCTCAGCCAGAGGCTCCAGAACCCATCTGAGTATGCTGGCGCCCTGTCCCTCTCTTTCTCACAGGTGGGAGTGGGGCAAAAGCACAATATATTAGTGCTGACATTTTCTCCTGCATGAGATCAGAATCCAATCTTTCAGAGCCAGCCTAAAACCTCAGCTAGCCAGCGTGGCTGCTACAATTTCTCCCAGAGGACTAAAATGTTGATTATTCAATATTTCATTTCCCTTAAAACCGTGAGCATTAAGGGAATTGTTTCAGGGTAATTACAAGCTTTATCGACAGTGGCATACAGAAAATGATTTTGGCTTGTCCCTCAGTTTGTAAAAGCAACAAAAAATATCCAAGGGACTTACAAGTGTACCAGAGGCATAAACAAGAAATGTGAAGCTAGTATTTTGGCTCTGCCATTTGAAAAAGGTGTCACACACAGGCAAAACATCTACTGTAATAATAATTATAAAAACTTTTAAATGACTGTAAAAATATGCTTTTTGCTTTTTAACCTCCATAGTTTCATTAGAGATTCATAACTGCGTGCAACACGGCGATTCATTAGTTCAGTGAAAACGCAACTTTGTTCTGAAGAAACTTTGATGACAACAGGTCATACAAACGCCTTATGAATAGGCTTTTGTCTGTCCTCACTTTGAGTCTATTACTGTTGCTGAGTTAATTCATCCAAAAACACGATCCTGTTAACTGTCAATATCCGGTGCTGAAATAAAAGTGTCGACCGAGGTTGAACACACAAGAAAAGCTCATGCGAGCTGAGATGATTTGATTTATAAAATGATTACTGTTAGAAAATGTTGAGTGTGTCTGTAATTAAGTAAGCTGATTCGGTCTTATCCCTTGAAAAGAAAATGTTTCTGGTGATTGTTCAAAGGTTAATTGGGTTACAAAGCTACTCTCAAGAGCAGTCAATAAAATACTCTTGTAAAGACGATTCCACGGTTCACAGTAATTTGTGGCATTCATAAAACATTTCCACTGTGTTTCAACCAAGTCTAGGGAAACGTAAGCAGTAATGAATCAAGCACCTCGTTGTATAAGAGATAGACATCATACATCATTCCATGCATTAGAGATCATACATATTCAATGATATCCTTGAAAACGACCCAAAGTTTTATTACCTAGCATGACTCCAGGTTAGCAATTATTCTGTGTACCGAGCCACCCTAATCACTGTCAGTCAGCGTCAAGTCTAAGAGAGCCTTGTCTTCTTTCTCCGTTATGAACGATGTGAACTTCTAACCTTCAATGTCTACTTTTCTCCTTTTTCATTTTTGCAAAATGCGTTGTGTGAATTCCATTAGCGCTGGAATGATGAAAGATTCAATGTCAGACATAACAAACAATACACACGGAAAAGGCAACCAAGACTGAACAAGCAATGTGCCAAAACAAAGCTTTGTGTACTTTTAGGGCATTTTTTGATGTGAATTCACCAGGAAGAGCAAAGAACCTCCTGCTGAACCGTTCAATAAGGTCAGACGTCCCTCTTGCCATTTTGATATTTACACTGAAAGCATCACAGGTTAACCTTTGACTACTCACCTCATCATGAAGCCACCGTTACACACCGGCACAGACATACTGTTCACATGAACTAGAAATATCAAACATAAGGTGACCTTTGGTGAATTATGCCTCCAAGGCTGGTGAAATCTGATAAAGTCCCATCCATTCGCTGCTAACCCTTCCCAAGGGCGCAGGAACATACATAACGAGATTTGAAGTGATTGAGCCCATCGTCATTCAAACGGTGCACAGCGCAGGAAAACAGCCACTCGCCAGCTAACAGAGATGCTATCTCGGAGAAAACAGGAGAGAGAGCGAGTCAAGAAAGGACCAAGGACAGCATTGAGGTGGACGAGAGAAAGGCTGAAAGATGCAATCACAAAAAAAGTTAGAGGACTCGAAAGTTGAGGCCTGAAACAGTCAGAACAGGAAGCGAGGGCAGATAAAGGCAGAATGGAAAACAAGAAGGTTATTAGAAACAGAAAATGAAGAGATATGAAGTCAGAGATGCAGGGACAGAACTGCGGTAATGGCACTTGCCACTTTGCATGAATAAGGTAGAGCATAGTCTGTGAAAAAGAGATTCTTAATCTTTAAAAGAACGTGTTACCCCCAGGAGGTCAAACTAAATTTTATATGAGATCTTTTATTGTCTATTAATTTTATATCAGGTCAGGTTGCAACCCAGTTAATTTGCAACTTAGAAATTAAATGAAATGGAGTAAGGGCTAGCTAGTTAAACCAAATGTTGAACAACAATGTTTGCTTGTAGTTACAAAAGGTTTAAATGGTTGAGTTTGATGAATGAAGTCAACACAATACTTTGTCCAAACATGAAAACAAAAATCACACACACATATTTAATGTGCTTTAAACTAGCTGCTTTTCAGGCTATGCTAATTTCCGTGTTAGATATTAGTTTGTCTCTTGCTAATAGGTATCACAACAAAAGCAGCATGGGGTTTGTGCATTCAATGACTTTTACAAAGTCATGGAACAACAAAGTGCACCATATTCACACAAATCACAACTGTCCTTTTTTTTTCTTCCTGTTTCTCAGAACTTTTAAGAGCATTTTTTCCTCCATTTGACCCCATCAGCTGGGCTTTGTTCGCCTCTGACATCAAGAGGCTTCAAAGGCGTGTTTGAGAGAATAAAAAGAGGTGAAGGGGCGCAGGGCTGAATAGTTGAATCAATACAATAGGTCTAGCCTGGTAATACCAAACTCTGCTACCTCGCTTTGCTGCGTAGACAGTCTGGCATGGCATAATTGAAAAGTGTTTTCTTTCTCGGGGGGGGTGGGGGGGGGCTTGTCTGAAGTATAAAGTATAAAATCATTGGTTACCCGTAAGCCAATCACATAACGTTTGGTTATGGCATGTGTTATTCGCCAATTCAGCCGCATCGAACTTCCACCATAAACACATGTATGATGCGAAAACGAAACCATCGAGCTAAATACTGGAGTGAACATGGCTGACCGGGTTTTGCTACCTCCTTAACCTGATCCTCCATGAGTGCAACCAAGAGGGACACAATCACAACTATCGTCTTGCCAGCCTTTGGTCTCCCCAGTTTCTCGTTGACGATCGGTAATATTTGATAAATTAGACTTTTACCAAAATCTGTCGGGAGTAGGGCCACGACATCATCTCCATTCAAAATGTTTACCAAACACTCTTCTTGTTCGGCCTTCAGTTTGGAAATCCCAAGAATATTCTCCACAATAGAGCAAATTGCATCCCATGTCTCCATATCCGCGGTCATTTTCGATTACCCCAATCTTAAAGGGATAATTCACGCAAAAAGGAAAATTAAGTAATTAATTACTCACCCCCATGCTCTCGCCTCAGGCCTACAAAGGAATAGTCAAATAAAGTCGTTGTTTTTGTTTGTTTTTTCGCACAAAAAGTATTCTTGTCACTTGATAAACTTATACTTGAGCCACTGTTGTCACATGGAATATTTAAACATTTTCTTCAATGACTTTCTGGGCCGTCAAGTTTCGATCCCTTAGGCAGCCTATGTAGCAGTGATCACCTCTCAAATTGAATAAAAAAAAATATCTTCATTTGTGTTCCAAAGACGAACGAAGGTCTTACGGGGTTGGTACAGCATGGGGTTGAGTAATTAACTTAATTAAATTAACTTTTTGGTGAACTAACCCTTTAAACTCGGTGCTTAGCGTCTACGTCACAGCTCTCAGCCCGCCTTCTGTTTGTTGATTGGCCGGCTGTTTTCAGGAGGAAAACTGAGAGACATGTCGATGTCTCAGACTGAGTACAGAAGCGAACTGAAATAGAGTTGAAGAGGGAAGAGGAGACAACAATAGGTCCTTTTCCCACTTCAATTTTAGGAGTAGTCAAGCTCACATCTCGCTACCTTAAAGTGTTTAAGGCTCCTCCTCCTCTTATAGCCTCAGTGCTCATTTCTTCCCATGTCTTTCAGCCTTTCTCAAAAGGTCAGCTGAAATTTAAGGCATTCTGCCTTGGCTTTCTTCACAATCACATTAAATTGGGGATGCTTTTTGAAAGTGAACAGCAAAAGAAGATCAGGATATGCTGCCTGTCATCACGCCTCTTACCTCACAGAACAAAATAAAGTGTACAAACAGGTAAACCAACTAATCAAGGTATAACCCCAACAGAGACAAAAGGTTTTCTTTTAAAATCCTCAACCTTTGTACTGTATTTTTGAATAAATGCAGAAAAAGATTCAACTTGCAAATATGCAAAAGCACTGAAATCCTTCATCATTCATATTCTGTTTCTGTAGAAAATCATGATGGTAAAGTCTCATGTCATTTCCAAGCGGCTGACATTCGCTGATGTCTTTCCCCCTAAAGACACAATTACTATGCAAGAGTATGTGCTGGAATTAACACACACAAATGAATATTTCATCTCAAATGAATATTTTAAACCCTGTTGTGTAGTCACATCTCTTCATCATTTCAAACATGTTTTTGAAATGACAAACAGTGCATTAAAAAAATACAACACATTAAAAAACGAGTAGAGAATATCACTCACAATTACGGTCTCTAACATATTTTTAATAGTTGTTAGAGCACTTGAAAACTATGAAAGTCACTCAACACTTACAACAGGCCATTATTTTTAACAATACATCGATATGGATCAATTTATCAGACAAAATGACTAACGATATGATGTATTGACACACATTAGGTACCTTTGATTTTTTCACTCTTTCACATCTTCACACAATGCATTACCGCCAATGTAACCGTTTATACACAGCATTCCAATTTGACATGTACATCAACATTTATTAGTGACTATAATGCAAGCAACCCCACTAATATGTTCCATCATAAATTTCATTAAATGACGCCTTTTTGTCATCAAATTAAACGTCTCATTAGTTGAGTGGGAAAAAATTGAATTAGCATTCATTAATTGGCCAAGTTTTCGTATTGAAATGCAATTACCGCAGGTCCTCTTAATGTAGTGGTACACTGAGCGTGAAAATATGAGAAAGCCAATTCTTGGAATGACCCCAATAGACCAAATATGAAATTCATTCATCACTACCAAAACAATTCCAACCGATACATGTCATGCGCAATTTGTAACAAACTCCATCTTTAAAACAAATCTCAATTCCCTGCACTCATGGACTTGTAAAAACATGTCAAAATAAATCTTTGACCTAAGGGGTGTTTTTTTTCATCCATTTCAGGGAAAAATGCAGCTGGTTATGAGGAAACCAATTCGAAACACTTTTATATAATCAAATGGTATCCATTTCCAAAAGCAACGCATGTTTTTTTTTTTTTGTTTTTTTTTGCGTTACTGTTGCTTCAAGTGTGCAATGGCAGAAAAACACACAGCATGTGTAGTAATAAAGAAATACCTAAAAGCTGCTGTTAACAGTGTGAAACCTTCTCCGTTGCAAAAAAATCAATTTTCTCTCTCTCCCATGAAATTCAGCATAGTGCCCCATGACAGGTTTTCTACTCCTGGGTGCGACACACAATACCTATAGTGTGACCTAATCTCTATTCAGACTTCCCCATCACTCAGTTTCTCTCTTGAATTTGAGATCACTTGTTGTTCTGTGCTCCACTACCGTACAATAAATACATTTCTAGTTCTTGGCTTGTTTCTGTCAGCTTTCTTATCTTGTCTCATTGTTCCTTTTATGCATTCACTGGCTTTCAAATGAAGGTTCGAGTGTCATTTAATTCCACTTATCACAATGTAAAACAAAAAAGCACTTTTACATCATGCCAGTGAAAATGATTATGGGATTTCTCTGCCAACCCAGTTATATAATCTATACAGTAACTAGTTCAATGTGTGGTGGGTAGACCTGGGTAGGTCTGGCCAGCATTAAGACACAACTAGATTAAATAAATGTGTTAATATGACACAAATAAATGTGTTAATATGATATAAATAAATGTGTTTAATAAATTAATGCTATTTAACACCTTTAACGCAAGGAAGGTATTTAACTAATTGGCATTACAAATGTTGTATTCTGTTGTGTTGGATATTTGAATGATCAAAACTAAGATATTGTATCAAATTATTCCTAATTGCCCCTTTTCTTCCTTCAACTAGACAATATCCTTATTTATAAGGATCTTGTTCTTGAGTGACTTGCACGCTCAAAAAAAGGAAAAATAATACATATTTTATAACTATTCGATGTGTATATAACAATAACATTTTCATAATATATATAATGAAATATTCCATCCATACAAACAAAACCTCCTATATAGATATATCTACATATCTATATCTATATATATATATATTAAAAAGATTAGCATAAACACAAACTGAAAGTAAACTGAGCAAAAATACATGGTTTAAAATCATCCGTATTCAAACCGAATAGACCTAAAATCAAATAGACAATCAAATCAAATGTCTATGAAACAAAAGCTCAAAGCAGAAGAAAAGATGGCTGTTCTGTTGTGTAAAAAATTCTGCACTTATCAAAACGCTATCCAACTGTAAATGATGGAAAAATCATTAATTGATGTTTGTCCTGTTATATAATCGGGCAAACATCTTTAAGCAAGTTTGAAGTGTGTTTGGCAGTGTTTTCTTTTATTAAACTGTTAGCAGAAGCACATTAAAAATGTATTTCCTGCTTGAGAACAAGCAATGACAGAATAAAGACTTGACGTGAAAAGTACATCGCCACAAAGGAAGTCAACCGATATTCATATTCCCAATTCAGCCCCTCGGTTCCTCTCGAGACAAACAAAACCTCCTTAACCAAACAGAACGCTGCTTCACAGGTGGATCCGCTGGCAGAGCTCCAGCTCTTTAAATCGGCAATGAAAGGGGTGGGCCGCAATTACCCCGGTCTCTCAGAGGACGAGACAATGCATTCAAAGCTCCAGGTGAGCTGGAGACCGGGAGAGAAACTTCTCTGAAAGGCTATAGGAGAAAGAAACAGAGTGATAGAAGACCATATCCATGATATGGAGTAAATAACAGCTGAAGCGTGGTTGGACCGAGTGTAGCCAGTGCCCTCTGGAGCTGGTTGGGAGATAAGCCCATATCAGGAGCCGCTGACTCTTTAGTAGCTGTCGCCAAAGGGGTTCGGGGAAAAAACATGCTTCGCCGAAACGGTCTATACGCAGTGACCTTTCGAAATGTCCTCTGGTCGGCTTGCCATCGAGGGGAGGGGAATGGATGCGAGGCTGCTGTGTATCACGCACGATCCACGCCCTGTCTGGGGGACATAAGTGTTTTTGTATGTCTCCAGACCATGAATTCAATTACAAAAGACCACATTTATCAGATTTCATCTAATGAATGTGGCTGAAAGCTAAAAGGAAAATCATTCAGAAAGAGGAACGCAACATGTATTTTTTCAGTGTTACTGTTAAAGAAATTTTACAAGAGATCCATAAAAAAAATAGTTAAGATTGAGTAACTTGTATTTTTAAATATCTTAGGTTTTGGCTTAACCAATGAAAACAGGATGAGAGATGCAAATGACTCGCTCATAAAAAGAGTCGCTTGTTTTTAAACAAATAGGTTGAGTTAATGATTCAAGCGATTCACGACAGAATCGAGACAGTCACTTGATTTAACTCGGAATAAATCAGTGTTTTTGAATGAATCAATCTCGCAAATGATTCAAATCTTTCAAATCTTTGTTTCTTCCTGAATGAATCAGTGTTTTTGAACGAATTACAGAGTGAATGATTTATTTGTAAATCATGTAAATCACTGTGTCCGAAATAGCATTATCTCTTGAGTGGGTACTTATTTCTAAGAGGTAATATGTGACCGCTAAAAAAAAGTATGTTCTATATAGTATGAGTGTGTGTGGTATGAATGTAATCAGGACGTAAGACCGTCGTTCATCTTCAGAACACGAATTAAGATATTTTTGATGAAATCTGAGAGCTGGATCACTCCTCCATACTAGACCATTGGCTTCATGAGGGATTGAAACTTACCAGCCTCAAAAAGTTATTAAAGACATCGTTAAAACAGTCCAAGTGACTTCAGACTAGTGACTAAGTTTATCAAACGACAAGAACACTTTTTGTGCGCAAATAAACAAACGAACAAAAATAACGACTTTTTTGAATGTTAATTTCCTTCTCTCTTGGCCTCGAGTCAGGTTACTAGTTTAACAGCGAATGATCTGTTGTTGTACGTCACACGCATCACACAGATGACCAGCGTCGGCCAATAGTGAGCCTACGTAGCTCTACTCTATCACACTACGTTAACTGACTCGAGGCCCATAGAGAAGGAAGTGAATAGTTGAAATAAAGTCGTTATTTATGTTTGTTTTTGCGCACAAAAAGTGTTCTAGTCATTTGATAAAGTTAAGATTGAGCCACTGTAGTCACTTGGACTATTTTAACGATGTCTTTAATAACTTTCGAGGCCGGCAAGTTTCAATCCCTCAAGAAGCCTATGGCCTACTAGTATGGAGGAGTGATCCAGCTCTCAAATTTCATCAAAAATATCTTAATTCGTAGATGAAGATGAAGGTCTTACGAGGTTGGAACAACATGAGGGTGAGTAAATACTGACAGAATTTCCATTTTGGGGTGAACGATCCCTTTAATAACATGTTTGTTTAAGCATTTCACCCAGCTTAATCAATGTTATGTGCTTGGAGCAATGGAAGATGAGATGCAGTTCAGCAAACATGTTTGCAAACAGTCATGTTTTTGTAATTCTACTTGGTGCCTAAATTACGAGCTTCACCTTTAAATAATAGCTCAAATGGTCTTGCTTAACTACTGTTTGCAAACTCCCCAACTTCATTTTCCCTATTTGAGGCAGCTGTTTATTTGGACCCATGAGGAAAACGGCACTTCAGGGAGTGTGTCAGAACTAAGCATCACTGGATGGGAACTGGGATTTTTTGCTGACCCTCTCACATCCGTGCTCTGCCAGTGGTATCCCAAGTGCACCTTTCCCAGAGCCCTTGGGGCCCGGGAGCTAAAGTATGGTCGAAATCTGGGCTGACATCAACAGTGCCGCTGACACTTCAGGTGCTAAATATAAGCTCCGGGTCCTGAAGTCAGGGGACATGTTCCACTGTGCATAGCACCGCCAAACTAAGGCCCGGTTCCGTTCCAGTGCCCATCCATTTTTTGCCCTTTTAGGCCTGTGAATGCACACTAGGCATTATTTATAGAAGAAAAAAACACACACAAATTTACAAGTTATCTGCAGTCTTGAGGGACTCTGTGGAGGCTCGGCAATGCAGTATTTTAATTATGTAGCTCGAGGCAACTATTGGCGGAATTAAAATCGATAGTGATAAATCAGCATAATAAGGCATTCAACAAGAAGCCGCCTTTAACACAGCTGGCTGCTGTTTCTTTGCTCGCCTATGCCTTTGAGAGAGAAAATAAAACGACAAAGGGTGGAGGCATACATCATTTAAAAACAGTTGCAGTGTGCTTGCTGTTTCAGTCTCCCTAGTTTTCAGTCAGCAATTAAAACCAGACCTCTTCAACCATAGAGCTGTCACTCACCCAAAATAATAATCCTTAGACTCAGAAAAGCATTCCTGCGTAAAGTAGGTGGCATTTTAGGAGTTTAAGAATGTCCTGCAGAAACTGAACAGTCGGTGATTTATTTTTTTATTTTTGGCACATTTGATAATAGCGAACCAAAGGAGCGACTGACGCCTTTAAAAGTGTGGGTGTGTACGCGTGATGTGAAGATGGCCTGTCTGTTTCTGGCACTGATGCGCTTTGAGCATGCGGGCCTTGTATACGTAACGCCACCGGAGGGGCTTTTATACTCTGATGGATGGATGCCAGGAACGAGCTGTCGCGAAGATGACATAAATCTTGCGCAGATAGCGGCGGGCCGCAGATAGCGGGGTGCGGAGGTGAGCGAGAGAGTCGAGCCGGCGCAGGAGGCGGCGCTCTTCGTGTGCTGAAGAGTTTAACGTGTCTGTGATTAACTGTCAATCCCTCGGCTCAGCCAGCAATGCTCCGTCTCAATTAGACACACTCATCATTCTGACAGGCTGCGCACTCTCAGCCTTGAGCCCGGGCTGGAGACCAGACAATCAGACGACGACTCGTAAAATATAGGGTGCGGAACAAAAGCAACTGTTGTGTTGTCTACTTGACTTCACTAAATCCATTGATGTCTTTAAACGATTAATCACTCCAGTATGTTAATGAGTTATGTGTGTGACCACAAATGTGTTTAACATGGCATAAACTGTGAAATTTATACAAATAAAAGTGGATGTTAACTTGGTGTATATTTCATACCCCAATGGCATTGTTTATTTTTCTACATGTTGTAAGCATAAACCTCAAAATTGTTCAGATTTATGTATAATGCCAATGGGATAAGAAAAATAAACTTACCTCTAGATCACTTTTTGGAAACAAGTCTTACATCTTCACACAACTTTGCTTCGAATGTAAATTTATCTGGTTGCCAGTCTAGGTTTTTTTTTAATGGGAAATCAATAAAGACAAATATTAATTTAAAAAAACAAAAATGTCAGCATAAAATCCTGTTCACACTAAGGACGCTTACACCAACACACTGTACAGTTTGGTTTATAATAAGTCCTCAAACTCTTAAGTCGAGCAGATTCAGGACAGCTGTTTTTATTAAATCATCAACAGCCAACAAGATCAATTTACTTCAGATAAAATAAATTGTGAAGATGTAAGACTTGTTTTCAGAGAATACAATACATCTTGAGTTGGTTTTTTTTACATTCCACTGGCAAACATAAATTTGCTTGTTGACAACATAAATCTGAGGTAAATTTACTGAGGTTTATGCATAAAGGGAATAAAACAATGCCAATGGGGTAAGAAATTACTGAAGATAAATTCTCTGAAAACAAGTCTTAAATATTTACATATTAGCTTTTCAGGTACATATGTTGTTTCGAGAATGTTGAAACAAGACATCTCCCCTGATGTTTTGCAAAAGGTTTTTCAACTAATGTATCTGTGCACTGTATGAAAAGTGAATTATTTGTGGGTCTTCACTGAGCGATCTTTACTTGCCAAAAGATCAAACTAAAAATGAGCCTCACTCTGCAGCAAAAAGGAATAGTTAACGAAAAAAAAAAAACTAATATTCTGTCATTAATTACAAAACGTCATGTCATTCCAAAACCCATATGACTAACTTATTTTCTGTGGAAAATATCAATTATGTGATTTACACAGAATAAAGAAAGTCAAACAGGTTTGGAACAACATGAGCATGCGCAAATTATGGCATTATTTTATTTTTTGGATGAACTGTTAATACTCTAATACTCACATGTCCAGGCTGATGCTTCCCATCCCTTAAACACACTAAGAAAAGTAATTAAATGAAAGCAAAGGAAGACTCTTTCTCTCTCACACACACCTATTCTTGCACGATGCTGCTCACCACTACTGCCGGAGACCATGGAAGCCTTGTGGGAATTAATTAGGGAAGTCTAGGCATAGTGGGCTACACAAAGCTCTCTATGAAAAAGTAGTTCCTTCTGTTAGGGTGTCAAATGGTAAAACACTGCAACACAAAGCATGAAACACCAACAATAACCTCTCCATCACCAATGAAAGAATGAGATCAAAGTTAGCAGAAACACAAAACAGTAAACGCCAGAAACAGCCTTCTTTAAGATATAAGTTCTACACAATTTAAACACTTTATCACCTAACATATGGTTTTATTTAACATTTTGAGTATCAACAGAGTATTAAATTACTTATTTAAGGTAATATTCTAAATGTTACATATGCCTTCAGTCCAGAAACCGTAAACATCAAATGGAACTAAACATGAATTAGCATTGAACGGAAATACCCCCAAAGCAAGGAGGTAATAGGTGCGATTTAAGAGAATCTGGACAATGACATAAACCATGATATACAGACTCCCAGAGAGAGGATCTCTGGTGGGAAAAAAAAACTACAGTGGTGTTCGGTCCATAAGAAATCCACTGCTGTCAGCAAAACCATACGCAAGCACCTTCACTTATCATTATGAAGGGATGATAAATCCACAGAACATCACCTCGACTCTAAAGCACTTTACTCCAACGACATTTTGCTTCCCATGTTCGAGCTTTGAAATAATCAATACAATTTAATTTGTTTTAGTGTAGCAATCCCCCCATACCCCCATACAATGAATGCAAACATAGCACTTCGTCTAAGCCTGTAGAAAGGGCAGATTGTAAAATATGGAGTTTATTTAGGATTAAGTGTGGCATTCTGTAGATATACAGTCAAGGGATTACATTTTTGAATTAATGAATTACACGATGTGGAGATTAATCTAATTAATTGCAAATTAATAGCACAGCAAATTTGGCAAATAAATTATCCCTAAAGGATTTAGTATTGTATTAAATGAGAAAAGCATCAAGTAGACATAAAAAAATGTATAGCTTTAGAAATAAATATTCTACTTGATTACACAAACTTTTAGGCTACAACAGCCATGAGGGTGAGTAAATTCATATTCATTTTTTGGTGAACTGTACACTCTAAAAAATGCTGGGTTGTTTGAACCCAATTTTGGGTAAAATATGGACAAACCCAGCCATTGGGTTACATTTTTAACCCAATGGCTGGGTTTGTCCATATTTTACCCAAAACTGGGTTAAAAAACCCAGCATTTTTTAGAGTGTACCTTTAATTGTTTTATTAGAATGGAATATATATATATATATATATATTTAAATACTACACTAAATAAGAAACTACAATTGCCAGTAGGTGGGGGTAAATGTCTAAATGACTAAGTCATTGAGTCATTCATTGGATTCATTCAAACTAATTTATTCAGGAATTAATTAAATGGCTCTCTTTATGAATGGGCCATTGAATCATTGGTTCCCCAACCTGAAACAATGCGTTCCTCAGAGATGCACAATTGCTCTGCTATGGCTTTATAAAAATAGACAAATTAGTGTCTAAAATATAACACAATATTAACTTCTTATTTATTGCACGGTTACATCAAACCAGTAGGTCACATATTTTATTCAAATGGTGTTACAAGTGTGATATTGCTGATATAACTATTAGACAAAAACTCATACAGGGGCATTTTTGGACAATATCTTAAATTTTCGAGGCACATAATAGTTTCTCCCTCTTTCTGGTGTGAAAGACAAATGCTGGTCTATCTAATCCAGCACCAAACACCGCTAACCAGCAAAAAAAGAAAAAAAAAAAACATGTCTAGTCCAAATATTTTTAGCAGGAATTGGGCAGATTGTGCTTCATAGGAGGCTTTTGAGAGCTCAGGCCGTGTCTTAGATCTGCCACAGAAGATGGTAAAGAGCCAGATGGAGGACAGAAAGAGAGAATGAGATGGAGGAAGACAGAAGGAGAGAGATCAAGGGAGCGAGTGAGTTAGAGGAAAACGGGGGGAAAGGAGAGAGGAAAAGCGAGGGAAAGCAGAGCATATCCTCTCACGCCAGGCCTTGGACTAGATAAGAAGCTGGCTAATATTGAAGCAGGAAATAACTTGGGCAAACGATTAGATGCAGGTTTCATTTTCCAATGGAGCTCGACTCTCATACATATTCTATTAGAAAAGTGTGGGTTTATGCAAAATGCACTGGAATGTGATTTATAGATTTTTTTTTTCCTCCTGGTTTGTTTGAGCATATAATATTGAGTTACTTCGGCGCCCACAGCGCAACGAAATAATTGGGTCACCGAAATCCCACAATTCAGTGTGCTGTTACTGAGTCTCACGGCAGCTATAATGCGCCAACATTACCATAAGCAACCGCGCTCCGGTGACTTGTCTTCTGTCACCTTCAAATACAAGTGCATGATGGGATTTGTCTGTCTCACTAGATGTTTTAACTAAATTCTACTGCTACTGAAACAACAACGGAGAGACCTCTGTTTACACAAACAAAAACAATGCAGCAAAAAGCAGCTAAACTTTATATTTCTGCCGACAAACTGCAAACATACCATCTAGTCAAAACAGCTAGATGTTTGCTTTCCGTCACCATGGTTAAACAGCACAGCAGGAGGTTGTTGTGTCTGAGACCTTGACATCCCTACCATTCTGCTCTCCAAAGAAAACGAGACGAAAGGGAAAATCACCAAAGAAATGTGGAATTCTGGGAGTTAAAATGCTGTTATGAAGGGATGTCAACTAACAACTAACTATAAGTTAAAGTTGGTTAGTTTACCTATATTTCTTTTATTGTACATATCTTAGTATTTAAAGGTATAGCGGAGGATCTTTCCAAAATTTAGAGAAGACCCGCCCTCTCCAATTTTTTTAAAAAAATGCAAATGCACAAACACAACACTCTTGCTCCCGCGAGGGAACACCTATTACGCCTTAAAAAAGACAACATGTCAAATGCCCTTCCGTGTTTTATTTACTTATTATACTGATCGGTTGAGTGACCGAGGACTCAAGACATGATATGTGCAACCCTGTATCACACGAAATACGTTCTGAGGAAACTTTTTTGCAAATCGCAATTATGTTACATGGCAACATATGAGCAGTGCTATTACGTTGGTCCTTGACCTAATATGTCTCATTGTTTATACGTAGGTATTAATAGGCTACGTTATTTTTATACGAGAAGTAGCTTGTTGCGTTTGTGTAATAATAAACACACACGGTTTTAGAATATTTCAGCGCGATACCGTTTACCATTTGGTCAAAAGGCTACTTTAGACAAATTGACATGTTTACCGTGTATGCGGTGCATGACTTGTGCCAGGGCTAGCATTGCTAAGTAGCTTGCATTAACTTTTACTAGTGATTTTAAATGGATTTCTCCAAATAGCATGACAAACTTTACCTGTCTAGTAGAATCTTTGAGACTGCGGCATCAGTGAGAAGCCCAACCTGTGCTTTTAGCGCACGCCAGCGTGTGATTCACCCAAAATCACTCTGGTCTTGTTTCTATATTCCGCAGCCTTTCTCTTCTTTTTATACACTTCGTACACATTTTTTTCTCTTTCGACCCTCAGTCATTTTCAAAGGAATGGCTGAAACCGTAACTCCGACATAATACACCTGAAAGTGAAAACTACATAGAGATGAGCACGTACGACGGCCTTACGTAAACATATCGCCAGAATGATTGACACTTAGGTGGATCAATAAAATAGACTACCCACCCGGAAAAAGAAAATCCTCCGCTATACCTTTAAATACTTTTGGCAGCAGTGATCTAATTAACATAGCTGTTTGTTAGGTTTGTTGGCGAATACCTTTAAAAACAGCTACACACACACACATCACAAAAGTAAATCTTTTTGAACAAGTCCCGTGCCTTCTGTTCCTTATTTTGAATGCAAGACCGCATATTTTGTGAACGCCGCCTGAGAAACACGTCTAGCCAAGGTCGTTTAAACTCAGCTTAATTATACACAACACTCCTAATGAGTATTTTCACTAATTTTCCAGTTAAATACCAAAAAATCCTTGAAACAAGATCATTCTTCCTAAGAAGCAAAACTGCATAATGCTGGGCTGGATATTAAAGGGTAACTAAACCCCTGGTCAGAGCCTGACTCTGACTCCACCCACTGGCAATATTTGAAAAATGCTGAAAAAATGGCCAGACCCCAGCGGAGATAGAGGGGACGAACCGAGGGCGTGCACCTGAGACCCATAGTGACAGCTGCAGTCAGACTCGCAAGTAGCTTTGCAAGAGAGCGGTCATTTGAAGTCGAGGACTTTTCTACTGAAGTGGATGAGGGGAATTGTCTGTGGACACAGGGCCATTTCAATTCAAGCCGCTGGCTCAAACTGCGGTCTTAACTCCCACATAGCGATCGGCATCTGATGATTTTTATCGAGTTGATGATACTTTATGATTTATACATCTACATCTACATAGACATTTATATAGACAACTATATAAATGCTATGCTAAATAGATGCTGAAACATTCTATCCTGATCGTTTTCGATACTTGTAATTCTAAAGCTTGATTTGCAGTAGTTTTGACGAAACAAGATGTTTTTTATATTCCCGAGGGCGTGGTAGTTCGTACCAAGGGCGTGGTGAGCTGGAACCTGCTTACGTCAGCTCTCACCGCTATGTCACGAAGCACCGCAAACATCCAATAGGAAAATTCAACTGCAGTAGCCACAGTTCAATCTGAAGAGGGCTGCACTGAGACGTTTTTACACCATATATTGTAGAATTAAAACACTTTATACTCTAATGTCAAAAAAGTTCCTCAAATCAATGATCAGCACTAATAAAGCGCCATTCTTACAGATCATTAAATAAAAAAAAAGTTGGTTTAGGGTTTAGTCACCCTTTGAGACTTGTTTTCAGAAAATTAGTGTATTTTTTTCTTATGACAGTAATATGACAAGTCAAAATTTTGTGACAAATCACATCACATAAAATAAGTATAAAAAAAGTTTTTAAAAAAGCCAGTGCATCAAGACAAAATGTATTTCTAAATGTCTAAACCTAAATGTCTTGCAGTCTTGTTTCAAGTAAAAAAGTAATTAAAAGTATAGATAAAAAATAGAAGCAAATACAAATAGAAAAGTACAAATTAGGCTAAAATGAATCCCCTGAATGAGTGACTAGTCATAGGTTTTCTGAGTTCATCTCCTCAATCATTTGCAAATTCAGACAGACCAACTCTTTCCCTTCTCTATTCCCTCCATCTTTCTCTTTTCGTTAAGTCTCCTCCTGCCCCCCCACCCACTCTCTACATCACACTGAAAATGGATGAGACAGTCTTGGAACATCAATCATGGCAGCTTGGCTTCATCAACGCACTACTCACTGAGACAGAAAATTTGTCGCGGCTTCACTCCACATAACAGTCAACCAGCTAACATGATCAGAACAGACTAGACAATGTGCAAAAGTGAAGTTATAACCCAAACTCCAGTTTGCCTCATCTTTCACACAAACATACAGCTTCCAAAACCACAAGCTACTTGGAATTTAGTAGTTACAGTAAAGATACTAACTAAAAGATGCAAAAACCAGTGAAGTTACGATATGTAACAAAACAAACTTATTACTGATTGTTTTCAAATTGGTTTCCCAAACAGTACCCTTCTACCATTGGCCAGCCAAATAGATAGACCCACCCCAATCTCACACCATTGGTTAGGTCAGGATTCTCAAATCTTACGAAAATGCAACAGTTACAGTTTTTTTTTTACATTTTTAAGAGAAATCAGCCAACAAATGGTTTATGCCAGTGGCGGCTGGTAAAAATTATTCTAGGTGGGGCTGTTTCTGGTGGGAGGGGGGTACTCTCCCACAAAATCCACAAAATTTTGAACTCTGAGGCGGTGCACCGATAGCCGCACCCTCACCGGATCTGGCCGCACCAGTGTTGCTAGATTGAAAATATCTAATTATCATACCAGGAGCTCAAAATTATCGTATTTGGAAGAAAATGATCGTACACGAGTCAAACGGACAGAATCCAGCTATTTTTCAAGACATGTGAGGTTGACTGGATTGTTGACGGGGGTGGGGGAAACGCACACACGCAAGGTCTCTCCCTATCTACCGTGCTCTCTCGCCTTCACTTTCTCCTCACAATTGTGATGTATATCAACAGCTAGATCAATGAGTATAGAAGCACTATGATTACAATGACCTCCGATCACAAAATTCGGAAATTATCCTATATTATGGGATTTTTTTCATTATTAATCGTACATACAAATATTTGTGGCTAATGACACACACAGCTCAACGCTTTAGAATGTTTATCCCATTCAAAGCTTCCCTCTCTCACTTTATCAAGCCACGATTTCAGCTAATTTATTTCTGTTATGATGACAGGACGCAAGCGAGCGCTTTGCTAGTTACAGCAGATCAAATGTCTGAACCTGCAGAGAGAGAGAAAAAAAAAACAAGCTTATTACGACGGGATGAAGGTATTTGTTTCTAAAAGGTATGACTCAGAACAGCCCACATTTAAAATGTCACGAGAACGTTTAATGGAAGCTAGAGTTCACTTGTCAGGCCACAAACAAGCCGATGATGACTCCAGCGCTCCCAGAGGCTTGAGATGGAGCGGTTTAATTTGAATCTCATATGTGGAAGTGTGATTGTGTCCTATACTGACAATAGCTCTTCCACATGGATATGGAAATAGGGTCATTGAAGAGCATGCATATGAAAGGAGAGTCATTCACATTAGAGTATTTCCACAATCCCTATAGCATAATGTTTCTTCCCCTCCTATGCCCCACTTTACCCAACAAAGTGCCAAGAATGTTTTCCTCGAAGTAGCCTTTAGCGGGTTAAGCTTCCTGTTTTAACACATTCTGAGGATACGTTTTATTAGCTTATCACCAAATGAATCTTGCCAAGACAGCAGTCTTCAAACGGGTAGTATCTAACCATACGCTAACAGCCAGAGGAAAATGTGAAATTAGCTATTTTTGTGAAATAGGCTTTTTTAAGAGCTTCTTGGCCCTTATTATTGCTGAGGCAGATGTATGGAATTCCAATAATTAGGAAAATTTAGATAGAGCAACATCAACTAAAAGGTGATTGCAGTAAGACATAACGTACAGTATTAGAAACAAAGCTGCACTGTCTTCTAAAGCAGAAGTTTTCAAATATTTTTTTTTAATGCCATGGGCCCACAAATATGATGACACCTTCGCGAGGGACCCACTTCATGAATATTTAAAGTACATTTTAACATTGATAATAACATGAAATGTTTCTTAAAGCTACACTGTGTGATTTTTACCCCATCTAACAGTGAAAAGGTATATGACCATCCAGTGAATATTAGTTTCTGTTCCTCTCAATTCCGATTTCATTTTAACTCCTACGGTGGCCAATGTAGTCCAAGATTAACATGGCTTCTAGTTCGACCTCGTCCATGAGTGTTAACTCAAACGTAAACGCGAAAGGCGAAGCTTGAATTAACAGGTATGTCCCTCTTTGGCTAATGTACTTTCAAGATGGAGGAGCAACATGGCAACCGACGTTAGAACCCCTTACCTGTATCTATTTTCAATGGCATATTATACACTCACAAGAATACTTTATTACTTGAACGAAGTAAATATATATTAATGAGCACATATATTTTTGAAAGAACTAAGTGTTTTTAGCTAAGAATAAACTAAAAGAGTTACACAGTGTAGCTTTAAATTATTTTATTAGAATGATTTCTGAAGGATGATATGAAACTGAAGACTGGAGTAAAATTCGGATTTGCCATCAGACGTAAATGGCATTAAAATATATTAAAACGGAAAAACTCATTTAAAATCCTTAAAATAATTCACAATATTACTGTATTTTTTTTATCAAATAAATACAGCCTTGCTAATAAAATATTTATTTTAAAAGCATTAAAAAAAACTTACCGACCGACCGTATGAACGAAGACAAATTTTCAGACTTAATATGTTTTAAATGTGTATCTAGAAGAGTCAACAGAATAAAATAATAATGTTTATATAATATTATATATATATAAAAAAAAATTGTGTGTGCGTGGTGCCTTTCAACTAATGAAAGGTTGTGCACTTTTTTTATTGTAAAATATCACAAATCACTTACATTTCTCTGACCTTATCACCAGAGCCCAGTTTTAACACCCCTGTTCTAGAGTCCTGCATTTTAAAGTGCTTATTGAAAAACTGTGTGCTAGGTACTGAACCTTTGTTTAGTTGTCACATCATATCATTGGCTCACTACAGTCTACGTGGCCTGAAAAGAAGGGAACAGGATATTACATTCAAGTCTGAAGCCTATGTGTCGCCTTACCACTGTGAATAATAAGTGGCCCGTGCTTTCAATGCAATAATCATGTAATAGCCTATAGACAGCGTTAAGCACCATTCTTTTTTTGAACAAGCATATGGTTGCGGAGAGATTGAGTGTGGGTTGACATATGGAGAACAACAGAATAGAAGTAAAAAGCAGTTAGTGTGAATACACTATGTGAGACAGAAAGCAGAATGGCAGCAAGGAGGAGGCAATAAAGGAGAAGTCTTTGAACCGGTGAGCCTGTTAAGCCTCGTGCTTTAAAACAAAGGCAAACTGCTCTCTGCAACACAGTGTCACTGTGGCTTGTGTGTATCCTCATCAAGGCCCCAGTCTTGCCGTCGTTTCCTCGCTTCATTTTACACAACGCATGATACCAGGGGATTTCTTTAAGCTTCATCTCGAATTCACTATGAAAGATTTCTCTACCACTTTTCAAGGTAAGGCCGATGGTTGCTAGTTTAGGTGACGACGGCGTTGGTGGCGGGAAGGGGGGTGTTGAGACCCAATTACGGCCTGTGGAAATAGGATTACGGCAGTTCTCGTCTAGTAATGAATTGTTATCCTTACTGGGCCAATAAATCCTGGTTATCTTGCAGTCTAATCGTCAGCAAAGATAACAAAGCCACTCTATAACACCTCTACAGTCAAAAATAGACTAGGGCAGCTGAAACCGGCAATGCAATGTAATGAGGAATACGTTCCCATATCTGTTTCTGTTGATCTACGGCTAATTCAATTACCGCTTCAAGATCAGCACGTTTTATTGTGTTAGCTAAAGGATGGGATATCGGAGCTTACACTGCAAAAAAATATTTTCTTAATCAGCATTATTGCCTCATTTTTCAGTAATAATAGCCAAACATCTTTAAATTCAATTGACAAGTAAAACTGCACAGGACATTTCATATTGAATCTTAAAAAATATATGAAATATACCTAAGTAAGTTAAGTAAGGTTTATATTACATTAAAAAAATAATAATAATAACACTCGCACTGTGATATGAGATATAGCCTAAAGTTTCAAGTGAGAAATATTCACAAAAAAGTAATTATGAGAAACAGAGTTGCAATGGTGAAATATAAATATAGTTAAGTTTTAATGACGTTTCAATACTAATTTCACCTTGAGATCACATTGACACTACGTCACATCATGCACGTGTCTGGTCAGAGGTCATCTCTCAAATGTTATCCTCTGGTCACTCCGTGGGCCATTAGTGTAGCAGACAACCGTCCACAAGAGGCCCAGAGAGAAGCTCTAATGAGGTTTGGGACTGCTTTTAGGTCAAAGGGAACATGACCATGGATTTGAACAGGGGCCACTAGGGCTTTTCTTCTCTAGAGGGGTGTGTAAGAGCACTTAGGTGACAGAACTGCT
Organism: Cyprinella venusta; assembly: GCA_038021265.1. Lineage (NCBI taxonomy): Eukaryota > Metazoa > Chordata > Actinopteri > Cypriniformes > Leuciscidae > Cyprinella > Cyprinella venusta. The sequence continues at coordinate 25,598,860 of CM075874.1, forward strand.
GGTATAAAGCTAAATCTAGCTCTGTTTGTCTCTGAGCCATGTCTAGCAGGACATGTGCATGACCGAACATGATGACCCCAACAAGTCCAAGGGTAAACCCTGCCGAATCACTTCAATGTCCATCCAGACAGACGGGGAGAAAGGGAGAGAGTGGATAGACATGATTGACTGGGTCGTCGCTGTAATACAGCGAGTCCAAAGGGCTGTAAAATAATGTCCTGTGAAATGTGACGACAGCACTCCTGCTTCCACAGGGCACCTGCAAATGAGCAAGCAGTGACATGAAAATGATGCAGCCATTATGGCACTCGCCCAGAGGATATGAACAAAAAAGCAAGTTATCCATATAAACTTTCTATCTGATGGATTGAAATGAGATGGAAGAGTGGGATAAGAAAAAAAAAAACTTCTATTTCTCTCTCTCTGAGTAAATTAGATGCAGTGATATTTTCGCAGAGGAGCCTAAGGAGTAGGGGCTTGCTATTTCATACCGTCCACGATAACACGGGTATATAATTTTCCATGATAGGAAAAGTGTCATATCACGATATCAATAATATAGCGTCGCGATGACATATGGCGCATTTTAGGTTGCCTTGCGCACAATAACAACACCTGTCTGAGCGTGAGAGCAGAATGTCAGCCTCCGACTTGGATAGCTCAAGCGAATATCAGATTGTAGGGATTTAGTGCGTGAGTTTTTCATGACGATTTAGTACCTTAAAGGGATACTCCATTTTTTCTTTTTTTGGAAATAGGCTCATTTTACAACTCCCCCAGAGTTAAACAGTTGAGTTTTACCGTTTTCGAATCCATTCAGCCAATTTTGTGATATTTAGAAGAATATCATTAACCAAACATTTTCTGGTCTAATTGACTTATTTTTTTTCCTATGGAAGTCAATGAGACCAGGTACTGTCTGGTTACTGATATTTTCCTAAATATCAGAAAATCGGCTGAATGCATTTGAAAATGGTGAAACTCAACTGTTTAACTCTGGGGGAGTTGTAAAATGAGCCTATTTCCAAAAAAAAAAAAAAAAAAAAGTGGAGTATCCCTTTAAAAAGGGAGCTACTTCAATAGTATTTTATTCCCGCAGGTCTACCACTTATAATGCGGGAAATTCCCCTGAAACATTGATTCACTTTAGCATGTCGATTGTATGAGTAGCCTAAATTAATCAACACAGATTATAAAATCAATTCAGTCATTTTAAAACTCTCTCCGAGACGCAATTTCAGTGTTTTCGGGACATGCCGGAATTGTCATTTGCACAATTGGGCCAGCATTGCATAGTAACTGAAGTGTATAATTTTCACTTCTTTTTAAGTCTTGTCAATTCAAGTGATTTTAAACTCTCCAGCATTCGCACAGAGTTTATTACAGCCTAAGGTAAACGGTGAACTGTAAATATCAAATTAAACATTAATTTACAATTCTCGATTAGTCACCATCACTCCATCCTATAAGGAAACTGGCATTTTTTTATAGACCATAACTCCCAGCAAGATGACTACAAGGCAGCTGTTCTCTTTGTAAGACTAAACTTCATTATGGAAAGCATCGCGATGGATAGATAAAACTCATATGTCCCTGTCTGGCACTGCTGAAGGCCCACAGTATTTGTATGTGTGAGCATAAACACGGACGCATACATCCGTGAACATGCTTCTCATTATTCCATGGGAATGTCTCGCTACTGTCGGTCTAGAGCTGTACGCGTGGCATTATTACAATTCCACACTTGAGTTCACGTGCGCCCACGTTTGAGGCGCTTCAGCCTGAGCAGATCACTTTAGACAGCTCCCGCTGGAGGATTCCCAGAAGTCATTTGTAGTGGCAGTCAGGAGCGTTTGAGTGAGGTTCCACTGAGAGTCCTGCTGTTCGGCTCCACCGCAAACAGTGCTCGGATTCTGGAGGGAGCACTGACAGTGAAGCTAGAATTTACAGACTAGCTTAAAGCTTTGGTCAACAAAAGTTTCAGCAGTTTTTTTTTTCTCAACTTTTTTTCTAGTAATCGGCATGCACAACTTTGTGGAAATCGCAGCAGGTTTCCACAGAATAGAAATAACTTTGCTATACATCACCTACTCCTTGCACGTTTGATTAACTAATTTGATTGTTTGTATTATCTAAAGCGTTTATCACCCGCTGATCACTAACCCCACCCCTTATATCTGGATCCAACTCCGCCCCATGGATCTCATGTACTGCAATGAGGTGCTACTGGAAATTGAATAATTAAAAAAAATATCGGCCGATATATCGGAATATCGGATTTTAAAACCAAAAAAAAAATATTTGTATCGGTCTTCAAAATCCTTTATCGGTCGGGCTCAAATGTGTACTTATATTTATAAGTCATTAAATCATGTTTAATTTGGACTTCTCTGTGCATGCTCTTTGTGGTGGGCCCCATATACCTCCATTATATGACTGACAGACAAGAACGGTTTGACCTAAAAATATCAAAATTGAAAATACTGTGGAAACATCTTGGATGCCTTTGAGGTAAGCTAAAACATATCAAAAAATTAATTTCAAAGTGAACTATCCCTTTAAATATAACAAAGTAGTGATTCATTTATTAATCAAAATAAATTATTGGAATTTTAATCCATTTTAATTCGACTTCCTCAAATCTAAATGAAATCTCAATTCAATTCTGAATGCTCTTAGCTTCATAATAATTTTTTTTAGATAAATTCAACAGGTTTTCCCCAACAAATTGCACAGAAAAACAAATAAATAAATAAAAATTCAGTTGATCAATTATTCTCAGACTTGCCATTGAGTTCCACCGCAAAAACAAAAATCAAACGAATCTTAAAAGACACCTTTTGGTGACACATTCACATTAAAAGGAATTTTATGTATCAGCACAAACACGAGACCTCAACCTAAAAAAAACCCCACCGTTTTGCCAAATCTAGCCACTCAATACAAATTCACCACGTTATCTTGACATTAAAGCCAGTGTTTGTCATATTTGTGGAAAAACAGACCAAATATTCACTTTAAAGTCTTCCTTGTGCTTCATATTTTATATTTAACTTTGAGCTTTATTGTAAGCATTCCTATTCCCAATCCTTCAGAGAGCTCCATCTCTCTCTCTCTCTCTTCATGCTCAGCAGCGTTATCGCTCCTCTCTGCTCTTTTGTCTTGGAACTCAGCATCTTCCTCACTGTTCATCATCCTCTGTTCTTCCTTGGTGTCGTATCTACAGACTTCTTCTAATCCCCCCTTCTCACTCTCTCACTCTTGCCAACCCTGTTACACTTCTTATCTCGTTTACTCTTTCTCTTTTGGACCACTCACTCCCGTTGGTTCTCTCTCTCTACAATCTCTCTCTAATCCTCATTTATGTTCTCTCTCTGTGTTCGGTTAATTGCAGTCGCTTGTGCTCCTGCTCATTTGACACCAGCACGTCTTTGTAGTCAGCCAACATTTTCTCTCACTCAGAACCTCAATTCTCCCCAAAAAAAACAAGTCCTGGATTGATAGAAGGTGGAGGAGAGAAAGCCAATTACTCCAGCAGCAGGAGCATCTCTGCTTAGCCATTACACAATCTTAGCTAACCTGCTCATTTCTCATGTCCTTGCTAGCAATGTAAGCTAGTATGGTTAGGTGCCATGTAAGACAAGTGTAACCTGACAATGGTCACCACCATTCAAAAGTTTGCAGTCAATTATTGATTGATTTAATAAAAAAAAATGAATATTTCTATTTAGGAAGGATGTAACTAAAGGGATAGTCCCCCCCAAAATTAAATTCTGTCATCATCTACTCGCCCCTATGTTGTTACCAACATTCTTCAAAATATCTTCTTTTTAGTTCAAAAGAAGCAAAAAAATATAACATTACATTAGTTAATAACTTTCATTTTTGGGTGACATCACTGATAGCACAAAAAGTAGACCATTTGTAATGATAATAAAGTGTAGGCTATCAGTATTCAACTGTAATTCAGACCAGATGAGATTTGTAAGCAAAGAGTTTTTCAAACTTCCACAGGCTGTTTTTCTGAAGTGGAGTGTTTTTGTGCTCTCAGCTTGTTGCTGTTGCCAGTTAGCAGAAATTGAGGCTAACTGGAGGTCAACTGTGTTTGAGGAACAAATGAACTCATGTACGAGAGTTCCCAGCTGGAGGAATACATTACAACCCATTCTAAATTCACTTTCTAATCTACTCTCTCCGTATCACCTTTTCCCTTTTAGCATCCCGCCAGATACCAGAGGGGGGAAATGTGTTTGCCTCTGAGTTTAATTTTACAGATTTTCCTCTCTTAAAGTGATATTTCACCCAAAAATGCACATTCCGTCATTGTTTACTCACCCTCATCTCAATCAAAACCAGTATAATTTCCTTTCTTCTGTGAAATACAAAAGAAAAGTTTTTTTGGACACCATTGGCTTTTATTGTATGGTCAAAAACAGTTATTTAACTTAAATAAATGAATTTATTCCTTTTTGTATTATCAACAGAGTACAAGGTGCATGTTAAAATATTTCATTGGTTGTTAGTGATAAGGCTTCAGATGTTTGTTAGTTAGTTCTGTGGGAAACCTGAACCAATGACTTGCAAACTGTGCCTAATTATCTCTGATTTGAGTAAGTACCGTAACTGTCATAATTTGACCATTTCTGTTATTTTTATTTTTAATTTATCTAAATAAGCAGCAAAACCCTTTTCGTTTTGACCTCTTCACTACACCAGTAGAGTGAGTATTTACCGGCAGTCGCATAAATAAAAGGAAAAACTCCAGGTGGCTACAAGGACACAACTCACTCAAGAGAAATCTGGGTGAACAAGGCCAAGTAATTAAGGTTACGTGAAAACATGTACAAGCATGAAGAGGGCTGCTTATATAAGCAAGGTGGACCTTGTTAAATCTACCCAGGTGTGGGTGGGCCAAAAGAGTCTCACTTCATAGCATAATATATTACTTATTGAGTATAATTCAAATAGCCATCCGTCTCCGGAGAGACTTTCTGCTAGCATCAGGCCCACCACATTCATTATCATATCAGTTAAAGTGATTATATGCAAATGGCTCCGCCCAGCAGCCGCGTCTAGATATCAATTACAATGACAGCCAGTCTCGCGCGATGTGTGTTATTATGGTAATTCTTCCCAAAATAGATTGCACCTGAGAACAGAGCAAAGGAATAAGGGGAAAAGAGAGCACGCCAGGCAATAAAAGACAACGATTCTTCTTGTACACAAGACCTTCATTCTCAGAGAAAAGCTCAAGTATGAGCTAACCAGCATTTCCAACTCAGAAGGCTTCTCATCTCAAACAAATTCCCTTGAGACGGAAATAACCAAACAACCATCAGCTGAGTTATTCCATCTTGTTGTTGTTTTCCCTGCTGGAAAATCCAGTCTAAGATGGAACTGCATTTTGGAACATGACAACTGGTTTCTATATGGTCTACACTGATCATTAAACTGGTCATTAGATAGTTTATACCAGCTTAAACTGTCTAAACTGGTTATAGGATAGTCTAAGATGATAATTCTACGCTATCTCACGACCAATTTGTACGAATTCGTACGAGTGATTAAAAAGTGGCTAATTCATACTAATTCATACGACCTCACTCGTACGAATTCGTACGATTTGTCCAAACCCACGTGATGGGTAGGTTTAGCGGAGGGATCAGGGGTAGGTCATTCGTACGAATTCATACGAATTAGCCACCACGTAAAATTCGTACGAATTCTCGTGAGATCAGGTTGGATAATTAGCTAGCAAAAAATGCCATTGGCTAGTCTATTCTAGTCATTGATTGGGTTGTTTAGGATGGCGACTGGTTAGTCTAAGATGATCATTCTTGTTTATGAAATATTTTCATTGGCTAGTCTAAGAGGGTCATTAGCTTGTCAAAAATGATAAGCTAGTCTAAGATTTTCATAAGATAACAAAATCAGTCACTGGTATGTCTATTAACTAGTCAAAGATGGTCAAACTAGTACAAATTGTTCATTGGTTTATCCAAGATGCTCACTAACTAGTCAGGCCAAAAGCTAGTACAAAATGGCCATTAGTTGGTCACTACAACAGCTAGTCTCAGATTAGAGCCAGACCGATATATCAGCTGTCCGATCTTATCGGCCGATATTAGGCATTTTCCGCACTATTGGTATTGGCAGTTATAATGGCCGATAAATGAATATTTCAAAAATAAAATAAAAACGGACGAAATACGCTTGAACCATGTCATGAGTGTTGGAGTTGTATAGTTTGTCCACCAGAGAGCATTCAACATCATTCCTGTTGGCAACACTCGTTGAGTTGGTCACGATCCATACATTGCTAGAATAACAATTAAAAGAACATCCCCATCAGTTCTCTTAACTCAAATAAGCATGAAAAAATTTGTGACTATCATGTCCAGTTTTGCTGCTGTTAAATAAGACGAGAGTGAAGCAGAATTAGCTACTAATAGTTACGTCACGTTGTTACAATGTAGTTGACTGACTGCCCTTTTAACTTTTGACAATGTGACTGAAGAATTTCTTTAATAGTGCGTGACAGTTATGAAAATGTATCAATAACAGTTATTGAAAATGTAGGTTTTAAAATTTGCAGTATGACATAATCCATTGCTAAATTATGGCTCATCATAGACTAGCTAACTATAAAGCTAGCTAATGCCACTGTCATCAGTCTGTTCTGTTGTGACAATAAAAGAAAAGTTTCTTTTTAAAATGCATTATCATAGTATTTTAGTTCATAAAACTCATAAATAACTACAAATAACTAAAGTTAGGGAAATCTGTTAATGTTTTGTTGCGCATTTCTGAAATAATAATAAAAAAAAATATATCGCTCGATATATTGGAATAACCGGAATATTGGATTTTAAAACCAAAAAAATATATGTATCGGTATCGGCCTTCAAAATCCTTTATCGGTCAGGCTCTATGTCAGATGATCACAGCAGATGACCATTAGCTAGTCAAAGTTGGTTAACCATTATTTGACTGAAGCTGGTCATTAATTGGTGCAAGTTAGCAGACAATCTTGGCTTAGCAACAAACCCAAGCTGGTTTCTCAAACATGGTTGCTGGTCAACCAGCTTATAAATAGCTAGAAATATTCTACCATGTTCTAAAAACAGCTTTCACTTACAGTAACATTCATTTTCCAGCTTAGATGTACAATATATATATATATAAACAAAAATTACCTTTAAGAACTAATTATGTCCAGACGCTTACAATTACCACGGTGAGAAGAAAGCGGATCCATGGATTTTACTTTCTAATATTTCTATGGTGGAACAATCTGTCATGCTGATGAGATACTAAATGTCAGATGTGTGTGTGCACAGGCCCATAGACTGAGATAAATGGCAATGTGTTCACACACTTTATGTGTCCCTTAAAGCCTAATGCTGTGGCCAGTGAGCCAGGACACTGAATTACTGATGGGCTTTGACTGTATTAAGCAGCATCTACACAACGCTCAACCACGAATGGTTCCAGTGCCCCCCAAGGCGCTCTCCTCAACCCTTGATTAAAAAACAACCTCGGAGCAGTAAAACACCATTTCCACAGCCGAATAAAAACCAAGTCAGCAGATCTCATAATATATGCCCAACTCAACACCTGCAGCATTCATTTAATCACTCTGAAAGTCTAAATCCAAATAAATAATCTACGACTGTGGCTAGGTCACGATATATAATATCTCACCATAGGAATTAGTCAAGACCAGCTTTAGTCTATAGTCTATTCTGGAATAGCAGACATTTCCTATAAAGTAAAAAAAAAAAAAAGCATGACAATGAATGAGATAATCAGTTTAACATTTTTAAACACTGAACTTTTTATATTACGTTCACGCTGCGTGTCGTTTTACAGGCTAATTCGTGTCACGCAGCTAGACAGAGTTTAAATTAGCCCGGAAAGACGTGGGCAGTCATTTATGTGACTAGCTTTTCACAGCGCTAGTCTAATGTCACATCGAAAATGGCTTTAAGTGCAGCTCTGAATTCTCCTGAAAGATAACATGTCGGTGACATGGAAAGAGAGAGCAGGCGAAGGGTAAAAAGCGAGCAAACAAGCACGATCAGGGGGTTGTCCCAGAGCTCCATGCTGCTTAGCATAACAGCTAAGCAAGCATGACAACATAAACACAACCAGCAGTTTTGCCTGCGGGTTAAGCTCCGCACTGGAGCAGAACCCTTAGACACATTATGCCGCTACTCCATCCTTCTTTTCTACATCCTCCATCTTAACGTCGCAGTCCTTGGAAGACACTATTTATTCATTGAGCCATCAAAAGATAAGCTGCTTGCAAGCAGCTATTACAGTACTTGACATGGTCAAGGTGACCAGCACCAGGGGCTATTTGAAGGTTACGGTCATAACTTCACTCTCAATTATACAGTTAAACAGACCTCTTTTACTCTGAAAGGTCTCGCTTGCTAGCCGCAAAACAACATTAATTACAGGGAGGCTGTCGCTAGAAGGGAGCTAATAACATTAGCATAGTACATGCTCAGCTATGCCGTCGCCTAGCTTAATGTCAAGTCCCTGTGGGTGTTTTCTGCTGTAACTTCAAACAAAGAAAATTGTGTCCCACCTAAAGACTCGGTTCAGGTTCCAAAATGGCAGCCTGGTGCATTAGATAAGGACAAATTTCAGAGATGCTTAATTTCATGATAAAGATGTGATTAATTGCACAAAAGGGTTTTAATATGAATCTATTGAAAGCCCTGATAATGCATACACATACGTAACTACATGTAATGTGTAATCAGCAAAATGTAAAGTAAAGTGTTATATGCCCTGTTTAAAAACTGTCATGTCTAAAATTGTGACCATATTTGATTTATGAACAATGTGTGCCCTCATTAAACTAAACACCGTTAAACATCATTAACCATGTTTATTCAGAAAACACCAGCTCTGAATTCATATTTCAGCATGTCAAGCAGATATCAGCTAGATTATTATTATTATTTTTTTATAGTCATCTAATTAGACAAATTAGAGATAATTTGCTATATTGTGATTATCTAAATTACATTTTAATGGTTGGTTGAGGAGGGAAAGGACATCAGACTAAAAGCTTGTCATACAATTGGGTTTTCAAACGTTCCACATTTTCTTTACTAAAAAGGGGTGTGGCCATTATAATTGACAGATGGTTCAACAAATTGAAGCATGTCATAATTGAATGCATATGGGGAAAAACAACACTTTTGTTGGATGATGAAACAATTATAGCTCACATAATAACATCACCATGTTTTTCATATACACACAAAAGATAGGGGTCTGTAAGGTTTTTTTTTGAAAGAAATGCTCACAGAGGATGCATTTATGTGATCAAAGTATGAGTAATATTGTGATTTTTAGTAATAATTTAAACAATTTTTAAACAATTGGAAATCACTCCAATATGCTAATTTGCATAGAAACATTCCTTATTATTATCAATGTTGATAGCACTGCTTAATATTTTGGTGGAAACCGTGATATTTTTTTCCATGTTTCTTTAATGAATAGAAAGTCCAGAACAGCATTTATTTTAAATAGTAAATAAATATAACATTACAGATGATTTCTGTCACCTTTGATCAATTTAATGCATCCTTGCTGAATAAAAAAAAAAGTATCTATTTCTTTAAAAAATAAAAATCTTACTGGGCCCAAACTTGTGAAGGGTAATTTAATGTAATTTATAATGTAGTTTCAGAAATGTATTTTTATGTGAAGTGGTTCATATTTTCTGGTCTGTGAAAATCCATCCCGCGCCTGTAAACGGATCCACTCAGCTCAGCTATTTCTATAATAACTGATCCATGTTGTGTGGTTTTGTCTCACATTTGGAGTAAATCTTGTTTACAATAACACATGAGACACACAAAAAAACAAGTCTCATAGTGGAAATGTTGCTGGCCTGGTACTTTAATTCATTTACATGAGTCTCACTATCAACAATTTTGGGAACCAAACAATAGATGTCTCTTAAAGAATATTAAGCAGCGGCGTTCTTATCATCCAACACATAAACCACTATGACGACAACACGAATCAACCATTTATTTAAGAACAGAGATGCATTCAACACGACAAAGACCTTAAAGAGTCAACAAATGCAACACAACCGTCAATAACACAGTAAACAGCAGTAACTTGCAAAAAGTATTAATGAATGCATGATGGGAGTTGTAGTTCTGTTTTAAGCACTGCAGACATAACTATAATCCAGTAAGGGAAATGTACAACTTAAATGTAAAGTTACAGATAATTGAGCAGCTATATCGTTAAAAATAAGCATATTGCCTCATAAACCCTGAGAAATTTGGTACTTTTTGACAATACGTGCCTCTTTATAAACTCCCGTAAAAATATAAAAACCTGAATCTGCAACATAAAGCTAATAACTGTTACAGGGATGGATCTAAAATGCAAACATTCAATTTTACCCTTTAAATTTCTTCAATGTCACCTCATTTGAAACAATTTCCCAAAAAATACCATCTTAACAGAAACAGTTGTGAAAAGCCTTTATTTTATCCCCTTATGAACTATCTTGCTATTTATTTATTGCTTGTGACAGTAAATATGAACTCTTGTGAATGAGTGGTCTGAGCCTGGCTTTGTGGTTTATGCTATCTGCCTCCTAATACAACTGGATTTAAGTCTGCCCTGTTAGATTTACACAGCAATTCATTTCCCCATTTCACCCTCCATCTCAGTGGTGCCCATTTACCACATATAATTTTTATTCCGTTCCATCAAATCTCTCACAGGACAAGTCTGATGGATTTAGAATTCACCCTTTGATCAAATCAAATATATACATAATTTATACTCCTAACCATGAGGTAAATCAGCAGCTCGGCAATAATAATCATCATCCTTTGCATACAGCATCCATTTCATAATTAAGTTAAACATGTCTTAGATTTTCTGTTTTGGCCAGATTCTAAAACAGAAACGCATGAAACAATCCCAGATAATCGATAAAAATATATCAAAAAGATTAACTGATATTTTATACGTTACTGAAAAATGTTCAGCCAAACATTGGCTAGTGTTCCAATGAAATTCTATTCAATCAGCCTTCAGCCGTCTAATATAGCAGCATATCTATTTTACAACCATACTCATCAAGCTTTGATCTCATGCACACTTTGATGATGGAATTTCAATCATATGGATGGTGAGCTTTTTGTTTGGGACCTTTGTCAAGAGCCGATTCCATTACGAGGTGCTAAACGTAAAAAGTTGAAACTCTGGTCTGAGATGGTTAAAAAGACAACTCTCTGATCAGATGAAAGCTCAAAGAGAAGCGGAGGATCATTGTATTAATCCAAGAGTTTCTGAAAAATTGAACAAGAGAGGCATGATTAATCAATTCTTTGAGTGCTACGGGTGAGTCTGATTTCAGATGAGATGGTACCTATATATATATATATATACACACACACATTCACACTGGCAGAGCTGATTACTTTCGTGAAGCATTCTTTTTTTCACCAAAACTACAGTATTGCCTTTTACTCAATGCCTGTATTTTCTATTGCATTGTTTTCATATGATTCAAAATATTAATCACACATTTAAATAACTGCAAAAAATGTTTTATGAATTGGCATGGGGGAATATATATGGTCTGCAAGACTTTCTTTATAAGAAATTAATACTTTTATTTACCGTAAAGATGTTACAAAATTTCAAATAAATCTTGTTCTTTTAAACTTTCTATACATCAAATACAAACGTTTAACATTGATATAATTTTAACAAGTTTCTTGAGCGCCAGATTTCTGAAGGATCACGTGACATTGAAGACTGATGGCTGCTGAAAAATGAGCTTAGTCATCAAAGGAATAAATTACATTTTAAAATATATTATAATAGAAAACATATATTTTAAATTGTAAAAATATTTTACAATATTACTGTTTTAACTGCATTTTTAATCAAATACTGTACATGCGGCCTTGGTGATTTTTTTTAAAGCAATTTTTGTACTTTTTTTATTAAGAAATGTATGTTTAAACATTAAAAAAACAAGCAAAGTGCTTCAAATGAATAATAAATGATAACTATGAAAATGCAGAATAAAATGCTTAAAATAAAAAAATAAAAATCCTTCTAAACCAGACCTGGGGCAGGTCGCATTAAAATGCTTCTTACAAGTTAGTCATCTAATAGAGTTCTTTAAGATTGGTCTTAAGTGAGTTACATTAGATTGGTCTAATTTAATTCTGAAGAGTAAATAGTCAGACTAGTAACTTGGCGGCTATGTATATGCAACGTGGCCCCTGGTCCTAAACAAGTCCGAACGTAAATACACGGACTAATTCAAAATAATTGCAGTGCACTACAAACTCCATTCCATCCTGTCTCGTGTGTTGAGAGGCCGTTTTGCGAGTCCCAGAGCAGAAGTCAGTGATTGAGAGACGGAGGATGGAGGCAGGCAGCTCTGGGCTTCAGGAAACTTTATTAGATCATTGAGGGAAGCCAGCCAGGTCTGATAATGACCCTACAATTCCACCAGATGTGCCTCCCCACCAACTTCCTCTGTCAGGGGCCCCTGTGGTCTCTCATATCAGTGATGAATAAGGCCTGGGCATCAGAGTGTGGATAATGTGCAGATGGGACACGAGCCTGCTGTTTGAGAAAGGTGAAGGGCGGCTGGTAATAAAGACCTACAGGTCTCTGATCAGCACCGTGTGCCTCGGTGCCTCTCTGACTAAGGACGGATGTAATAAGATACAACATGCCCAGAGAATTGCCTGGCTTTAACACTAATATCTGTGGGAACCTCCTTTCGGTGAGGAGATTATTGCAGATCTCTGCTGGACCCAGAGGCCTAGCTTAAGGAGAGAAATGACCAATTAGGTTATCTGAAGCGCTGCAGGTTTCTCTGCCTCCCACGTTGACCGAGAGGTCTTCCGTCACTAACCGATCCACTGGATTCAAGCGTGTAGGACGCGGGTCTTACCTCAGACTGCAGTGTGACTGACTTGCAACGAATGATCAGTTAAGAAATAATATCGCTGTAAATGACTGTTAACCGACTGACCGCAAGAGTAGGTGCCTCTACTCTGCTCGCCCTATCTATTAATACTACTACTATTATACTCACCAAATGTGTCAAAATTTGCTTTGGAGAGTAAATAAAAAAAAGCTGTATGGTTAAGCTGTAAGTCAAACTGTATGATTGATAGTCAACCCAAATTCAAATCAAAGACATACAGTCTATGAAAGATGTCAAACTTTTCCAAAAGTGGAAAATATACCATTAAAGGGTACAGTATGTATTTTATTTTTTATTCTTTTTCAGAACTACATATGAAAACATTTACATATATGGATTGACAGGCCCTTTATCTAAAGCAACATGTGAAACATGAGGAACAAAACCACAAATTCTCAGTTTTGTGAGAGATTTGAGGACAGCACGATTCTAGAAAGTTTTTTTTTTTTTTTTTTGGGGGGGGGGGGGGGATAAAAATTGCAATTGATATTTAAAATGTGATTTTTATTTTTTATTTTTTTTTAAATGTGGTTATCAATGACCATGAAAAAATATATAAATATTATTTTTTACTTTTTTAATATAATTAGTCATTTCAAATATTACTAAATAATAAATATTAAATATATTTAAATAAGTTTACAGCAGTATTTCTTCATGTTTTATTTTGGTGGAAAAACCAGCCGGTCATATGTATTTATATATTTATCTAATTAAATTGCAGCCTTTACTTTTTGATAATTGCACAAAGGCATAATCTGATTTTGGTTTTATTTAGACCGTGATTTAAATTGTGCAGCCCTAGTTGTGAGTAACACAATGACCCATACTGGCCTTTAACAGGTCACAATACGAAACGGTCATTGTCATAGTCAGAGAAATATATATATATATATATATATATATATATATATATTTAAAAAAAATCTATTATATACATAAATGTGAAAATGTCATTGAGTTCCCTGTAGGTATCCAAAGCCCCTTCTCACCCCCTCATAAAGCTCTTCTTCAGACAGAAAATCTGAATTTGTCTCCTGACAGAGAGATACGGGTTATCACTGCGAAACTCTGCTGTTTTATCCACACACAGAGACCAGAGTTACACCCCATCCTCTTGTAATCTTCTAAGCAAAAGTTAGCTCAGCGCCGTGCTCTGAATTAAGATGGGTGATTGTGGCAGAATCGCTGAAACACTAAGAACTGAGAAAATACAACGGGCCTTATGCATGAGAGCGCAACGTTTGCATATTGACACAGAAAACAACATGAAAGGATCCGTTTTGCCACTCAGTACCATGGCAGTTTCTGACCTAGTTTCCCAAAGCCAATCTGCCCCATGTTATGAAGATCAAAAATCTGCCAGTTAAATGCCTCATTGCCCATTACACATGCCAGTGTGGGGTTCTCCATGTAAGAGTATATGATAAACTCCTACCCCAGGGTGAACGTGCGATGTCACTGTCTGTTTACATTCACACAGTCAAACACTTCCTGCTGTGTTTTCAAGGTGTGACATCATTCTCACCTACTTAAACTTTGCATGCCTAGACTCATCTGTTGCCCTCGGAGCAGAGTGAATGTCACACGACAGACAGTCGGCTTTAATTAAACCCAGAGGGAAATGTATTAATTACTGCACAGCGCCTGTGACTGCGGGTGAAGTGTCTTGGGTCTGCATATGATTAGAATGCTGATTATGATGTACTGTGGAGGATTCCATCATCCTCAACTCTCTCCTAATGACTCATTCATATATTTAAAACCAGTTAGAGTTTTGTTTTAGTGGCTTTGGTACTATTCACGATTGCGTGGAACATTCTCTTAGACTTAACTTCAAACTGAACACACTTGTAGCACCGCCAGTCATTTTTTCCAAAAAAAAAAAAAAAAAAAAAATTAAAAACCTGCTGCAGTGCTTTCATTAGCATAAATTTTTCCTTTCACACAACAATTATTTCAAATCGCTAGATTAGTGTAACAGATAATGAGAAAATTTGCTTTAATCACAGAAAAACGGTGATCTTTCAATTTAGTCATTTTCACAATCATTTACTTCAACAGAAGATGATACAAGATCCAGGCATCAAATCATCCTTAGAAATGCTGAATGGTAAAACTGGTAAAAAAAAAACAGCTGTCATAACAGGGCAGGAAATGCAAATCAATTACAGTTTGTAATTTAAAAAAAATGTAATAAATATTTAAACATGATATATAAAACCAAATAAATAATACTTCATAATATTATTTTCTTGATAAAATCTCAATACTATTTATATATATGTGTGTGTGTGTAGCGAAAATGTACTTTTTGTGTGACAACAAAAGCATTTAAACTGCGTTTTTGTTTATTTTTTATGAGATTTGTAAAAGTTTTGAAAGTGTACGACTTTGTTGGGAACAGTACCAAAGCACTTTACAGTAAGGTCCCATTAGTTAACATTAGTTAATGCATTAACTTAACGTACAATACCATTTAATTTGTTACAGTATTTCTTAACCTTGGTTAATGTTAGTTCAAGCCCATTAAACAGATTCAACTTTTGATTTTAATAATATATTTGGGTTGCTCTTTATTTTAAGGTGTCATTATTACACTTAGGGCTGTCAAATGATTAATCGCGATTAATCGCATCCAAAATAAAAGTTTGTGTTTACATAAAATATGTGCACTGTGTATAATTATTTTATATATATATATATATATATATATACACACACATGCTTGTATATATTTAAAAATATTTTCATGTATATACTGTATTATAGATTTATACATAATTCATATTATATATAAATAGAAATATTTTATAAATAAATAATATTTTTTTCTTAAATACACATGCATGTGTGTGTATTTAAATATATACAAAATAATTATACACAGTGCACCCACATATATTATGTAAACACAAACTTTTATTTTGGATGCGATTAATCGTTTGACAGCCCTACACTATAGACAAGTTCGTGAGCCGTTTCCGCTCTACATCCTAAACTCCTCCCATTTATGCAACCTACTTCCGTTCTGGCGGGCTGGGTTTGTTTTGCTAGCTAGCTCAGTCGTGCCGACATACCGCTGATATCGCAGTGACAAAGATAACAATTACAACATGAAGAAAGGTTGTGTTCGGGAATGATGTGTGCGGTAGTCGGTTGCAAACACTCGAGAAAGCACCTGAACGAGTGGTTAGATAGAGAGTGCTACGACCGCAAACCAGCTACGAAGAGGCAATGTGAATGTCCATGCGCTCCATTGTTTACACACAAACACTCACACAGTACCGCGTCTCTCTCTCACACACACAGTTCGATCGCGCCCCTAATTATTATCATCATGGCACACACACACTTTGCACTCTAAGTAGCCTTTGATATGGTTTGGATACCAACGTCAGGAGGACATTCACTGACAGCGCGTTCTCTTTTGTCGCGCATGAGTGGTTTATTTGCGTGAATAAGACCATGATCATAATCCTAGCTAAAGGATGACAGAAAGAACAGATGCTGTGTTTGCATTAAATATTTTAACACGTTAAAGCTGGACAAAAATGAATCGCGAAAATATTTTTTTCCGCACGCCGGAGATCCGACACGGTGCCGGTGTCCTGCCGAAAATTGATTGCCTTTATTTATTGCAATAAGTAACGTTAGGGGCTTCAATCGTTTTGTTGTTAAGAGGTAAAAGGGTACACAGCAGGTAAAACAGTACAGTCATAAGGATAATTGCAAAATAGATCATGTATTTATTTAGAGCTCAGCAGTAAGTCATGTTATTATAGGTTACAGTCGGTTTTACAAATACAGATACGTATTCCATCGGCAACAACAGGCTTCTATTATTTCCTATAATCTTGTAAATGTCATACCTGATTAAGCTATAAACTGCAAACACTTATTTGGCCACAATTGTTTTATTATGTTAAAAGAAACATTAAAATATCACTCAGATACATTTGCTATTACCACGGACATAAACTTATAGTTATTTGCACGCTATGTCTGTTTGATCTAGCTTTGACACAACCGACTTTGTTGCCGTGCAGATATTGATATGCCTTGGAGGCTTTCAGCTTGTCTAATAGCTTTTCCATCTATTGCCATGGATTGCACGAAGTAGGAGAAAAACTTGCTGTACGTTATGCTGGGCCACGTCGTCATGTAAGTCTTCTGCACTGAATTCGGGTGGGGGATAGTAACGCCATCTCCACACAAAGTAGTGGAACCGTCGCTGTGTTTACACCGGCAGACGCTTTGCAAACCACTTCCGGCGGAAAAGAAATGCATTTGAGTAGAGTTATGGCGGCGCCCATCATTTGGCGCGAAAACTTGTCTATACATTTATGTACTAAGTAATGTACTATAGGGTTACGATTAGGGATTGGCTTGGGTTTACGGTTAGCTGCATGTAATTTTGGATAATTTATAGTTATTACTATAGTAACTACATGAAACAATGACAGTTTAAAATAAAATGTTAGCTGTATTTGTAAATGTTCCATTTAACAGTAACTAATGCTGTGTAAGAAAAGTCAGCAATGTCTTTTTTGTTTGAGAAAGTGGACAGATCCCTGATGACATTGTTTTATAAATCTTTTATCGAATCTATTTTTACTTTTTCGTGTATTTGCTGGTATGCTTCTCTTAGTTTAAAGCGGAAAAACACTTTAGAAATTGTACATAAAGTTAGCAGTAAAATCATCGGGATTCAGCAGATAACTATACAATAGACATGTACTTAAAAAGGCTGAGACTATCATGTCTGATAGTTCTCATCCCTTGTATGTAGAATTTAAGTTGCTGCCGTCTGGTTCTCGCTTCAGCCAGCCACCAGCCAAAACAAATAGATTTAAATTCTCCTTTGTTCCCTCTGCAATCTCTCTGCTTAACTCTGTAAAGAATAGGTAATGTCTGCACATTGATAATAGTTATTTTTAAATGTTAAATGTGGTGTGTTCTTTTTTTTTTTTTTTTGTCTGACCGGGTATTTTTAATTGTTGTTGATGTGTAATGCATGTTAATTTATTTGGCTACTGCAGCAAAACTAATCGCCCCTCGGGAACAAATAAAGGTCTTGAACTTGAACTAAGAGAAGTATTTTTCATTGTTAGTTCAAGTTTCCTTCAATTACGCAGCACTTATATTATTATATACAGTAATATAAACTAAAAAAAAATTAAACTACAAATGTAGTACTATTTATGTCCACAAAAAGATTAAGGACAGCCGGCCCAGTCTGTAAATTCCTATTCCTCTGGTAGTCTTTGACCTTCCATTCAAACTTGTGTAGATTATGGCTTGGCTCACATTCCCCCTGAGATATGCTTTTCACAAGCCTCTCCATCCAGGTCCCCAGTGTTTTACTTCATCGTTGAAAACCGTACCAAGTTTTTATGTTCCATTGTGTCATCGGCATCCTATCTCTCCTCGCATCGAAGTCCCAGAGATCCATCTGTCTCTTTCACTGTCTCACCACCGGTGGCCGCCTAATCCAATTACTACTTCTGCACTTTCTTGCCTCCCTCCGCTTGTTTTGATCTAGTTTCAACAATGTCTCTCAATAAAAGCCCCTTCCCAGCAGGCCGCGCGCATCTCTCTGACACTTCCCGTTTCGGGATGGGCTACATTTCAGAGAACTCATTGATTGTCGGGATCGATTCGTTTCAGGTAGGGCCAAGTTCCTAATCACTTCTCTTCGCCGGTTGACATGGACAGAATGAGACATCGAGAGACGAACCCGATGATGTGCGTTTATAGATCCGACTCTTTACCTTTCTCACTTTGCCCGCTTGTTCTGTCAAAGTTGATTTGCATGTGTCCGAGGAAGTTCTCTCAATTTCCCGCAGCAGCCAATCGACAAAACTGGAATATCGGCTACATGTTCTCAGTAGTTCCAGCACATCTAACACAGAAAACTTTTTTTCTACATTTTTACAAAACTACAAATAAAACGAGAAACAAAATAAAAGAGCATGCTGTTAAGGCCGGCCATCGTTCCAGCTGTCACTCTGATGAGGCCGGCAGGAGGGCATCTGAGACGGACGGGACCACGGACGTGAAACGGTTTGCGCCACAGTGTGAAATAAACTGGTTGAATAAGAATGCACAATGCTGGGCAGACTTACCGCGCAGGAGATCCGAGGTGGAGTGTGGCGAGGCGTGAGCGCGGAACAGCTGCCAATCAAAGTCATCCTCCTCCCCTTGGCTGAACTCACAGAGACTGGGGTCGGAGTCTTCATCAAACGTGCAGCCCGCTGCCGAGGGAGGAACAGAGAGAAGCAAAACATGTTATCGGTCTTGGTTCAAGTCCATGACTTCCTCTCATTAAAAACCTTAAAAGGCTAGGAATACGTGCTTCCTGCTTAACCTGACAAGTCTCTGTACATGAATTATTTAAAGCGTCTGGCCGTATATTTACGAGCCTCCGGGGCAATAACATTTCATTTGGACAGCATTTGATCCACAATTTGTTGACACTGAAATGTGAATTACAATACGACTCCCTCAGTTAATGTGGCTGCAGGCAGGCACACTAGGACCCCCTGGCCCGACAGCCTAATTAAGCAGCTGTGTGTTATTTGGGGCTGTGTTTCATCATGCAAGCCCCTGTGATCTCATTTCTGGTTTTGCCGAGTGAGAGGTTTAGTCAGCCATTCGCCAAAGTAATCAATCCTTTATTCGAGACACACCGCTCTCACACACAACATCTACAAGGGCACGTCTACCCGTCGCCTCTGCCAATCGATCATCAATAGTGATTGCAGATTTACAACACAAACAGAAGTCCTGTGACAACAACATATCAGCGAGGACCAATTAAACGGACAAAAGGGTTAATGGGCTATATGCACGCATAAGTTCGCATCTGACGCAAGGATGCTCGTCCATTTCCGGTTGTGGAGATTAAAGCGGAGGAAAACGGGATTATGGCAGAGTCTTCAAAATTTACCGTCCTCCCGTCTTTGAAACGAAACGTACATACGTTTAGATGTAATTTTATATATAGTTATGTTTATTTAATATCATTTTAAAAAGAAGCATAAACACAACGAGGGGTGTCTGTTTTATCTGTTTTTGTGACTAACGTTTCTTTAGTATAACCATGGAGTATAAAATTCAACATAAATTCTCAGTATTGCATTGGACTCTACGATCGGCATAGAGCCCATTGTTGAAAAAATACTGCCAGCCTAGTCACTATTATTTATCTATTATTAAAAATTATTTTAATAGATGCATTTCATTAAAGCTTTTTTTCATGTTTTATTATTAATACGCTGATTTCACGCAGCCGTCAGTTTGAAATGGCTCTGGTGGGAAGAAAACCGGAAGTGTCGCCTTTAATCATAGGAGAGTCGCGAATGCGATGGCGTATTGTTGTGTTTAATGTAGAAATTCGTTATTCTAAAAATGTACATACATTTCTTTCATAGTTTAAAATATATACAGTGAAATTTATATATTTATAAATACATTATATATATATATATTTATATATATATATATATTCAGAACATAAAAAAAGACACAGGAACGAACTATACACATATCCTATATTGGATATTAACATCTAATAGTTTAAATCGCGGCAGCAGCTTCAGGTTGGTAGTCCAAGATATTGTTGTCTATCTGTACTTCCGGGACTCATCCCATCGAACTTTCAATTTCAAAATGGCTGCTACATGAAATCAGCGTATACTGTACATGTATTATATCAGTGCAGTCTCATGCCAAGACGTCATATAACTGACGTCTTTTGACCTGCCGTCAACATCCGCCATTTTAGGGTACCCTCGGTTGGATGACGTATCGGATCCTAAGCCTACCCCAGACCTAAACCTACCCCGTCACCTAACTGACGTTAAAGGTAAAGCGTCTGTTGTATGACGTCCCAGGATCGTCATGTAACTGACGTTAAAGGGTACCCTAAAACGGCGGATGTTGACGTATGGTCAAAATACGTCCAAAGACGTCAGTTATATGACGTCTTGGGATGAGACTGTGTTAATTATATACAATTGTATTGATAAAAATGTTCACAAACTTCCTGCTAGTTAAATATGGGGTCAACAAAGGCCCTGTCTCAAATAGCACCCAAAGCATCGTGGTTTCCTACGGGTCCGCACTTACACAATGTAACATAACTTTGATTGATGGAAGTAAGTCCGCTGTGGTGCTCATTTCAGTGCAATCAAGGGGGCATATCTCTCGAGAACCCTCCTGAAACCTAAAACGGAAAATGAGACACTGTATGGTCTCGTGGACTTCATAAATCACAGGGCACCCATTGTAAGACCACAAAACCGAAAGTGCACCATTTGGGACAGGGCCTAATACTTTAAGCTTTCTATAACTATTTCAAACTGTTATTCTAATCCATCAGAGACTTCTTGAACTCAGCCTGCAACTAATTTCGGGCTCCACGTTAGGTTTAATACGCAGCACATTTGCGACCCAAGGGCAGAGGCTTAATGTGCCACAGTCTGAGCTCCTCGCCACATCTGCTGTGGTCCCTCACATTAGCCTTGTAGTGTGAGAAAGAGCAGGCAGCGGTGGGCAGTCTACAAATCCCAGTCATGTGCTGCAGACTTGAGCCAACTCAAAGCAGGCGGGGCAGAGGGGAGAGGAACCACGCTGGGGATGGCTTTGACAATAACTATGACATCAAGGTGACCCTCAAAGCTGACTGCCTCATTACTGCCACCTCTGGGCCTGTCCCCTCAACGGCCAAATGGGAAGGGGTTTTAATATGGCTAGTAAAACAATTGGATTTTTTTCATTACAAAAGGATAATAGAATTTTTCATTGTAGCCGATATCTGGGAGTTATTATTGTGTATACCATGCAACAACATATTTTTAAAGAAATTAAAGTACTTTAATTCAACAAGGATGCATTAAATTGATCAAAAGTCAAAATAAAATAAATAAATAATAAATTTTTAAAATAAAATAAAAAATATTTTACAAAAAATATTTTATGAAAAAAAATTAAAAAAAAATATTTTTTTTTACTTTACATCAGTAAAGACATCAATGTTACAGAGATTTCAATTTTAAAAATTTCCACAAATTTTATTAAGCAGTGAAACTGTTTTTTAACATTGACAATAAGAAGAAATGTTTCTTGAGAACCAATTCATTACTGAAGGATCATGTGACACTGAAAACCGGGAGTATTGATGCTTAAAATTCAGCTTTTTTCATCACAGGAATGAGTTACTTTTTTAAATACATTGAATCAGAAAACAGTAATATTTTGAAATATTATTACAACTTAACCGTGAACATTACTGTGTACACATAAAATGCAAATCTGGCATTAAAGAAATAGCTAAATGGTAATGAATTCTTAATATTTTAAAATAGTCAAACGATATTCAAAGCTGGACACCTGTCACAAAACTGTACATCAGTTGAATTCTATATTAATGCACAATTTGTGACATTACTTAACAATTACAAACCAAACATTACTGTTGTAATCAAAGAACAACTTACAAGTTCCCGGAATAGTCTGAATGAGTGAAACGACTCGAACCACAAGTACCAAAAGTATCGTTTTTGTGCAGTATATTGTTAAGCACAAAGGTCCAGATATTGGGCTGCAAAGGTATCTCACTACTCAAAAACACTATGAATAATTACCATAATATTTAAAGATTTGCAGAACCGTTCAGTGGAATCCGAATAAGAACCCTTAAACTGTGATTCCAATCCGTATTACTCATGTGAGCCAGTATATCGGAAATAAAAAGAAGGAGAGAAACTTCCCAGAGCTTCTGTCCTAGTAAGTTTCATTTACACTAATCGCTAACAGTTCAGTACAGGGATCCATTTCTGTGGGCGTGGGAAAAGATACCAAAGCTGACAAACTGACACCTTATTTTGGCAATTACTCCTCTCCTACCAAAGCCAAAGACATTTGAGACATTCTCCGAAGATTCCGAGTGCGACGTGGAACGCCCAGCTTTTCTTTCCATCAATGCACATTTTCTTGAAGTCAAGCACAAACGATTTATCATCACGACTGAACAGCAACAATCAGGTCCTCCTCTCTGCTCCTCCCGCAGCCCTTCGACCCAGCCTTGTCATGACTGCCTCCAATAAGTAATTACAATATAATTTGGCACAGCAACAACACAGAAAACATCAAGCTTGAGCCACTGCCAGGGTTGAAAGCCCCTTGGCTAGAGAGCATGGAGGCTTTTGTGTGTGCAGGCTCATTCGCTTGTTTTGTTTATTAATGTGAACAAGTTCCCTTTGGAGAGTTAGGCTGTTATTAGCCTTCATTAAAACTTTGAAGAATTGGCTTGTCTGAACCCCTCTAAGGACATACTGTACCAACAAATCCTGCTGCAGTCAGGCTATCAATAGCTTCAAAACTGTGGATGAAGATTTATTTCAGATTAAAAACGTCTTGGATTGGTGGCTGGGTCGTTCCAGTGATTCTTCGTGTGGATTACATCGATTCACAAAATGGATTTGCTCGAAATTACTGATTCATACAATAAATGACAGTCCAGAAATTGCATTCTTTCTGAATAGGTGACTTTGTGACCATTACAAACGTATATGTTCTATATAGCAAGAATGTGTGTAGTATGAATATAATCTGGATATTCTCTACATTCATCATGTTGTCACTGTCATGATCTACCAGCGTCAGTTGTGTCGCTTCACGGCCAAGTGTGGAACAAAGTGTGGAAGAGTATACATTCCTCTCACATGGCCCACAAAGAGTATGGATACCTCTCCCATGGCCTCATGGGATAGTAAAGTGTCAATTGGATGCATACTTGACAATTTCGCCAGAAGTGGTAGAGCGAGCTTTGGTGAGAACTAAACAACAATGTATATACTACAGTAGAAATTTCACTAGAAATTACATAAGAAGTGGAAAACGTTGGTCAAAACCATTGCATTTACACAACCTGACCAGCAAACGCAACTTTCAGACACTATCTTTCTTTTTCTAGCTCAACTATCACCCAATGGAAAGCACAGGATTTGGGCGTTTGGAAGATTTTGGATGCAGTCTATGAATTCTTACATACTACTTTCACATACTGTTTTTCGCCTATATAGTTGGGATTAGGGAAGTATGCACTAGGTGTGAGCCACAGGAAAATTCCCTTAAATTATTCATTCAAAAAAAATCAATGTCTCGTAAAAACAAACCAGGTCTTCATGGGTGAGTCACTGAATCTATTAGCAGACTGATTCATTTAGGACTGAAACGCCACCACTGTGTTGCTTGACTAAAACTATTTTGTTGGGAACTCAAAAATACACAGTAGCTAGCAATTAAGTGCCTAAAAATGCAATTAATAAAAATTATTGAACTATTGTATAAAAGCAAGACCAAATCACAGTAATCATCTAATTGCAAAAAGAATCAAAAATAGGGATCTGCATTTTGTGGAAGCTATTGAGAAATCTGACCATTTTAGCATGAAACACACAGTGTTATGATTTGGGAGCTCAAAAAACTTTTCCATTAAAGATGTAAACCTCAACTGAAATCCAGAAGTGATGATACAGATCAAATAACTAAATCTGACGCAGTGAATCTGTCGAAAACCGTACAGATTTAATCTGTACCACAACATTTTGTATCTTCAGAAGTTTTATAGATCTGCTAGCTAGCCAAGCTTCTACTACAGAGAAAAGTGCAGGGACAAGACAAATAGGATGCTGTCAGAGGATCAGGGGAATGTCTCAGATTTATCTAGAGCAGTACTGTTGGAGAGAGGCAATTTGTTTAACAATGCTTCCAGGTTAGCACTACCTTGCCATGGGATATTTAAAGTGTGTCCCACTTTGAAATGTGCAACCTCAACTTGCCTTCTGAGTTTAATTTTTTTTTTCATAAATTAGATTCTCCTCCCCAGACAAGTTCTCATGAGGTTTGTGACATCCCTCACCACCGCATCTTTAAAATGAGTTCTTGTGCCACACTTTGAGACCTAGCTTTAGCCTCGGCAGTAAATTCCTGAAATGTAAAATAAATAAAAGATCAAAATGGTAAACAAAATCTCAAAGGATGGATTTATTTTATTCACCTTTAAATAAATAAATAAAAAGCACCTTGAGTTGTGTGAGAGCAGCAAAACAATAATTTTATCTATATTCAATATTTTTCCTGATTTAAAAGGATTTATATGCACTAATTATATTTACATATTTATTTTAGACTGTTGGCAAAATTTTAAGATAGCTAATCTAACCTGCTTTCAGAGAATGTATGCAGAATTTTGTTGGTTTACTTTTCGTGCCATTGGCAAATAGTTTTGTTTTTATTATTAGCATAACATTTATTGAGGTTTACACTTAAAACAAGAAAAATAAATTAAATTCACCACATATTCTCTGGGGGAAAAAAAAGTCAACTACAATTTTGTCTTATTTCTGAAATAACTCCTTTTTAGCCAAGTTAAAAGTACAGTAATACTTGAAAATTGAATGAAATCTGCCTCTCTCCCCAAATAGCACCAGCTCTGATTTACATCTCGTGAGAACTGAGAGACAACACCACCCTATATGAACTTGCTTTTAGCTTCCCAGGTCTTTCTCCAGCCGTTTAGATCCACTCCTGTGCTAAGCAGACATTCCCTCACTGCTAAGGCACGTGGCTGGAATGTGCAGTGGCTGTCTGGGCCTCAGCCTAGCTTCTCTGCTAGCCTCATTAGCATCCTGGCACACAGACCCAGCCAAGAATCAAGACAAAGACAAACACTGTTTGTGTTGAACCGGGAAGTCTCTCGCCACTCTACTGCAAGGCCATTCATCCTTTTTTAGCGCTCACAATGAATGCATTTAATTTCCTACCTCTGGTTTTAATGAGGAACTAACTCGCACACAGTAGCAGCTATGCTGAGCGAAAGTAGTATCATTCTTTCCATAATTCATGTAACAGGCCAAAGATGGATGTGCTATTGTGGACTAGCACTGAAAAATACAATGATCTTGTTGGGTCTTATTATCATAGTGCCACAGAATGGCTGATGCACTGAACCCAGACATACCTCACCGCTAGCCGCTTCAACTATGGAGGATTTTGAAACGTGAGACCAGCAAAAAAAAAAAAAACTCCAAAACCTTACCCTAAGTACATACTTGAAACACAAATTGAGCCAAAAAGTAATTCAATCTTTAATGTCTTGGTTTGTTATAGTTATATTTTTACATTTTCAGAAATTGAAATAAAACCGAAAACCAAACAGTTGATGTCCACCATTGACATCAACTATTTGGTCCCCATCAACTATTTGGCTACCGACATTCCTCGAAATATCTTCGGAAAACTTGGTTGAGAGTAAATGATAAATATTCGATTGGAAGATGTGCATTAAAACAGTTTTCAAATAATCATATAAAGCGAGTCTCTTCGGAAAATTTGGACTGAACCACTCAATTCATATGGATTCGTTTTACGATCTCTTTATGATCTTTTTGAATCATCAAAGTTGTAGTTGTGTAGCTGTCAATGGAGGGACAGAAGGAGCTCAAATTTCATCAAAAAGATCTTCATTTGTTCCGAAGATGACCGCAAGTCATAAGATTTATATAGTTTTTACTTCATGTAACTACAGCCACGTCCAAGTTATCTGAAGGCACGGGCGCTTTGGTCTGCGCAAGCGTGCGGAAAGCGCCGGAAGTGATCTCTTCCGCGTGTACTTCACTAATTGTTTACACAGAGATTTTAGAAGCATTACCTTTCACTGTGAAGATGTAAACATATTTAGATATACAGGAAATTTTGATACATCAACAGACAACGTTGATTTTTTTTTTTCCACAACCACGCGAGAGATCACTTCCGGCACTTTCCAGCGCTTGTCCAGACCGAAGCGCCCGCGGCCTCAGATCACTTAGATGTGGCTGTGGTTACAAGAGGTAAAAACGATATAAATTTTCGTTTTTTTGTTCGTTTTCTCACACAAACTGCTCGTTCCGTATCTTAGGCCATCAATATGTACTTACATTTACGAATCATTAAATCATGTTTAATTTGGACTTCTCTGTGCATGCGCTTTGAGGAGGACCCCATATACCTCCATTATATGACAGACAAGAACGGTTTGACCTAAAAATAGGGCTGTAACGATACACAAAACCCACGATTCGATTCGTATCACGATTTTTGACCCACGATACGATACAAACCTCGATATGGGATGGCGGGGCGGGGCGGCGAAGGGGTGGGGACAAAACAGTTCAAAAGATATTTTGATGGAAAAAAAATATTTTTATTAAATAACATTTGAAAAACCTGTATAAACTGAACACCAAATAACAAAATTAACTATGCAAATTATTAACAATATAAACCTAAGTAAAATAAATTATATAGCCAAAGCTATAACACTTCTGTTTTCTTTGTAACAAAATACTGTTGAAAAACAAACAGAACTCAAACATGTTGAAAATTCTTCTTCAATAAATCTTACATTTACAAAGAAAATTAAATGTTTTTTTCACACTGAGGTAACTGAGGCTTACTGTCTTTGCTGTAAACCACAAATCAAGTAAGTAAACATTAAACAAATAAACAACTTATTTCTCTTAAAACCAAACTCGTTGTGGATTTGATTTAAGGGAGTTGAAAATTTTTAGCACATTTTGAGAGAAATGCGCCCGGCTTGGTAATGCATAACGGGGCTCGAGCACACTAAGTAAATACTTGAATCCCTCGTTTTCAACAACCGAAAAGGGTCGCATATCCAGTGACATAAAAATTCCAATTGCATCAGTAATTTTTTGTGCTCGATCTGAATTGGCTGGAAACTTTGCTTGGAATAAACTAGGCAGTGTAGGCTGCTGACTTTGAGTTGTTTTCTGTGGACGCGCTAAACTGATGTCGGGATGGTGCCTTAAGATAGGCTATGCGTCTGTCTGCATGTTGGTTGTGTTGCCGGCCGGATGGGGAAGCTTCTTGAAACACTTACGGCAAATTGTGTGGGTCTTGTCGACTACACGATTGCCATCCTTGTACTCCACTGGGTAGCCGAAATGTTGCCATACTGCTGACTTAAAAGTATGAGGAGGGTCCGCGATCTCTGGGTTCGTTGCCATGTCTCCTCACGTTCATGTCCCAACTAGTTCGCGTGACGCGTCACATAAAAAAAGGTTAGTAGCACACGTAATTGGAGGACGCTTACTGATAAAAAATAAATTTATATATTTTTTATTTATCCTCAACTAGTTTTGTGGTGTAGGTCAAGGTATTTTATAATGTTCAAATATAACTTCAAATAATACTAATGGTAATTTAAAGATGTCAGGAAGAAATCTGGGAGTTGGAAGGGGTGTGTCGATCGCGATTCAGCCTTCTCACATCGCGATACAGGATCGTGGACCTGCGTATCGCGATTTCGATTTCATATCGCATATCGTTACAGCCCTACCTAAAAATATCAAAATTGAAAATACTGTGGAAACAAAGACATGGATCTTTGATGCCCTTGAGGTAAGCTAAAACATATCAAAAATTAATTACAAAGTGAACTATCCCTTTAAGGCAAGTTAGAGCTAAAGTCTGCAGGACAGTGGCCCTCCAGGACCGTGATTGGACGCCCCTGAACTAGGCCAATCACAATCAATTCCAATTAACTAGAGAATGATAAGAGCATATTCCTCACCCATTGTAACATTTAATGACAAAATGAAACTTTAAAAATGCAATCATGTTCAGGGTTCATCTAAAAAGTTTTACTGAAAAATTCCAGAGCCCTGTCATGCTTTTGCTAGACTTGATGAGGTTGAGAAGCACGTTAGCACCTGAGGCTAAATAGAAGTAGACGCTCCGGAGACAGTCATCACAAAATCCAAATGAGAAGTCTGTCTGGCAGTGCTTTCAGACTTCGCACAGAGTAACTGCCCAGAACGACCGGCAGAATACCAAATAAGAAGATGCAGCGTTGAGATCTCGTTGGCTGGCACCCAGTGTGGGCAGAGCTCATCCTTGCACCTGCAGGACTTCCTGCGTCAATACAGCTCAATGGCTGTGGATTGAGACCTATTGCACTTCTCAGTCACAGGAAGCGGGTGCAAGTCGTAATATTCAGAGCAAGTTCTGCCAGTTTAGAGCTTCAAGCTTTGGCAAAAGAATAGCTCATAGATGGAAAGCCTGTCTGGAGGTTAATAGACTTTCTCAAAAAGCTGTTTTGCTCCATTTTCATATCAGCAGGGCTGCTAATGTTTTATTACGTTCTCTGCTTGTTCGTGTACCTGTACTCGAATTTCCTTGAAGTTTCTTTGCAACGACATGCCCTCTTAAAGGCAAATTTGTCAAGTGTGACAGTCATTTTGTGTTCAAAGCAGGGTCTCTCTAATAGGCATCCACTTGTATTTGGACTGGTGTGATATTACGCTCATGTCACACAGTGACTAGCGCATTTCTTCTTTCCCATCCCCTACTATGCTAATCTTTGGTCTCTGCACTCCACCTAAGAGCACAGCAACTTTGATTAATGAAAATATATTATTTAAAACACCATAGTGCAGGAAGCTGTGGATATCAAGGTTACGCCAAATGCTTTCTTTTAAACCACAAGAGAAAATATAGAGATTTCAAAGAAGATTGGTGAATACTTCTTTTCATATACAACAGTTCTCAAGCCCATGTCTTGAGGACAACTAACACTGCATATTTTGGGATGTCTCCCTTATTTAACATACATAATCATGACTAAAACTTCTCATTAGTTGGGTTTTCCATGACCTTAATGGGGTGTTTCAGACTAGTTAGGCCCCTAAAATGTGCTGGAGGGCTGCCAGGAGCAGGATTGAGAAGAACTGCTGCAGAATCATCTATAAGATTCTAATCAGATGTGTGCTTGAGGCCTCGCTCCAATGACACAAACCCAAGCTTTAGCTGGCAACATCTTGGAGAATGAAATCTACCAATATGCTTACGAAAAAAAAAAAAACACATTTGTGAATCTTATGGCACACAAAAGGGGTAGTCCAGTCAGGCAGAAGTAGTCAAGTCAGACACAACTGTTACTATTTACAGAATTATTTAAGCTTAAATGTTTTGTATTTTTATGCTGTAAAAAGACCACTACAAAAACAGCTCAGCTTGTTTTGTGTGGCATAAATATGCGAGTTCCCACTTATTACCCATGTGATTCTCATCCTCATGTGAGTCACTATTTCTGGGAGAAGAGTATTAAGAGAGAATCTTCCCAGAGCTTCTGTCCCAGTAGGTTTCATTTACACCACTAGTCCAGCACAAGCATCCATTTCTATATAAGCAGGAAAAGATACCAAAGCTGACAAACTGATACTACCGGTGTGTGTGTGTGTCGGCCGATACCGATTGCTATATGCATTTGTCCATTATCAGAATATATATATATATATATATATATATATATATATATATATATATATAAAGAGTTAATTATTAAATTATGAATTATTAGTAAATTATTTTAATTGCATTTATTTATTTAGCAGATTTTTTTTTAAATTGTATTATTCATTTATTTTAATTATTATTAGTTAGTATCTGCTAAATAAATGTAATTAAAATAATTAAAAAATATTGCATCTCTCTCTCTCTATATATATATATATATATATATATATAAAGAGAGAGAGAGAGAGAGAGAGAGAGAGAGAGAGAGAGAGAGGGATGCAATATTTTTTTAATTATTTTAATTGCATTTATTTATTTAGCAGAAATTACAACTTTTTTAAAATTGTATTATTCATTTATTTTAATTGTTATTAGTATCTGCTAATAACAAGTTACCGGTCTTATTGTATAAACAATAATATACATAGTATTTTGGCAAAAACTGTAGTTTTCATGTTAAATACATATCATAATGTAAATTCTACTAACCAACATTAATAAGTGTGATTACAACCTCAAGGGAAATTATCAACAATTATGTTTTTGCGCAGCCTTAGGTCTGCATAACTGCCAACTATAAGTTGCCTTAGAAATAAGCAGAGGCGAAATGCTTTAAAAATAAAAATTCCAGTGTGTGCGTGTTGGTTAGAAGGTTAGGGAGACGACGTCCCTCTGAGCTCCTGTGGTAGATTACAGTAATCTTCAAGTTAGTGGGGGCCACAGTATTCAATCTATCAGTTTCTACCGAAAGGACAAGTGAACGGTGTCTCAGTGGAAATTTAAACTAGTTGGACAAAGGAAAAAAAAGGGGACAGAAAACATCTGCCTTCAGATAAAGTAGAGAAATATTATCTGATAAAACTGTGAGTGATGTTTGACTGGCCAAAATTGGCCACATCGATGCCAGGGTGGCACTTACTAAGGTGTACAGGGTGGCTTTCAGCAAATTGCTCTGAGGTTGCTAGGATGTTCTCTGTGGTTTCTAATCAAAATAGATGATCCCAATGTCTATATAATATTCTGGACCCTCCTAGAATTTAACACTATGGGATTTTTTCACCCATTTTATCTTTCACATGGTGACAATCACAAGTTAGAACACTTAAAGGAGTAGTTCACTTTAAAAAAAATAAACTTTGCTGATAATTTACTCACCCCCATGTCATCCAAGATGTCCATGTCACTCTTTCATCAATCGAACAGAAATTAAGGTTTTTGATGAAAACATTCCAGGATTTTTCTCCATATAATGGACTTCAATGGGAACCAAACGGTTCAAGGTCCAAAAGACAGTTTCAGTGCAAACTGCAAACTGTTCAAAGGGCTTTAAACGAATCCAGATGATGAATACGGGTCTTATCAAACGAAACGATCGCTCATTTAAAAAAAAAATTAAGTTTTATAAGCTCAAATGGTCGCCTTGCTCTGTTCTGTGATGCGCGTCCGTGACTCTCCTGTTCAAACTCGTTTATCAAAATGAACAAATCTTTTCCAGAGTCAGTTCATTCATTTCATTCGTTGAATGAACCAAACGACACGAAAAAAGATTTTTCGTGACGAAAGGAGAGTCAGAACAGAACTCTGTCACAGAACAGAGCAAGGTGAGCATTTAAGCTTATAAAACTTTTTTTTTATTTATATAAATGAGCGATCGTTTCGCTTGATAAGACCCTTATTCACCGTCTGGAATCGTTTAAAGCCCTTTGAACAGTTTGCAGTTTGCACTGAAACTGTCTTTTGGACCTTGAACCGTTTGGTGCCCAGTAAAGTCCATTATATGGAGAAAAATCCTGGAATGTTTTCATCAAAAACCTTAAATTCTTTTCGACTGAAGAAAGAAAGACATGGAGTAAATTATCAGCAAAAGTTTTTTTAAAAGTGAACAACTCCTTCAATACCTGCACTTAAATACCACTCCTCAACTTTTACTTTTGAACTTTACTATTGAAATTCTCATAGCAGAAATGGCCTGTCAATTAGCATGAAATGTGCCTACTTCAAGTAGATTTTTGGTCTCAAAATTTAAATGACCTGAACTTACATCAAACTCCAAGGGCCCCAAGTCAACTTTTTTTTTTTTTTGGTGGGTGGATGGATGCAAAGAATAATTTTAACAATACATTTTTTAGACATTTTTATGCATGCATTCACATGGAACACCCACATAAACAAACTAGATGAGAAGAAATCACCAGCAACACTCTCCAGGATCCAAACAGAGCCATGGAGATGGACAGATGGAGAGATGGGAACAGGCAGTCTGAAGTCACACATATCTATTTACATATGCTGTCTCGCTGGAGAATCAGTCAGCGCGAAACCAAATAAGCAGCTGCTACCTAAACACACACACTTTCTCTCCATTTCTCACACACATACACCTAGACTCGGATAATAATACACTCACAATAATATAGCATTTCACTAGGACTGGCTTTGTTTCCAACGGCTATCATGCAAGTCTACAGGATTGGTGTTATTGTTTTTAGTTCTTTTCTTTTATGAATAACATTTACAAAAATAATAATTATATAAAATAGAAATCTGTGTAAGAATGTAAGTCACTTTCACTTTCCATCAATTTAATGCATCCTTGCGGAATATAGTTATAAAAAAGTCAAACAAAACTTTTTTTTTTTCAACAAACAATCTCATTGACTGGCTTCACCTTATTCACATTTGCTCAGAAAGGAATACAAATAAAAAATGCTCGTCTAGATGACCTGGACATGGCAGAACTAACAAATGCATGTGTTACTTTCTGCAAGATTGCTGTATAATGAGATATGGGCAGTACGCTAAGCAGGATCATCCTGAGACCTCATCAGACCGGTATTGTGACAGTCATGCGAGTAAATGAGAGCAAAACAGACCAAGTTACAGAGCGTGGTTATAAAGCCAACTATGCTTAGTGCTAGAAGACCCAACTAAAGGGCAAATTTATCATGAAATGCTCTTTTACACAAACAGTATTTTAAAACATCACTCCCACAGCCAGCAATGGTCCGATTATGCTTAGCCCAACTGGGAAATGTTTTTTTTATTTAATGTTTTATAGAGCATTTCACCTTTGACTGTAAATGCCAGCTGGCCATTAATGTTGTGTGAAAATATTACGCTAACAGCACAAAGCTGCAGCTGAGAACACTGTTGAAGCTAGCCTCTTTGTCTATCATTTTACACATCTCAAAACACTGAAAGCATTGCACTTTCTCTCACCCTAGTTGAATCTCACAAGGTCTTTTCAACCAGAAAAATACATGCATTCGAACTTATGATGACACAGCCCAACAGAAAACTTTGTTGAAGGATTTAATGTCTTAAAGACATTACTGACTGATTGCTGACAATTTTGACAAATAAACCTCAATTCACAATAAAGAAAGGGACAATTCAATCAATAATGTGAAAAAACAAACAAATTCGTCGCTATTTGGAGACTAAATGGCGTTGACAATTATAAACTTCATCTCGTATGTTTCTACACAAAATATTTTTGCTAATTTAATTTCAGCATTATTGCTATAAAATGAATGTGGATAACACAACCTTGCATACATAACTTCCTCTTGGGAGAATTTGATGAGAAAAGTTTGAGTTGGAATTGAAATCACTGACAGTTTGTGACATTAGCCATGTTTCCAGCCACTTTTCAATCGAATTATCTAAAGTTTGGTAAAAAAAAAAAAAAAAAAAAAACTCATGCGAATAAAGCTGGTGAAAGTGTGTTTCCATCAAATGGCTTTAAAGCGATTAAAAAACTGTGCTCAAATTGGTATTTCGAATTTATCTGAGACATTTTAAGGTGTTTCCATTCATTTTCGCACTGTATCGAACAACATTCAAGCAAGCATTTGCGAATAAAGTTTTATTAGACAAAATGGATCGCGGCATCTACCAACAAATGATTAATATTGCACAAGTTGTAATAGTGCTTATGTGCCAGCTGATAGCGACATATCAAGCTATAATAAGAAAACAACGACGCAATAAACGCATTGCTATGATGATGCAAATGCACGTAAATGCCCGACGACGGAGGCGGCCTGTGG
Source organism: Cyprinella venusta (assembly GCA_038021265.1). Lineage (NCBI taxonomy): Eukaryota > Metazoa > Chordata > Actinopteri > Cypriniformes > Leuciscidae > Cyprinella > Cyprinella venusta. Next base: position 25,633,297 of record CM075874.1, read on the forward strand.
TGTGGGAACGACAGCGCTCCAAACTGTTCTGGGAGATCGTGGTTCAGAGACACTTTACGGAAACACTTTGGTTGAAAACTTCTAAAAGAGACTGAAAGGATGTAAAAAAAAAATAATAATATATTAAAATAAGTCACAATGCTTTCCCCCCCCCATCTAAACCGTATTTGCAAGTAATTTGAAGGTTGATCTAACTTAAAGTGTTAAAGGTGTTTTCAAAACTTTGCTGTTTGTCGAAGCATTTCGCCAGGCGACACTGGCTGAACCAATGGTGTTAGTTTGGGGGTGGGGCTATCTGTTCGACTGACCAACGGACACAACGGAAACCTGTTAGAAAACAAATTTATTTCCAATTCTGCTAGCTGACACAGTTTTTTTCCGCAATTTTTTTCTTATTTAATTTTTTTCTTTTCTAGCAGAAACAACTGCAATATTCAAGATATAAGAGCACAAAGGATAAAGAGAAAAAGAAAAACATGAAAGAGGGAGCTCAGGCCAAACCAACAAAAAAGGTCTGAAAAACCTTCGCCAGTGTGAAAACTGAACACTCATCAGATGCACGACATCCGTCATGGAGAAATGTCAGGCTGGCAGCAGGGGGCAGTGTTTTAGGTCTACGGTGCCTGCAGAGCCGTGCGGAGGGGGAGCGCACCGCGGCTCGCTGTTAAGAATCTAATTAAAAGCACCACTAAGGTGAGGGTCGAGACACAGGCCTCAACTCACCCCAGGACACGCTTCTCAACTTCAAAGCTGTAGGTGTAAGAAACTCAACTCTCCGCAGATGCTGACAAGCAGTACCAAAAAGTAATTCCCAAAATCCCGCCCCTGCACTTTTCATTTTCAGCTCCCCACTATTGCTCTCCATCGTCTCACAGCTCCTGGTTGTTTTTTGAAAATACCGTCGGATCCCAGTGAGTTTTTATCACAATGCAAACCAAGCCACGGGACTACTCTTATGGCAAATCAGGCATTGTGTCAGGAACGGGCAGGCTGAAATAAAACGTCAGAAACCCAAATATAAGCAGACTGGCATTCTATGGTTGTATTTCTAGGGTTTATTGGGTAATTAAAGTTCGAGCAGTGGCCAACAGCCATATGCTCCGTGTGACTGGCAGTGGCTCTGCTACAGAACCTTGACAGGGAACAGGTGAAGGAGAACAGACTCGCTTCCCGAATGCATTCCTTGCCATCTGTTACTTCTTGTAAATAAAATTACTCATACATGACTTCAGCTTGGACACATTTCTCATCGCAAAGCACAACATACGTTAGAGTGAAGCTCAATTAATATCAAACTTAGATGCTGTCTTAAAGTCACGGTTTATCATAATTATACACACAAAATCATAAAAAAGAAGATGCAATTAGAAAACTGTCCATGTTCAGGGTGTGACAGTTTAAGGCCCTGTTTACACGAGAACGCTCGCGGGTGAAAACGTAAAAATATTTTATTGGATGTGCCTTTCGTTTACATGGCGACGGCATTTTTGAGGCTTAAAAACGCAAAAAAGTGAAACCACCCTCCAGAGTAGAAATCTTAAAAAGGTCCACCGCCGCGTTCCCGTGTAAACGGTAAAAACGCAAAAGTCTGCTTGACAGTGAAGGTTGTACACAGGCGCGTGGACTTGGTGTTGTTGTAGTATGCACTCCTAGCCGCCTGAATTTCACACACTTTTGCGTCACCATTTGCACGTGGATTTCCCACACAAAACGCTCGTCTAAACGCAGAATAAAAAGTGATGACTCAACGCCACTTTTGCGTTTTCTCTTCAGAATCGTTTCCGTGTAAACATAGCCTAAGATTTTGATAGACACTATCAAAACACTCAGTTTCAGAAAGCTAAGGAGACATGGAGCAAGGCACAGCTAATCACCTCAACTCACTGTATAATTCTTCTGTTACTCTAAAGCCAGACTTCCTCTCCAGCTGCTAATCTGGATTTCAGTGCAGTGGAGTTGCATCTCACTTATTGTATGTTGAACCTTTTTCATGGGGCACGAAACTACCCGTTATGCTTTGGGCGTGGGCAGGATGCTCAAAACTTCCAGTTTGCAGCTTGACACATTTAGGTCTATGGTGACGTTATTGGACAGCTCTGAAACGAAGGTTGTAATCAGTTTTACTTCTTTTTAATGACCATAATGGCAACAACAAGCAATGACAACATTAGTTTGCAGTGGCAGCACAGGCAAGACTATTTAAAGAAGACCGTAAACAACATAACTTTGTCTGTCCTTCATCCTAAGAAGTTGACAAGTGCCACATCCTGGATTGATGATATGAAACAATGGCCAGCACTCACATATGTTGACATTCAATTATCTTGTTTTGTCTGAGGGTGTCGACGAAGCAACAATTACTTGCACAGTAATAAAATTGGAAGAATTATTTGCCATAATCATCAGCAGTTCAGATTCTCATCACATTAGAGTCAGACTATAAATAAACCCAATTTAGAAAAATTAGCTATAGAGTATTTTACTAAATCACACTGTGTGGGTTATGGTACAAAATAACAGAGCAGTGCATGCTCCTGCATAAAAATATATGTAATATAGTTACACATTTATTATATTTTTATGCAGGAGCATCCAGCTGTTTCCACTTCTCCGTTATTTTGTAACAATCTATCCACTCATCTTAGTTAAGGGGATAACAGTTTAATATATGAAAAAACGGTGGAGTATCCCTTTAAAAGAGCTGAACCTCTGGCCTGTTTTTCACCACATTGTGCTCTGAAGTAAAAGAAGCTGGTGACTTCCGATTCTAGTAAGTGTGCTATAAGCTCCTAAAGAGGGTGAAAAGATTACATGTTCCCTTTCTTCCAAAATCCAAAGATAATTAATCTTCACCAGTCTCTTTTTTTTTTTTTTTGACGGCTGCTGTACAGCGCGTGAATGACTTAAAAACAAGCACGAACAGATGATGATCCACAGCAATGGCCTGCCACGGAGATAATGAGAAAGTCACTTCCTATTGCAAGCTGTGAAGAAGATAGTTTAATTACATTGCCATTTTTAATTGAACATGAATTATTTAGAATCTTAGCATTAATGAAGTAGCACAAATATCATCCTGTAGATGACAAACCCTGTCATTCAACATGACTTCACAAAACCATATCAGAGTCTCCAAATTGTTAATGCAGTAGGTTATAATGTTTTTTTTTATTTATTTTTTTTATTTATGATAATAATAACCGACCGATCTAACCGACATTTAAGGGTACCCTAAAAAGGCGAATGCGTATGGTCAAAAGCGTCAGTTGTATGATGTCTTGGGATGAGACTTCGCTGCTATACCACATTCTTACGAACACATGGCCTACACTTCCAAATACCAGAATTATTCATTTACAGTTGTATCCAAGTTGGTGAATAAGATCTACCAGAGGTTGATATTTCAATAATTCGGAATAGTAGCAAGAATCTATATTCAGGTCAAAGCAACAAGCCACTTCAAGGAGATATACAGATTTCATAACCTCGTTTACAATTACAATGTCAGGAGGATTTGGAATGTTTCTGCAATTTGGAATAAATCTCACTCGTAGGTCCACAGGTTACCTTTTGTAAGTCAACCAGATGGTCATGTCTGGCCACATAAAGTCCTTAAGAATTGTTATATATGAGCAACCATATAATTTTCCTGCTGAGTTGGCTGTAATATACAGTAGGGTTCATGCTTCGATGGATACCTTATTGTACTTCGTTGGAAGACACTGTAATCTTGCTTTAATCATAAATATTAGAATGTCATTTGAGATTGAAGGGTTTTTCAAGACAGAGACACTGAATGGTCGGCAAATTGAAAATAATGCAAGTTTTCCTTGTAGCCTGAAACCCGTCCAGTGGTGTCCATTTTGGCTCTGTCTAAGACAAAGAATTGAAGCTTTTGCTTGTTTAATCAGTAGCTGGTGAGGTGTACTGATTCAATTCAGGATCGCCAGGGTGGAAACCAGCGGATCTGTGATTATGTTACCGTTGAGTTTACCGTTGCCGTTTTCAAATCTATTCAGCCGATTTTCTGATATTTAGAAGAATATCAGTAACCCGATCGTTTCTGGTCTCATTGACTTCCATAGTAGGAAAAAAATATACCATGGAAGTCAATGAGACCAGAAACTGTCTGGTTACTGATGTTCTTCTAAATATAAAAAAAATGGCTGAATAAATTCGAAAACGGTAAAACCCAACTTTGTAACTCTGGGGGAGTGGTAAAATGAGCCTATTTCCCAAAAAAGTGGAGTATCCCTTTAAGACAGAACCATTTCCTCACAAGTTTCACCGTTTCATTGTTCATCGCTGACAGTGTAGGTTGTGGGATATATTCGGGAAAAAGTGTTGGATTTACATATTCACAAATATGTCTTACATATTAACAAACACACACAGTGACACAATTACCATTAACCAGATGAATATACGCTATGAAAAAAAAGAGCTGATGTTACCAAATTGAACTAACATTTAAAGGGCTCCCAAAATATTCAGTTTTAAAGAGGTCTACCTTAGCTGTACATGCTGAAGTTAGCAAGTTCTGCAGTAGTTAAGAAGAAGAATATTTTGACCAACTCTACTCATATTTCACCCGGACCAAATCTCCTTGAAATGACCCTTGTGGTTTCGTGAACAGCAATTTATGATCATCTAGCATGATCGGAGAGATAGCCATAATTCAGCCAGAGCTGTGGTCCCAACATATCCCATCCATCTTACTCTGATAATAAAGCCAATGATTGGACTCTTGCTAGCTCTTCACAGGGTCCACAAAGTCAGAGCCCGACTTTCAATTTAAATTGAATTTCCTAATCAGAGGTGACTCTAGAGACTCCCATTTTATATTTTATCCAATTACTGAGTCGCAAAGTCAAAGCTAACCTCATCGCAAGTGCCTAACGTGAGCTGGAATTTGAATTTCTCTGCCTATTATAACACGCTCTCTGTGCTGTCATAGCGCATTACACCTGGTGACATCAAAGAGCAAACGCAAAAGTCATTTTATACGGCGAGCACCTATTCTCTGTCCTGTCATGCATTGAGTCCTTCACTAAAACCCTGACAGCGTAGGTAGCAGTTAGCTTTGCTCCTTATCCATTCTGACCCTGGGGTCCTGTGAAATTAAGTCATATCCACGTTGTGTATCGGGAAAAATGGTTAATGATCGACAATGATTTTGAATTATACTCTCTAAATGTCAATCATTTGTTAACAAACAAGTATTCATTACTTCAATGAGCTTATTGTTTCTACCTTAAATTATTACATTGTTTAAGTAAATACATTTCTCGCTAACTGTGATTTTTTGAAATATATAACTTCAGTTACCTCTAATAACAGAGCATTGTAAATTGTAATTTGTACTCGAGCATTTTCTGTCAAGCTGCTTTGAAATGATGTGTATTGTGAAAAGTGCTTTACAAATAAATGTGAATTGAATTGTGCAAAAGAGTAGTTTGGTTTCTTACGAATCAATTCAGAATGAATCAAAGTCAACAGATTTAGTGAATCCAAATCATATAGCACAGGTATATAATTTTAGTGTATTGTCGGAATTACAAACACACCGGTTTGTACAGTAGCGCAAATACTGCATGTTTAATGCACTTTGATATTCTTCTCTTATTTACCAACCGGCTAATGAATCAGAATGAATCTTGTACATTCACAGAAAATAGCTGCTTACCTCATTGCAAAATAAAGTGGGTAAGTCAGTTCTGTTTAGTGAATCAAACATACTGCTTACAATTTACTGTGTTATTTTGTGAGACTTAAATCAATGTAGTTATTGGTTGCTCATAAGAAGGGCAGTTTAGTACTGAATTTTTGTTAACATCATTATTTAAAAGTGAATGAACAAGTAAATGAACAAATGTAACAAACAACCAAAATAACGAATGAACAAATGAACGAACAAACAAACAAGTGAACTAATGATACCACATTTTTTGATTGCTCCAATTATTGCATTATTTAACATTATACACTCTAAAAAATTCTGGGTTGTTTTAACCCATCTTTGGGTCAAATATGGACTAACTCAGCCATTGGGTTAAATGTTTAAATGACATTTTTAACCCAAGATTTGGTTTAGTCCATATTTGACCCATTTTTTAGAGTGTAATGACATTACTTTTTACAAAAATATCCTCCTCAAACAAGTTAAAGCTTAAGGCATGTGAGACTTAAGTCAGTGTAGTTACTGATTGGTTGTTCATATGATATAAAGAAAGAGGCATTAGTACATAATTACTATTGTCAACGGCATTGTATAAAATTTAACTAACAAACAAAAGAAAACCTGCTGAAAAAATAAAGAACAAACGAACAAATAGATAAACAGTACTCATCTGAATAAACAGACGATGATCCTACATTTTTTGTTTGTTATCGCATAGTTTGTCATTAGAATTTAATTACTTTTCTTCCTCAAAGCTTAAAGAACTATTAAATGGAATCATTACAGAATAGCTGATTGATTTTTTTGTGATTCCCATCCCTAGTCAGAAAGGCTAGACTTGAACTGTTGACCAAAAACAAATCAAAAACTGCTTCACCAGCAACAAATTCCACATAATACACATCCTATCCCATTCTGAATAAATCAAGTCATTTGTAAATCAAATGTACACATGCCTTCAAAGCACAAACAGAAGTGAATCGCAGAACTTTGTGTACTTTATTATGCGCTTTAAGCATACAAATCTAAGGAGGAGCATTATGATTCTACACATGAGAAAAATACAAAAATAACAGCTGGATTTGCAAGACGCAAACTTTCTCTTCAAAGTGCGACAAGCTCACCGACTGGACTAAACCTCAAACAGCATGTAAGAACAAGTGGAATTAAAGCACTGCAGCTGCTGAGTTAAGAGATTTCAGTGACAGACATGTATTTAGCTTCTGGTTGTTTTTCACATGCGTCTGATCTGACTTTATGCCCACTTTAAAAGGTCTCTTAATAAATAATCCCCACAAGGGGGTGCCCCCCTGCCTCTACGCTAACTACTTCATAGTCGTAAGTAAACCACAAATACATTTAGTCATTTAAAACAACTTTGAGTCAATCACTCTCTGCAGGGAGGTTACTTTATTTTAATAGTTGCTATTTATTCTTAATGCATAGGCAGACACTTTATGTTAATTTCAGACTGAAATTCTCAGCAGGCGCTCTGGCTTTGACCATTTCACAAGTCAAACTGCTGTTTTTATTCAGGCAGGCATCAGCTGAAAAACTAAAGAAACGGCGTAGGGCATTTTCACACCTGCAGAGCTTTACAATTTGGCATTCCGCTAAAAAGCCTGAAATAAATTTCCATCAAAAATGGCAGCAGTTGGGGTTTTGTCTTTGAAAACACATACAACACTGACCTCAGCTGACAACTCGTGTTTTGCCGACAAACAGGGCTGATTGCATGTCATAATAGTATAGAAAGAGCCCAGCCTGACAACCTGCTTATGTAACAACTGTGATGAGCAGCAGGGAGATCTTCCATCTGTGCACACCTGAGACAGATAAGCAAGGCCTGCCATGATGCAACAAGAGAGGGTGGTTGAGAAAAATAATGTGCGTAAGAAATTATGGTTTCTGAAGAAAATGAGAACACCGCTTGACAGTGAAAGACGTGAAAATGATAAAGTGTTGCTGCGTTGGGTTAGTTGCCAGGGTGTTGCTATGGTGTTCCGAGTGGGCTTTTATAAATAAATCTAAACCAAAAGTACGTAAAATAAAATAAAATAAATGCTTAACTACAATTAAAAACGTTTAAAAGGTACAAGTGAATTTAGGCATACAAATGTACAGTATGAAAAAAATGATATTTAGAGTTTGCTAAATATTACATTTAACCCCCTGGGGTCCAAGGTGTTTTTGGGGCCCTTGAGATGTTCTGACATGCCATGACATTTGTGCTTTTTTCAGTTGCTTATAAACATATTAATGGCACAGGTGAAATTACACTATATTTAGCACAAACAGGGCTACCGTTATATGTGAGCAACATGTATGTACATGTTTGTATTTTAAGAGAATATTATTGAAAAAACTAAAAATGAAAAATCTACAGACACTCTTCAAAAACGTGATTCACTTTATGCTGCTGCTGCAATGCTGTCACTTTAAAACTGAAAGCACACATCCACTATACTGTTACACATGCGTTTTTCCATCTCAACCGTTTACATTCAATTAAGACATAACCAACTGCGTTTACGAGGATATTTTGACAATCTTGTGTATTTCTCTGTTCAAGCGCAAGACACGAAAGAGAATTCAGTATTTGCGTCAACTTGAGTTCTCTTTTGCGTCGTCTTTGGCTCTGAATGGTTTAAAATCAAATTAAAATGCGCACACAGATTCACTTTATTTTGATTGTCCCTTTAACACATTCCGTTGAATATATCATTGTCCCTACAGTACATGTCTACTAACTCTAATAAGAGTGTTAGTAGAGTATTAGTAGGGTTAGGGTTAGAAAAAGTTGATATGTGGTTGCAAAGTTACTTCTAGTCAGTAGAATGTCTTTTGGAGAAGCATCAAAATAAAGTGAATTATTGTTCTTATTGTTGTTACTGATTGTTTACTTGTATTTAATAATGTTTGAAATGTGTTTTAGTCGGTCGAGTTCATTAGTCGGTAGTTATTTAGGCTAAGTATATGAACAATACCAATAGTGACGCTTGACTTGGCAAACACCACTAATAAAAGGGTTTTTTTTTTAATTCTCTCTCTCTTTCTGAGGGCATGAGTGATGCAACTGTTTTAAGCCATTAGGTCAGGAGCTGATTATCCACAGATGATTGCCAGAAAAACAAACACGTAAGCAAGCTGACATGTCTCGAACAAAACAAAAATGTTCACATCATCCCCAAAATTGGCAAAAACAAGGAAAAGAAAGTACCAAGTTGCTTAACTAATCATGCGCTCAAGCCAACACTTAATCTGACAAGGGACAGGGCTGATTTCACTAATGGTGCTGGGGAGGAAATGTCTAGTGGCACAACCACAACATTTCACTGGGAATGAAAGTGTCTCCTTCCTGATTTGCTCAGACAACGTAATTATGCCTTGTGGTTCTCATCATGCTGGCCATGTCCAGGGATGCAGAAGGTTGGCGTTAGGACAGAGGGGGGGTGGGGGGCCTTCAGAGCCCTAGTGCCCCTTCAGATTACATTACCATCAGAGCAAAGGCCAAGAGCACACATCTACACAAATACAAGGCAGGACGAATTTGCTGCAACACAAAGATAAGAAGCAAACATTTACTTATCATCAAAAATCATGTCACTCTGAGTGATTCGATGCGTTTGTGCAAAAAGCAAACTCTGCTTGGCGGCAAAACCCCAACTTCCCCTAAAGATATGCACAAGTGGGTGCCATGTTGCGTGTTTTTGGTACAATAAAGCCAATTTTGTCTGAATGTGAGACCAACGATGACAGAGCTCGTATGAGTCCTCAGGCTTCCGTCATCCAAGTTTTGCAAGGGAAGGAGAGATTACGAGCCTATGAGTGGATGTGGCACCAGCAGAAGCTGGAAGACAGGCCGATTTAAGCGCAATGATGTCTGCTTTGCCAGGTATTTCGCAGTGGGTGAAAGCGGCTTATGTAAACTCAATCCAGCATTGATTATGTAAATGGCGCAAGCCACTTTTCCCTCGAAGTGCGGTCTCGAAAAAAAGGAGAGGCATTCCCGCATTGAAGGGGAGATGAAAGGCTTTGACAGGCCAAAGTGTGCTATCACACCAGAAATGTCATTTGGAAGAAAGTAGTCGGCCAATTTTGGGTCATTCACACCTAGAACGATAACTATAATGATAACTCCACCAACGAATGATAACGTAGTGCTTATTATATGTGCGATGCCGTTTTCAGGTGGATTCTGATAATGTATCATTCTTCAGCTGAAAAAAAAAGATGTCTAAACGGCGGTATTGCAGTTCTAAACGGCGTTTATTAAAAAAAATTAACGATAAATATAAACCTATATTAATAAAAGGGCTTCTGTTGGCTGAGCACAAAAAGACAAAATATTGTCAGAAGTCATTGATTCCTGTGCAAATACATGTATGAAGTATTAAAAAGGAAATAGTGACGTGTCAGGGAAAACCCCATTTAAAGGGTTAGTTCACCCAAAAATGAAAATTCTGTCAGAATTCAAAACTCACCCTCATGTTGTTCCAACCCCATAAGACCTTTGTTCATCTTCGGAACACAAATTAAGATATTTAAGATATTAAGATCGCTCCTGCACACTAGTCCATAGGCTTCTTGAGGGAATGACTTGCTGGCCTCGAAAAGTCATTAAAGACATCGTTAAAATAGTCCAAGTGACTACAGGGGCTCAATCTTAAGTGTATCAAACGACGAGAACACTTCCGTGCGCAAAAAACAACAAAAATAACGACTTTATTTCAACTATTCGTTTATTTCTCCCTCTGCCTCGAGTCAGGTTACTAGTTTAATAGCGTGAGCTTCTGTTATTGTATGTCACAAGCATCACACACATGACCAGCGTCGGCCAATAGTGAGCCTACGTGTGACGTAGCTTTACGCAATCACACTACGTCTAACTGACTACAGGCCCACGGAGAAGGAAGTGAATAGTTGAAATAAAGTCGTTATTTTTGTTCGTTTTTGCGCACAAAAAGTATTCTCGTCGTTTGATAAACTTAAAATTGAGCCCCTGTAGTCACTTGGATTATTTTAACGATGTCTTTAATGACTTTTCGATGCCAGCAGCAAGTGTCATTCCCTCAAGAAGCCTATGGACTAGTATGCAGGAGTGATCTTAATATCTTAAATATCTTAATTTGTGTTCCGAAGATGAACGAAGGTCTTACGGGGTTGGAACAACATGAGGGTGAGTAAATACTGACAGAATTTTCATTTTTGGGTGAACTAAAACAAAGCTTCCACTCTGGAGAGGAGAGTCTCTGTCAGCTGGCGGTAAAAAAAATGACTTTTTCACAATTTTTGGGTGAACTAACCCTTTAAATGCAACACATTATTCTTAGTATATGCCTAATACACTGTCAACCTCTGAACAGAGCGCATGACCTCAATATGTGGATTATCCGCGTATGGAAAGTGAGAGAACAACGCATCAATTTTTCAACATCATATTCCACAGCGCTGAGTGTCCAAACATGCAAACAGCGACTGACTCAGCAGACGTCGACGTCCGTCCTTCGGTTTCCTTGTAGGACGAGAGAGGAGCACTGCTCGTGATGTGTCAGGAGCTAAATCTAGGAGCCCTTTTGAGAGGGAGAGAGCGAGCACATGTGGCACTTCCCTTGGGCTAATTAACCAGAATGATCCATCTGTCCATCTCTCGCAGGTCAACTTCCTGTTTGGAGGAGGTTGCAACAGGAGAAAAGGCAGGTGGGATTTGCTCGCACGTGACTTCTTGAATCCCATAGTCCATTAATCACACTTCGCCCGCCCACGGCTTTTCGCAGGGAATCATGACAGCGACACGGCCAGCAATTAATACTTAACGTTGCATTTAAGAGTAAGATTTATACCATCTGTTAGCAAATGACACGCTGCTGAAGTCCATCTCCTAGTTTGTGGGGTGACTTTCTGTCTGGGCAGATTAAGGAGATGATTCATAACTTAATCTACAGCTGAGGGGTCACCTCCACAAACAGAGTGACTTTGACCAGCGTACCAGAAGAGGAACAGGAAAGGTGGGGTCGGCGGGGTGGATGGTGACTGGCGGCACAACAGGGGTGACACTGGTGTGGAAAAGACTGGATGGTTTACAATAACCCAGGTGTAGCTGTCAACACGGCACCATGGTCTACAACAGAAACAACCCTGAACAACAGATGGTGGGCCGAAATGAAAAGAGCAGGTATAAACAGGTGGGAGAAAACATATATACATAAATAAGCAAGATCATGGGTAAATATTGTCATAAGGGGTGTTTTAAAAACAGGAAACAGACCGTGTAGATTAGCTCTATCTGTACATACATCAGGTATGCAAAGTTAAAGGGATACTCCACTTTTTTTGGAAATAGGCTCATTTTACCACTCCCCCAGAGTTAAACAGTGGAGTTTTACCATTTTCGAATCCATTCAACCGATTTTCTGATATTTAGAAGAATATCAGTAACCAGACAGTTTCTGGTCTCATTGACTTCCATAGTAGGAAAAAAAATATACTATGGAAGTCAATGAGACCAGAAACTTCCTGATATTCTTCTAAAAATCAGAAAATCGGCTGAATGGATTCGAAAATGGAAAAACCCAACTGTTTAACTCTGGGGGAGTGGTAAAATGAGTCTATTTCCCCAAAAAAGTGGAGTATCCCTTTAAGCAAGGGCTTAATGTTATAGTAGATGAACAAGTTTTATATTATACATTAAATGACACTGCCTGTTGAGCAGCCATTGATGTCCCAAGGGATGTGTCTTCAACAAAAAATTGTAAGAAATTCCATTTGTAACTAAGCAGTGAGAAAGTCGGAAGAGTTTATGGTTGCCCATTCAGTAATGGCAAATTTGCAGTTTTCCTCTGAGTTGGATTGAAGAAATTTCAAAAGTCTGTGGTCACAGCCTGCAAGGGGCCCATGGGCCCTGATGGGGGTCCCCACAGACATCACCCACCAGTCGAGAAGCAAGAAAGAGTCAAGAGACAAGAGAGAGTCACTATGATAAACCAGAGAGTCACTGTCTCTAATAAACCACGAGAAAGGCCCAACCTCTCCGGGTTTGCTTAACCAATGAGAAGGGTGGAATTTACAAGCGGGAAATTCCTCGGTGGTTGATTTGTGAAACTTTGTTTTAAGCATGCTCATTTGCATGTGCAGCTGGATTCGTTTCTGATGACTATCGAAATATGTACACAATCATTTCGATCTGCAAAGTACCAATTTATAGAGACCAAACATGGTATAGTTGAGCATTGATTATATTTTAAAATACAACAAAATATTAGCATTAAAAGACATTACAAAAGACAATAAATCATTCGCAAAATGTTCTTCATGTTAATTTATAGATCCGTTCGTCTATAATTAAAGCAGCAAAGTGTGTATTAAAGGCTGTTTCTGTCTTCCCCATCGTCTCTGTCTTGAACACGTGACCACATTTTTGACAGTAATAAAACCAACTTATCTGATCGTAGTTCTTATAACTCAAAGACGCTTCTTGCACTGTTGGGGGACATTGAGCTTTAAAGATTATTTGTTAACCATAACAAATAGTGTCTGACTGGTCTCAGCTGTTACAAAAGCGTTTTACTGAGGACACGCTGAGGTGAATTCAAGGTATTATGCATTGTTTGACAGAAGACATGCACCATGTGTTATGTACACATCTTTCAGAACTTAAAAAAAAAAAAAAAACATTTTCCTTATTAAAACTTGCAGGATGTCTGTGCACGAATTACAATATTAATCCTCTTAGATCCTTCTCAGTTGTTTTAAGGTGCTTGTTTCAGTATTAGCAAAGCATCTGCTTCAAATCAGCTGAATAAATACACAAACAGTTGGAAAATAACAGGAGCAGAGCCAACAAAAAAAAAAAACATAGTATGGAAGCCACTTCAGAGTACAAAATAAGGTAATCGTAAAAAATAAAATTATGTAAAGCCAATATAAAGCCACAAAAGTGAGATGAGATGGAGTCAATTTCCAGATATAAAGAAATTTGTGAGAAAAAAAAAAATTCATAACGCTATATTATGATTTAAAGTTGCAATAGTGACGTACGAAGACATACTTTGAAATATAACACCATATTGCAGAACAAACTTGCAAACATTTCTTTTATATTCAGCTGTAATTGAATTCCCTGCCATGTGGGCGCGCTAGTGCATCTGAGACTTGCTGTGATCCCTTTGAGACGAGAAAGCGGTGTGAAATGAACAAAAATGACAAACAAAACTTTTGCAAAGATTTAGCAAGTCTGTGTGTGTTGGAGAATTGGGGTTGAGTGTTAAGCCTGCGATTACAGTTCAAATAAGCGGCTAATCTCTCATTGCGCTTAAAACGTACACAAATCTGTGTGCAGCTTGCCCTACTTAAAATATGGTTTATAATACTCTACAGTTCATGTTTACACCCTCTCTGTATCGTGTCAAAGTTTGGGTTACACAAATATTGGCATTCATGTCGAATTGAGCCTTTGGGGTTAGTCTCTGAGGTCTAACAGTCAGTTCCAGATGTTTATTTTCAGTCTAGGGCAGGTAGATACCCGTCTAAGAGGAAGGGATGAGTTTGAAAGGGACTGGTGACGGAAGACTTTAGATGGGAGCTGTCTAGACTTGCCCTCTCTGTCAACCCATGCCATCAACCGTTGAATCCGAAGTGTAATGACAACCTGAAACATATACCTTGTCATTTAAAAAAAAGCTGCATTACCCTACAGCTTTGAAAACACAAGTTTTCCTCCATGTGTTGGTATAATGAAGCAACGACATGTAAAGTACCAAGCAAGGAGACAGATGATTGATCAAAGTCTAGCATTCCCTAGAGCTCGGTTCAGTCAAGACATTCTGAACAATTTCAAGTTTAATCCTGAGAGCAAATGCCATAAAGAATGTGCACAACAAATGTATGCTGATCCCCCAAATGAGAGACGGGCCGAGCAGAGTTTCTAATGAGAGAGCTACACACCAATGGCTCTAATCAACACTGCAGACAGGAATATGTGAATTCGAACAATGGATACACATGTTGTGCTTTTAATCAAAGAGCCAAAAGTTAAAGGTACTTAAAGGAGAACTCCACTTTTTTTGGAAATAGACTCATTTTACAACTCCCTAAGAGTTAAACAGTTGAGTTTTACCGTTTTCAAACCCATTCGGCCGATTTTATGATATTTAGAAGAATATCAGTAAACAGACAGTTTCTGGTCTCATTGACTTCCATAGTAGGAAAAAAAATATACTATGGAAGTCAATGAGACCAGAAACTGTCTGGTTACTGATATTCTTCTAAATATCAGAAAATCGGCTGAATGGATTCGAAAACGGTAAAACTCGACTGTTTAACTCTGAGGGAGTAGTAAAATGAGCCTATTTCCAAAAAAAGTGGAGTATCCCTTTAATGTTACTTCCAATGTTACAGTAACGCAACACTAGGAGTTTCTGTATACTGTATGTGAATTGCAAATTTGAGACATGTACCTTAACGGAAATAATAAATAATTAAAAAAAACAGTGAAATGGTTCAACAATCAGTTCTATTGTAAATGATTCACAAAACAAATGAAAAGCATTCCACTCATCAGTGTCTAATCGAAGGTTACATGGCCCATCCCACTGCTCTTGAGCTGCCGTGAAGAAAATAACCTCAAATTGCGATTCCATTTGTTGAACGGTGCGATTGAGTTTCCTGATTAAAATTACAGACTATTAATCGGCTTTGTTATGCTGTGTGTGAAGCTGTGTCCAGTATAATGAGACACAAATTGCACATTGCAAAGAAACCGAAAAGCCTATCCGTGTTCATGCAAGCTATCTTTTACTGACATGGGCTGTCAAGAACAAAGAGGCGAAGAAATTAAACAATCCTGTAGGGTTTCCTGGAAGAAGAAAAGAGAGAGAGATGTTTGGGTGACCAGCGCAACACGTTGGAACAAGCACGGGGAAAGCGGTTAAAACTGCTCGCCGTGTGCCAAAACTCAACGAACATTAAATGTCAACACGCTAACAAGTTTCTCAAAGTCAAAGTAATTACAAGACCCACTTATCCGTGTCATCTCTTTTCAGATTAAATTACAGAGCCGTGCTGAATTTTTTAGCGGTGGAAATTTGGTGCAAAACAATGACGATGAACTGGTTAATTTATGCACGCCCATTTGATACCGGCCCGCCGTGTCCGCTTGCAGCCCCAGTTTCTCTCCCCTCAGATGTTAGCTAATTAGCATAGCATCTGGGCCTGGCCATGCAGGGAAACAGTACAATGTAATGAGTCAAACCGGGTCTGGCAATCATATTAAGCCTAACGCTGATTGAAAAGTAAACAACGCACACTTAAAGTGACGCCCAACCCAACAGAGGAAGTTTTAAAAAGTATACAGTTTATTAAAACATTTCCATAGGAATACCATACTTCACAATCATCAACTTTTTGACCATGTTTTAATATAAACCACAATCTTCTGTTGCTAAAAAACAGGAATTGTTCAAATTGACTTTCATTTTTGAAATATTACTTTAAAAAATGTTAAAAGTTTAAAGAATTTATGATTGCAAAGCAGAAAACAGAATTGCTCAATTTCATTTGTAAGGTTAGACCATTTTACACGGATAAAAACGAAGCACAGGCTTATAGTCTTTACAATAGCATGCACTGCATGAATGTCCTAGTACTATGCACTTCTATTTAGGGTTGGGTATTGAGAATCGAGTATCGATTGGAACCGGGGCTGACTTTTCGTTTTTCCCGGAATCGTTCAAAAGTTAAAATTTTGATTCCTAGTTTCGATATTCACAGTCCGCCGACCAGAAGAAGAAACCGCTGAACAACACCAACGAAGAAGCGTCTACCGGAAATGTTGGCATAACCGCACGAGTCGAACATGAGTAGCTTACGTCGGCGGTCCAAAGTGTGGCTTCACTTTTCTAAAAATAACAAAATCACGGCAAAATGCAAAATTTGTGACAAAAAAGGAGTATTTCCCTTTAGAAAGGAGTATTTCCTTCAGAAAGACCGTTGGTTAGCAAGGTTAGCTAAACTTTTTTGACCCTGCCTCTTAAAAGAATCGGAATCGAGAATCGTTGGGAACCGGAATTGAAACAAGGAATCAGAATCAGAATCGTTCAAATTCAAACGATACACAACCCTACTTCTATCCCTCGCAGTTTTGTCTTCATTCATGCCATATATAAATATAGCACTCCCCCGACTGAGGCTTACTGTTAAAATTGTATTATACTGTTAAAGTTGTATTACTTCAATTGCTTAGGCATTCTTTTTGTTTATTAAAAATTAATTGAACCATTAAAACAGAACCCAGAAAAAATTAAAAGAAAAACATGGGACTTGGAAACCAAACAGGCAGACAGTACATGTCATGCAGAGAATGAATCAAGAACCTGAGCAACATCGTTGCCCAATTTGTTAAGGAATATTAATGCCACATACAGAGTCAAGGGTGTCTTTGATGAGGCAACCGCAGGGCCAAAAACTGTTCATCAGATCCTAGAAAGCATAAGTGGCAGGATTTATGAGTGCTTTTGTCTAACCCATCACGTCTAATGTGCTAAAGAGGCCCAAAGGCCAATTGTCTTGCAAACCGAGAAGGATGATAATTGAAACGTTGGGCCCGCACAAGTCACCCAACGGGCTGCTCTTTGAAAACCTCGGCTAAGTCTGTGGGTGCTACCCACCCGTCAATCACAGGGACTGATCAGGACGTCAGAGGGATACGAGCTGACGGCCGTCCTGTCACAGCGCTTTGTGTCACCACCTCCCGTCGAGGAGCGTTTGAGTGGATGACGAAGCTGTTGTGACAGGAGGTGCGGCAAGCACCGAAAGGGAATATAGCGAAATCCCTTTGCTCTCTTATAGGGCCACCACAAAGTCACTCTCAGACTTTGAAGAAAGAAACATAAAAATAAAACTCATTTCATCTCCGATTCCCACTTTGAGTGTTTCATGTTCCCGAGTATGGACCCAGGCGTAATTAAATATGCACTATACGCACTGTGACGCTAAAAGGTGCAAGGCTTTATTTCCTGCCTCCCTCTATGACACCGACTGTGCCGAGTGGATATTTTCCAGCAGGTTGGCAGAAGCAGCAGACAGTCGGAAGATCAAAGACGGAATGAGAAGAATAACAGGGAGCCATGTTGCAGGCTCCTGGGTCGATTAAAGACAAATGCATCCCTAACAAGCCAATGATGGAGGCCAGAAGACTCTCCAGAGCAGGGCAAAGTCTCAGCGTAACAATCGTGATATTGACTCATTCCTCATTCGTTCCCCAGCCTCCACAAAAATACGATGCCCCGGGTAGCCTCTGCAGTTTGATGAAAGAATAAGTCGATATGATCTAATAAGCACAAACACATTGACCCTAATGCACCAATATTTACATTGATCTCAAAGCAGATGCAACTGACAGGTACAGAAAAAACATCCACAAAGGATTTTGTCGCAATGCAATTGAACCTTTTAAGAAGAATCTTTTGTAAAAACATGTCTTTATTGTTGCTTTTTATAAATTTAATGCATTCTTGTTATATAAAAGTATTCATTTTTTTCAACAACAAAAATCTTGTGCAAGTCAACAGATTCAGTCCAATTTTTTAGGGCTGTCAAATTGATTATATATATCTATATATATACACACATACATAGTGTGTCTATCTATCTATCTATCTATCTATCTATCTATCTATCTATCTATCTATCTATCTATCTATCTATCTATCTATCTATCTATCTATCTATCTATCTATCTATCTATCATCTATCTATCTATCTATCTATATATACATACATACACACACACACACACACACACACACTATTGACTAGTTCACACATATATATAAACAAACGCATAGATTCATTGATTTGATGGCACTAATATTATTAAATTTGCTTGAATTAATTCTTCAAAAAACATTAAAAATACTTTTTATTCACCATTTTTATCTACAAAAAGAAATTGCTACTGATTGAATGATTTAAAAAATGTGAAGACAACAAATGTAGCAATGATAATTTATCTTGGAGCAAATGTAGGTGTCCGTCCTGATCTTATACATGTGCATTTGGGAAGAAGAGATGAAAAAAAATGTTCAATTTAGCATGAAAATTTAATATAAAGATTTGGAAAATGAAAAACAGGCTGTTTGTGTCAATAGTAACCCTTCAACAACGTTTGACCATAAGTTCTGTTTAAAACTGTTCTAAGATATATATCCTCCTTATACTTACATTAGAAACAAAAAGCTTGTCTTTAAAAAAAGGATTTGTGAGTAGGATTTGTCAGTAATGTTTTTAGCATTCTTAGCAAAAAGCCAATTACCTCATCACATCTGGCTAAGTAACAATCTAAGACCATTGACACCAGTGAGACTAGGGATCGACCGATATGGATTTTTTAGTGCCGATACCGATACCGATTTTTTTCCCATCAGCCTTAGCCGATACCGATACGGGCTGCCGATTTTCTTGAGCCGATATTTGGAGCCGATACATTTTACTCCCTCAATTTACATCATAAAAATACATGATGTTAACAAATGTTACAGGTCTCAATTTAATAAAAGTAAAATTTAATTAACTTCAAAAATTAATATTTAACAAATAGTAAAAACATGTGAGGTAGAACAAGAACAAGTAGATAAACAATTTAACAAATATTAAAAACATGAGGTAGAACAAAAAACGTTCAGTGTTGAAAATAAATATTTAAAGCATAAATTAAATAATTACACTATTGCACACAGTAGCAACCAGCATAAAGTGCACATTGTACTTCATTTTAAAAGAAACGAACTATGCACTGCCATGGTTTCATTTTTTCTACATAAAACAAAATGAGCATGTCTAGTCTCTAATATCACTGCGATGTCGAGGGAGACACACACACACGCGTCCAAACCTCAGCCAGGTGGGCTCTAAATAAATCTCTCACAAAAACTACAGAACAACGTTGCCATAACTTAATCCTATGACCAGTGTTCGTTACAGCACCCGTTTGCATACTAGGGCTGTCAAAATTGCTCAAATGGCGTTTGCAAATTCCCTCTAAAAAACATATTAGAACATCCCGTTGCGCATTTTGTCATTGACGCGCATTACGTCAATAACAGAACACATTAATACAAAGAGACATAACTACTAGTATTAGATAGTTTATTTGAGTTTAAACATATTTGACAACGTATTAAAAAGCAAGTAAATCAACTAATAGCCAAGACCGCAGAGCTCTCTCGCTCACTCACCGTCTCGCCCAGGCACTCTCCCTCGCGCTCTCTGCGCGTCAGTTAAATGATCAACAACAAACAAATGTTGAGTGCTTATCAAGAGTTTTGTGCAAGCAATTTAAGGTTGTGACTCGCGACTCTTGTCCCAAATATAGCAGGCTTCATTCATTGATTGAAGTTTCACAGTATTTTGAACCGACAGTGAGCGCTCCGAGCGAGCTGAGCAGCTGTGGTAACGTTATTAGTCTGCAACCGCGGGCGTGTTTTTCCACATTCAAATATTAATTTTCACCTTCAAAATTAATACATATTCGAATGTAGAATATTCATAGACAGCCCTAATGCACACTGAACGGATAGTCTACACCTTATTTGCAGCTCTCTAATACAATGGCAAGCAGTTAAGTTTTATAGACGAGGCATTCGCGTTTTCCATTTGGACTCACAAACTTGCTTAGCTATATATATGCAAGCACATAACAGTTATAGAGCAACGTGTTTCCACTTTCAAAGTGTTTGACAATATTTCAGCTGTCAAACATTTAAAAGATGCTTTGAAAGTTTAGGTTACCGTTCTTGTGAAGAGCAGGTTGCACTCTGTTAGTGGGTGAGGGCGGGGCGCGTGAGCTACATTCTCCAGCAGCAGCACAGAGCTGCCCACGAACGCCTGCTTACAAATAACGTCGGGAAAAAAAAACTATCGGCGAACGCGCAGCCGTGTATCGGCCGATTCCGATACACGTAATAAACGCAAATATCGGCCCGATATATCGGCCGGCCGATATATCGGTCGATCCCTAAGTGAGACAAAACGTAGAAGTTCTTTTAAATATTTAGTTGCTTTCCTGACTACAGACAAGCTGCAAGTGTGCACAGTTATGATGAGCACCATGACTCATACGGTGACACAGAGTCAGAGTGCAGCCGGCTGTTTGCCAAGCCTCTTGCCCCAAGTGGCTTCTACCTGCCTGGGCAACCCATGATAGATGTCCTGCTGGGTGCTGACAGGACACACTGAGAAGACCTGTAGGCCAGAGGCTGGAGTTAAGGGCTGATCATAACCTGCCTCAGAGGAGAGAGATGCTCAATGAGGTTTTGAAATGACAAATAGCAAGCAGCATGTTAGCAGCAGGCTACAGCCCAGCAGCATACATTTTCATTTGATTGTGGGACAATGGCTATGTTTCCATCCAAAGTTGTGAATTTAACACAAAACATTTGCGAAGCACTAGTTGCATCCCATGTGTTGAAGAGAACAAAACAGTCCCTTCCTGGGAAATTGCAGCTAAAAATCGGTAATAAAAAAATGGAAATTGCTGCAATCGTGAAAGCCACAGTGGCTGGTTTCGTACATCATCATAAATTACTTTCACCTCAGAACGGGCAGGCGAAACACAATAAGTGCTGTAATGTTATCTTGCATTCAGAGGTGGACGCCTGGTGTTTGAGAATGTAATCGTGTGAGATATTTCTGGGAAAATCTACGTTTCATTGATTAACACTCACCAAGTGGCAAATGCGAGTAAAAATCTGTAGGTGGTATTGTTCATTTTGTCAGCAATTTTTCATTTAGTCTGGGTCCTGTGTCAAATGTACATTTTAGCATATTTAGTCAACCTTGTTCTGTTTTTTGTGTCAAGTTTTAGTCGATCAAATATCGAATCGTTTTAGCCTAGATTTCGTCAATGCAAACTTAACAATTAAAATTATTTAGCTCAAAATTGTAATCAATTATAGTTAACAAAAATGTTTATTTAGATTTTATTATAATTATTGCACTTTCACCTATAAGCACAAATCAAGAGGGTGTCAACCCAAATAAACCCAGGTTTATTTTACCTCATCTAGTTTCCTGATTTGTTATACTGTAGGTTATTTATCCTATATGATTATTACTGCTGAAACAAGAAACTTCTCTTAAAAATAAAAAAACGCAAAACTGCTAGTAACCCAATAATTAAAAATTGCATTAATGATTTTCTACTAAGACATCAGCAATGTATTATCAAAGTCAACGCAAAATAGGTTTAGAAGGATGTCAATGTCAATCAGTTGCTATGATGTTCTAGACGGTTGCTAGGTTGTTGCTAGGCTGGTACAAGTGAAAAGAGCCCATGCACCCAAAGTCTTTATGATATTCTGCTCTGTAGATATGGCTTGTGTCCTCCTGAAATATCTCTAAGGCAGTGTGTCCAACAAAGCGTTTTTTTCACGCACCTGGCGTATGTTTTCAATTGTTTTCAATCGGAGTGCGGCGTTTTTTTTTTAATCCATGAGCGTAACAAGGCGCTGAGTGTTATTTTTCACGCTGAAGTGCTCGGCATTTTTTACTGGTTGGCGAGTGTTGAAAAATGTTCAACTTTCGAGTAAAACGCAGCACTCATCACTGTCACTTTTTACCCAGCCGTCCAATCACAGTGGAGGAGGGGCGGGACAAATACCTCACCGACCAACTGTCACCAGACATCAACCAGCAGAGCAAACCGAACAAAATGGATGAAAAAAAAAGCAAAATTAGAGTTGTTTTTATGGTGTTCATTTATCAGATTTAAAGTGTTGATTCTGGTGTTGATTTGAATGACATCAACACTTGCAACATTTTGCTGAACTGTTTGCTCATCATATGAGACAAGCATTTTTGACGTTACACTTCATATGCAATGAATACAATCAGTAGATACAAATTAATTTGCTGCAAAATTCACAGATGCCTTGAAAGTTGCAACGATGTTGCAGCCTATGGATGGTTCACAAAGCTCTGATTTCATCAAAAACATCTTGATGTCTAACATGAATAAAATATGCCTTTCCAAAGATGAACGGAGGTCTTACGAGTTTGAAGTAATGAGGGTGAGTAATTAATGACAATTTTAATAGCACGGCACCAGATGTCAGCTTGTTAATATTGTGTGCCAGTCACATGACTGATATTCATGGGTAAGACTTCAATGCACAGATGCAAGAAGTACACACAGCTGTGTCAATTGATGAAAAAAACAAGGTTAAGTTTAGCATTAACCATTTGTTTTACACTGCAGCAGGATCCCTACATGCAAACAGCGGGAAACTTATGCCTTGGGCACTGAGACCTGTTTTCAGCAAAGGGCTATGTAAGAATCTTTTGTATGCACTTGAAATACAATATAGTTTGACATTAAGCTATATACTCCAATTTTTGTGGCATGAAATAGCAGTTTCTATTATCCATCTATCTATCTATCTATCTATCTATCTATCTATCTATCTATCTATCTATCTATCTATCTATCTATCTATCTATCTATCTATCTATCTATCTATCTATCTATGTAATGTAATGACTGTTCAGATTTGACAAAGTGTCCTCATCTTTTTGACAGGAGCATTTCTATGAGAATTCATCTTAATTTTGTCAAGGAAGAACCCAAAACATGTTCGCTTGGAGATGACTGAAAGTGGAGGACCAAGTCGACGAAGGAGGATAGATGATGTGCAACAACTTGAAGGAGATGCATGCAGAAAGGCAATTTCCCTCCTTGTCCACAAACTTTTCACAGAACATTTTTCAGAACGTCATGCATTTAAAGTACTGAGATACTGTGAGTTGGGTGAACTTGTAAAAGCCAACAGGCTTGAAGTTCTACAGGCCTTTTGATCTGCGGTGTTTTTATGGGTCAGATGATATATTGTAGCTTTTGTGTTGGTGTAATCGTGACATCAGTGTTTAAAATAAAATTTCAAACTGATGCAGTGTGTTGACTTATTTACACTTAACCTTAATCAGGGATTGCATTTTAGCTGGCTAAAAACGCTTTGGTGGACACACAGCCTAAGAGATATTTTCCATCTGTTTTATTCCTGCTAGCCAGAAATTATAAATCCTATCGTTTTATAAAAGTAATAAACACACCTTTCCTCAACAAGCCACACAATTTTGGTATTTTTCAACAGTGCGAGATGAGTTTCACGGCAAAGTCTAACAAGATAAGCTTTTCAGTTCAATAAAAAAAATGAAAGTACACATCTGAAACAAAAGCACAAAACACTGCAAAACGTCTTATGAGATCAGCAGATAAACATTCATCTGTATCCGTTTCTTAGTCAGCAAAGGCAAAACACACAACCATTTTTTTTCTAAGAAAGCTTGTACATAGACACCACATCTAAAGGCCAAAGCAGGAAATGAAGGATGAGGATGAGAAGACAAAAGCAAAGGGGGATGTGAGAACATGCTGGGGAAGGAATAACCCGACAGAGGACAGTTATTGAAATGTGGGGGGAAACAAATGAGGCTGCATGGAGCCAAAAAATGAGCCAAATAAAACAAAACGGCTAAAAAAAACATCTGACCGTCTACCCTTTTCCTCGTCTTTCTAGTCTGTTTTAGTCTCGTTTTCTTCTGTCTGTCTTCCATGTTTATCATTTGTTTCTCAAATGTTTAAATAAAAACAGGGGGAAAAGAAGGAGAAATAGAGAGAGCGCCTGTGTGTGTGTTTGTGATGCAGCTGTTGTGATAGTCCTCACACTGATGCATGGACTCCTTTAATTCACTGCTGGGCAGTGAAGGTAGAGAAATGCTGAAAATGAATGGCATATTTACTCTAAGGATAAGTTAGCCTGGGGATAAAGGATGGGGAACCCTAAATCTAGTGGTGATTGTGGCGGCCTACACACAAAAAAATAAAAAAAAATGAAAGCTAAACTGCATTCATTTTCTCCCCCTTGAAGACAGTTTCAAATGTTTTTGTCCATATAATGAAAGTCATTGGGGTTTAAACATCACTGGACCCCTTTGACTTGAATTGTATGGACAACTTTAGAAAAAATTGTTCATAATACATACCTTCAAGTTTGGGGTCAGTCACACTTTCATTCAGCAAGGATGCATTTAATTGATTTAAAAACAATTACATTTTAAATAAATGCTGTTCTTTTAAAATTTCTATTCATCAAAGAATCTTGTATCATGAATGAGTATCATGGTTAGTAAGCACAGAAAAATAAAACGGCTCAACAGTTTTAAAAAATATCCTCAAGATCATGCGACAATGTAGACTGGAGTTAGTAAAGATGCTGTTGAAAATCAGTTTTGCCATTACTGGAATAAATTAATTAATAATATTTCACAATATGACTTTTTTACTGTATTTTTGATTAAATAAATGCAGCCCTGGTGAGCCATTTTAAAAATCTTTTTTCGATTTATCTTTCTGAAATTAAAGTTTCCAGAACGCCTCTCCAGATCATTTACTCTAGGCACAATTTAACCCCCTTTTCAAGGCTGTCATTGTGTTCTTAAACTTCTAATGAGATTTCACTCAATTAAAGCTGCGGTAATTGATTTCTGCACCACTAAAAGCACCAAGCAAAATTGCAAAACGCGGTTTCAGATTGTGCATGCTGCAGTGAGATGAAAAAGTCCTGCTACATAAGAGATGTTTGTCAGTGTGAACAAGATAGGTGTGTGTGTTCTTTTCCCATTTTCTGAGGAAGATTTCAGACACACAAGACTGGTAACAAACCGCATCGGTCAGAGGCGACACCACCATCCTTATGCTAAAGAGAGTGTAGGTGAGTTAGGTCAGCCACACAGCTGTGCTATTCAACCCAGAAGTCTCGCCTGACTGGACAGGAGACCGCTTCTTCAGCAAACCACTCTGGCAATGTCCAAATCCTTCCTTGCAACAAATAATCCAGTAATTTGAGTGTTTAGGAACCATGAATCCCTAGCATCCCCCTGATAAAACTCCATCTCCCCAGAAACCATTTGATTACACTACAGGAGCTTTCCAGTTCATGAGGCAGCGTTTTAGAGACGTGTCTGACCTCGTGCTAAAATGGTAGTATCCTTCACTTGGTAGAAAGATAAAGTGAAGACAGACGCACTTGTGACACAAGCTAAACACGGGGCCAAGGTCTACACATACTTGGACTGTAAATGCAAAGAAACCAAACAAAACAGAAAACGCATTTAATAAAATGTTTGAAAGATTATTATTTTTGGTCAAAACAGAAACAGGTCCATTGGGATTTTATGTTGACGTCAATACACCCTATGGGTTACACGACTACTGATTTCTGCTAGTCGATTTCTTATCAAAACAATCATGCTACTGGAAATGAAAAGACATGAAATAGTTCCAATCAATAAACGTTTATTAATTCATAGCCTAATGCAACAATTACATAAGTAAACTCTCAAAACATTATAATTATGACATTCCATATTTTAAGAGTGAATCCAAACAAATAGCTGTTCTTGCCTTTCATTACAGACACAATGAACGTACGCACATAATGCTTCTTTTGCGCGCTCAAGTTTGTTAGGTTGCATGGCAAGCGACGCGGTCGCGGCGTTTAAGTGGCTCCGTGACCTTCAGTCGAACCTTACCTATTGTGAAAAGTTGAGATGTTTTTATCTCGATGCAAGGCGCGCCGCTTCCATTATGAGCATAACGAACTTGAGAGTGCAAAAAACGCGAAGGTGCGATATGTGAACGGCCTCTTACAAAGTTGGCAAATTACAATATTTTTGTCATCCTTGATGAAATACTTCCACACATCTAATGTGTGGGGTCTGTTGGTGATGTTCGCCATTTTGATTTCATTTATGGTTGATGGGCGCTCAAGTAGTCGATTGTTTCCAACATCCTCGGCAGGGTTAATGTGCGCTACATCAGAATTTATTCGGCAAATGGGCTTCCATATCATCTCAAGTGAACAATTTTTTTGCAAAATAATGGATGTTCTCCCCCCCAAAATTGTTTTTTTCATCTCTTGTTTTCTGATGCGCTATTTCAAAACGTGGATAAAAACAGGGTGATTGAAACTTAGCAACTGACAAGCTGCGAATAAAATAATCACAGCCTTTGTCAAATTGTGCGCAGTTTAATTTTGATTAATCGTGCAGCCCAAGTCTTAGTTCATTTGCAAATCTATTATTACCCTTTTAATTTCAGGAGCAAAACATGTGGAATAATCTTTTTAAAAAAACATGCACACGTTGTGAATCTAACTTGCGGAGATTTGCTCAAAGAAGCAAGATCCCCTCAGCATAAGCCAGTAATCAACAACATGTTTAACGTCAGCAAGGAACCCCCATGAAGATTTCCCTCTGCTGAAGATAAGTCCCACATCAAGATTGTTGCCAGGCAACTTGCACTGAAATTTATTCCATTATTTCGGGCATAAAAGAGAAGGAATTTAACCTAAGTACCACATTTTTATTCAAGACTCCGCCCACTAGCCAACAATCAACCCGTCCCGTCCTTACATTTACATTTATTCATTTAGCTGACGCTTTTAGCTGACGCTTTTATCCACTGTGTCTCACAGTGGATTCGAACCTAGGTCTCTCACACCAAAGGCATGTGTCTTATCCACTGCGCCATTGCCATTGCCACCTCCATCCTCTTGTCCTCAACATCTCAATTCTTCTCTCACTGGCTGGCGGCATGAAGTTGCGGGACGTTTTGTAGGTCAGGGATGCCACCTCATTTACAGTCTAGCAAGTGTGCGAGGACACGTCTCGTTAAGGGCCAAAGGGTTCACTCATGCATGCTGCATAAGAGGATTCTGCCAGGCGGGTGAGCTTGCGGAAGATTGAAGAGGAGAAAAAAAAAACTTAAGAACCTTAGAGGACATATTCAACAGGCAGGAAAGGTGTTGAGGTGAATTAAAATCCAAAACAGAATGATAGGATTCAGATCTGGGTGGGGGAAAGCGATGGTGCATTAGTTCTTCCTTGACTGCATATTAATAACTGACAGTACCAGTTAAAAGTTTGAAAACATTAAGGGTTTATTAATGTTTTTGAAACTATCTCTCCAAGGCTGCATTTATTTGATCAAAAAAAAAAAAAAAAAAACGTAATACTTTGAAATATTATTACAATTTAAGTTAACTGGTTTGTTCGTCCCCAGGCACAGTATAGCTCATAAACCCCACCCTCTCCATGATATCAAATGGGACGTGATAAACTTAATAAAATTACACTTCACTTTTCTAAAGACGTTTCTGTCATTTTATGTAGTTTTGATAAAGTTCAAGTGTTAGTTTTTTAAATAAATTCAGTCTCAGTAAGTTATTTAATGTAAGGCTACACGATAAATCGCAATTTCCATGTAATCACACTTTAAACCGACTTGGCTTATCGCGAAATGTTGTCCAACAAAAGACAACATTTAATGACATGCGTTACTCCAAACTAACGTCATACGACAGTTGAGCTGTGTTCGGTTAGATGATGTGGTCAACAATCAAAGTGTTTAAATCATCGTGAGAGCGCCCTCTGGAGTTCAGATGAAGCAGCATTGACGTTGACAGATCAGTCGCAATGCACTGACAAACTGCGCATAAAAAAAAATAAAAAAACGCATATCGCGTTGCGGTTTCGTTGCCATTAATCATTTAGCCCTAATTTATTGCTATAAAACGGGTGTGATGTCATGATTGACAGCTGAGATTGACAGCATCTCTGTGTGAAGTAGTCGCTGAGGCACCAACAGACTTTTTTCAGGATTTCGAGAGGAGAATGGAGCTTCAACTTTAATTTCTACCTATTCATAACCGTTTTATCACGATTTGTTCTGCAGTAAACCGTACAAACCAGTTCTGCGGGAGTGTGGGCTTAATGCTAACTGCTGCACAGACACAGGCTCCAAGATGTCAGGGCCATATTTGGACATTGGCGGCTTCACTTTTCTACAATGGTAAAGAGTGAAATGTTTTGTGCATCTTTTTTTACAAAGGAATAAAAAAAAAATCCTCTTATCCTCTTCTGGAAAATTGATCTTAATGCCTTACTAAAAAAAAAAAAAAAAGAGAAAAAACTCCAACCTTCAAGGACACCGATTTTCTTTATAAATGAATAATGTATCGTAAATAAACAAACGTTCTTCCTTAAAATACAGGGTGCATACTGTAAGTCAGGACACCCCATGTTAAATTTGCATTGAGTCAGGCAGATTTTATTTTTAGAGGCCAATTATTTCATGAATTCAGGATACTACACTTCCTGATAAAGTTCCCTTGGCCTTTGTAATTAAAATAGATCCAACTTTGAAATTATAAAATAGATAAAGTGTCTTAGAGTGTCTAAAAAAGCACTATAAAAATATGTATTATTATTATTAAAATCATGCCAATATATAGGTAAACAATGATTTCTGAATGATGCAACCTCAAGTGTTTAAATGCTAACTTGTTTCTGGGGTTCATTCAACAAAAGTGTGTCATCCCTGCAGCATTCTCTTCCTTTAAAATTGTACACAACCATTGCAATTCCACTCATTGCAATAATATTAATAAATAGTTTCTACAATTACAATTCCCGGGTATCCACATCTCATTTCATCCCTGAATATGGGTTGGAGTTAAAGTTCAATTCAGTTTGTTCTTCTTTAAAGAACAGACACACCCTACGGCAAACTGACAAGCCTAAGCAAAGGACATTGTCCCATTGTCACCAGCTGAATAAGTTAGTTACTGTAATCAAGTTAATGTGTGGATTGAGCTGGCTAATGAAGTTATACTGAGTGTCTGCTCTAGGGAGCGAGGTGATATTTTCATCAGACAGCAAAGCTTTTTACTCCCCTGGGGCAAAAGGAAACAGACATAACACTATTTGTTATCTGGGCCACTAATGACCACCCTGGGAACCTGTCTGCTGTGGGCTTATACACGCACACGTGCACACGTGCTCACACACAAAAACACAGACACACTCTTGAAGCTGCCCGGGAGCAAAGGTGAGCAGCTTGATGAGTTGAGGACTTTCACTGCTTAGAGCAAAGCCACAGACATTACTGACTGGACTCATTATGGCACACTGGTTCGAACAGTTTGCAGTAAAAAAACGATTTTTAAAAATAAGTGGTGGCTCTTTTATGACATAACATAAATACCAGACATATGGTCTTGCAAAGACATATGTAGGCACATTTCCATTTTTTTTTCTATTAAATTTAAGTTTAGGGCCCAATTCTCACTTTTAACAAGCTGCTTGCATGCATTTTAATAGTATATTGGCTGTTTATTAGTACTTTCTGCATGACCATATTCTACATCCCTAATCCAACCAAGACCTAAACTTAACTACCTTACTAACTTTAAATAAGCAGCAATACGAATCTATTGACGCCAACGTCGTAGTCAGTTAATGGTGAAAGCTGGACACCCTGTCTAAGTTTCGTACTCCAATTTCTTGGGTCCAAATTCAGTTTATTGCAGCTACAGTATGATTCAGTTCAGAAAAAATAAAGTAATTTAGTTATTATGGAGAGATGGTTCTTGGTTCATTGAGAGCGAGTTGTTTTAGGATCACTTAGAATCAGATATGTCTGAATGAACTCGTATTCTAAATCACCCCGGTTCACAACTCAAGAGCGATCTCTTGGTTCATTGTAACAGCGAGTTGTTATCATTTAGGATCATTTAGAATCAGATATGTATGATTTCATTTAAGTCCAATTCATCAACAAACCATTCAAGTTTGGCAAACCAGTTCACCTGAATAATTTCAGACTCTAAATGAATCACTTATTTGTTGACTCAATAACAGCTGAGACCGAATTCAGTCTGATTTCTGATTCTGAATGAATCATTTAGACTGTTTTCTGAATCAGTGTCTTCTGTATGGTTCTGGTTCTTGACTAAAGTTTGAGGTGATACTTAAATTAGAAAAAAAAATCCATTTCAAATAAAAAACAAAAAAAAATTGATTCGAAGAACTGCTCAGACCGATTCAGTCTAATTTGTGAATGAATAATTCAGACTGTGATTTATGAACCAGTTTAACGGATTGATTTAAAAGACCAGACACAAAAGAACAATTTGCTACATTCAAAAACAGGCCCCTCCACACAGTCAAAAGCATAAAATGCAGCTCTTCATCTGAAGATCTGTGAGCAAATCTCTTCCTTTAGATGCGGTCTCAAATAAATATTTATGAGCTAATAACGAAGAGATTAGGGGCTGCTCTGCTCGCTCAGTGTCTGTTCCTCTGGAATACCGCTCGAAATCTCTTGGGCAGAACCTCTGGCGCCACTCAGGCTCAGTGGACCAGAACAAATCCACAGTACCACAGTCATGCCATTATGTAGCATCCCAAAAGCTATGACGTGGGCTCAGGCATTAATTCACCGCCAATGGTGCAGGGCTTCCAATGCCTCGGTAAAGCTGTGTTGATTAATACTGCTGGAGAAAATAACAGCCTTTGTTGACCTATCCTCAATAAAAGAAATCTAAAATCTCTCCTTGCAGCAGGATAGGAGAAGCATGCACATCCCGTGGAGTCCCATTGAGTGCTACTGGCAAGAATTGAAAGTTTTAACTCAACACATAGGAAAAAGTATATATGCGCCAAACCTCTGAAGTTTGGTAACATTCATATGTCCTGAGGGCTGACTGGCCTTTGTAATAGGATTATGGCTGAGTTTGGAGGGGGGCATATAGAGGTGGTGGATATAAGACTGCATTCTTTAAAGTAAACCTGTAAAAGTAAAGTCCAACTGTGCTCGATGCACCATGCTAAATCACAACAAGGAAGTTACTGAAGTAAAACTAACCTGAAGACATTCTTCAACACTAATCAAGAATGGAGAATTAGGGGATATGCAGTCCAAAAAAAGCACCTTGTGACCTCGGTAAAGGTCTTAACGGTATAAACCAGTCATTCAATGAACAAAGTTCATACTTTTAAAGTTAATTTTTGAAAATTAATTGATAAAAGCATTTGACAACTATTTAAAAAGAAACAAAACTTTCTGACAGGCAGAAATTCTGATAAACATTTTTCAGTGAATTCTGTACTGTGTTTTTAATTTGCTTTAATTCATAAGTCAACACTATTGCTGAGTATTTGCTCATGAAAACTGCAGAGAACCAAATAATACTGGTCGAAATCGCTGACGTCACAAACTACCTTGTAACCAATCGCGCTAATTTACATATTCATAGAACCGTGTATATTAAATGAGACAAGGGCGCAGAGGCTATTTTAAGACATGAAGATTTGATGAAAACATGTCATTTTGGTGATTGAAGATTAATTGTAAGGGAAGAAATTATTGAATACATGGTGACTTTAAATAACGTTTTTCATTTCGGTTTAAACTAAACAAAAAAACACTGATTCTTGGCCAGAATAAGCTGTTATGCGGACCTTATATTGAAGTTCTGCCTACACAAAACTAATGTTAAACTTATTTAGCTTGAGGAACAAGTGGAACTAAACAATCTTAGACTCATTTCATGCAGCAGTGCACATAAATCCAGAGCGAACAAGCACAAGGGCGAGATCAGAATGAGAGATTTGGAAGCCGTTAACATTGTGCGCCTCAGTGAATGTGAGATCACTTGAAGTCACTGAGGCCATTGTCGGCAGCGCTTTGTTCTGTTTCTACTCAATGTCACATGACGCCAAATAACTGCACCTACGTGCACTAATACCCATATTAGCCACTCATCTCTTTCCAAAGCCTTTTTCCTTCGCCTCCCTCATCCACCTACATCTCATGCCGGTTTAATCCCTTCTTAAACCCATTCTCAATTAGCCAGCCTGACCAGCTAATGGATCCAGGGAGAAATAAAAGCGGTTCAGGAGGATGCCAGAGAAAACAAAAGATGTCACAGTCGGGTTAGATGCAATACAGTGCAACATATCAGCAAACAGCCAAACACATTCTTCAAAGTGCTGCATTGTTTTTTTTCAGCATTGTATTGTACCAATTTTAAACTGTTAAAGAGTAAGAGCAAAGACCAAAGCACATAGTAGTTTTACTTTGCACTGAAGTAGCATATGAGCCATCCCACCGAAAGGTTGACATTTCTGTCCCCAGGACATTATATGTATAAAATTGCATGAAAATGAACTCATGTCTTATTAAGCAAAATGTCATGCACATTGAGCAAACTATAAATTTAAAACGTATAATTAAAAACATTAATAAAAACGACACAGAAGACTGAAAAACAGCATTTTCTGCATGTCCCAACTCTCTATCTCTAAAATATACCATGAAATATTATGATTAAAATCCTTCAGAAATCTGATTTTTCTTGCATTGTAGTGTGACTTCATATCCAAACTGCTTTTTAGTCATGTCCCCAGGTTTTCCACTCGGTCCTGTTACACTATTATATCCCCCCTCTGAAAAACGTAGAATATTCCACAAGACACATTTTCAACAGTAAGTTGCATCATCTGGATTTTCTGAAGGCAATGGGGCGACTGTAAGTCCCTCCTCTCATTTTCTTAGATTTTCCGGGACCGACTCCGGTTCAAATTGGTGTGGAATAACTGTAACAGATGTCATTCTCATTGCAAAATATACCCTCAACTGCTGTCAAGGCAAGACTCCACGTGCGTCATGTCAAAAACGCCCCAAACAACAGAGGGTTGGAGTGAGAAGAGCTCATTATCATTTAAAGGCATATGCACTGAAACGGCATGCGGAAAAAACAGAGCTGCTTTTGACCAGGTAAAATGAGTGTTTTCTTACAATACTAATGAGAATTTTTAATAAAAGTATATTACAAAGTTTTTATTTGACACTAAAGATTCATATTAACTACAAAAATGGCATTCTATGACCCCTTTAAGCAAAAACAGAATGGTCTGACTTTAGATTTGTGAAATGATGCTACTGTAAATAAGCATAATTGCATAACGAAAATGCAAATTTACT